>OV816027.1:18300580-18759272 GCA_929113105.1 Agrypnus murinus
GTTGTCGTGTACGCCGAAACAACATTATAAATCTTGGTGATAAATTTGACTTTCCAAAAGTCCATTAAAGTGTTTGCCAACAATAAAATTTTTTTCCATAAAACGGTCTCTTGTAGTAGAACTAACCCCTCTCTTGCTTGAAAAGGGCAAGGTTGAGATTGTGCGTTGTTTGGGAAATGTCTTTTGAAGTTGAAAAGTTTTTTTAGGGTTAAATTACTTAACTTCCTTTCTATTTTCCGATTTTTTATTTGTTTTTTCCTTCTAAGGTTTTGTTTTTCTGATAAATCGAGTGCTAACTGATATTCTAATTAAATTGTATTTGAAGAGTTGTTCAGATTTTAAAGAAATCTAGAAAGGACGTGCAGAAATCTCAGTTTCTTTCATTTGCTTTGATAAATAAATCAAGAAAATTCTGTTATCTTAATGAGTTAAGTTTATGCAAGTTTCTTTGACTTGTATTGAGGTAAAATAGATTAGAAATAGACCAATCGGAGGCCAACAGTAGCCATGGTTTAGCTCTCAATATCAAAATGTTTAATGAAACCCACCCTCACATGATGTATTGATCGCGTATTCCAATTGACAGAAAATTACGTGATTTGGTCGACTTATTTGATCTATCAGAGTGGGCTTCAGAAGTTCTACAACTTATTCCCTCTATCCCTGTATCGACCAAACAAGAATGGACGTACAGCGTTCAGTCCTATTTGTCAAATTTTGCCCACAGAAAGTGTAAAAATTGTAAAGTGTCTAGAACTGTGACAATTCGCAACCGCTCAAAAAAATTCTAAACTTTATTGCAATTTGACTCTTCAAAAGGCAACAAGATCCATGATTTCGTAATAGCCACCACTTGATCTTCTGTGTAACCATTTACCTCAAAATCGACTTTCTTTCCGTCCAGAGGTAGAATTAAACAAAAAGAGCTGCATTCGGATTGTGACGGCCTATAATAAAATAAAATACATCGCTTGATCAAAGGTGAAGTTTTAAATCAGGACCTCAATAATTGTAGAGGCGGTAGAATGGGCGGATATTATCCACACCACCTCTTCTTATCTATATGCTCTCCATGTCGGGAGTTACTCACCTACTTGGACTTGTTCCAACTGAGCCCGATACACCTAAATCCGATCAGATATAGCAAAGAACTCAGAATAGCAGTTTTTCACTGATCACCAATTGGTAACATACCGGCTCATGTCTGTTATCTCCTTCCTTCGCGAGTGAACAAAAATAAGTGCACCTAGGTCGGAATGTAAACAAGGAAGATCTAGAAGTTAATAGCAGATACAAGATGACATACGTGATTACCGCATTGATATCAACTCATTTTCATTGTATAACGTATCTGGGGTTAGAAACGGTCGAACAAAAAACCTGCATCCGATTTGGATTGTAACAACACAGATATAAAAGAGCATACGGGAATTTTTCATTAATCCACTTGGGGTCGTTTCTATTTTTTATTTTGTTGTAAAAACGGATATTCTTCGGAATGGCATCCGATCGCTCTAAAACTAAGTTGATGGAATCAGGATTAAGTAGACCGTGAGATAATACAAAATGACAAACAAACCTTACCGGCTGAAGCTGTTCCACGACTAGCCAAAGCAGCACTGAAGCGTAAAAAACCAAATCGGATTGGACACTACTCAACCTGAACCAAACCAGACTGCACATAACTCAGCCCAACCCAACCTAACCTAACGGGAGAAGTAATTGAATGTCAAATTGCAATGTAATGGAAATTACCTTAGAATATAAAACTGTAAGAAGGAACATAATCATCTATCACATACGACTGGGATGGGGTCTCAATATGGCGGAATAGTTGTTTCCGGTTTTGTAATGAGATATTTCTATTGGCGGTTCTCACTGTCTCGAAATGCGCACATAAACTACATAACCTCAATTTTAAAACAGTATTTTGAAATTATTCTTAGAATATAAATTTTATATTTAATATTTTAAACAAACTTACTTATGAAATGCATTGCGCCGGGTAGTTACGCTCCTTCCTACAGTTTTATATTCTAAGGAAATTACGCAAGCGTGAGATAACAAAAAATAGCCAGAAAACCTTACGACTACGCTGGCCTACGACTAACGAAAGCTTAAAAAACCAAACAAACTGGACACTACTACCAAACCTAAACCAAACCAGGCCGAACATAACTTAGCCTAATCCTAAGTTAATCTAACCTAATGTAACCCAACGCAGCCTAACCTAACCTAATCTAAAGAGACGCACAACAATTTAATGTTAAATTGCAAGTAATAGAAATTACGTGAGAATAACAAAAAATGCTTAGAAAACCTTATGGGCTGCAGCTGCGCCACGACTAACGAAAGCTTCAGCATTCAAGCTTAAAACCCAAACCAGATTGGACACTACTCAACCTAAAACCAAACCAGACTGGACACTATTCAATCTAATCCAAACCAGACCGAACATAACTCAACCTAAGCCTTAGTTAACCTTACCTAACCTAACTATACACAACCCAACGCAACTGAACCTAACTAGGCCTACCTCAACCCAACCTCTGGGGAACGCAGAAGCAATTTAATGTCGAATTAATCTATTGGAAATTACGCAAGCGTGAGATAACAACAAGCATAATGAGATAACAAAAATGGCCAGAAAACGTTATCGACTGAAGCTGTCCCAGGACTAACGAAACAGCATTCAAGCTAAAAAACCAAACCAGGCTGGAAACTACTTAACTTAAACCAAACTAGACTGGACACTAGTCGACCTAATCAAAACCAAACCGAACATAACTCAAACTAAGCCAAAGTTAACCTTACCTAACCTAGCTCAACACAACCCAAGTCAACCCAACCTAAGGGGAACGCGGAAGCAATTTAAGGTCAAATTACGCAAGCGTGAGATAACAAAAAAAATGGCCAAAAAACCTTACCGGTTGAAACTGTCCCACGACTAACGAAAACCGCACCCAAGTTAAAAAAACCAAACCAGATCAGCCACTACTTAACCTAAACCAAACCTGCCTGAACATAACTCAACCTAGGCCAAGGTTAACCCAACCCAACATAACCTGCGTGAAGTTGGCACCCCCATACACGAATTTCGAGAAAAAAACTATTGCATAATTTTGCCCAAGTTATGCCCAGTTTTGACCAATAGTTGTTTTATTTTGCCCAGCCCCCCGTAACTCGTGAGTCAAAAGCCGAATTTCTACGATGTGGCACCCTCAAGCAATTGCAATAAAATAAAGTAGGCCATAATTTTGCCCAAGTTATGCCCAATCTTGGGCCAACCTTATTGCCCAAGATCAGAATTAATTCTACGAATTTCAGACAGAATTAGAGATATTGAACTTTACATTTATGAATGAGTCACCGGGTTTAGATCAAGAAATAAGGTTGGGCAAAACTTGAAAACCCTTTGAATGACCTCTACAAGGCTTAGAATTGGTAGTTAGTGAGTCTAAAGTTTTGCCCAAGAACAGAATTACTTCTACGACTTTCAAACGGAATCCGAGATATTGAACTTTACATTTATGAATGTGTCACCGGGTTCAAGTTAAGAAATAAGGTTGGACAAAATTTGAAAACCCTTTAGATGACCTTTTTGAGGTTGAGAATTGTTAGATAGTGAGTCAAAAGTTAATCCCAAGATCAGATATTGTTTAAGACGTGTGTAATGCGTTATAGATACCCTGTGATGCGTTTAGAACCCTGCATTCGTGAAGATCTGGTTTGGTTTATGTAAAAAATAAGGTTGGGCATAATTTGGGAAAATTATGGCCTACTTTATTTTTTTGCAATCGCTTATGGGGGTGCTACACCATAGAAATTCCAATTCGGCTTTTGACTCACGAGTTAAGGGGCGCTGGGCAAAATAAAACAACTATTAGTCAAAACTGAGCATAACTTGGGCAAAATTATGCAATAGTTTTTTTTCTCGGAATTCTTATATGGGGGTGCCAACTTCACGCAGGTCCTAACATAACATAAGGAGAACGCTGAAGCAATTTAATGTCTTAGACATTAAATGTCTTAGACACAGTATTAGTACTGTGTACTGTTACGTTAATCTATTGAATATGCGAATAAAGTAAAATACTTCCCACCCTCTTCTGACCCCGCCCACGAAGACTCTGTCCAATCGGTCACAGGTCCCATTTGCATAATTCTTATTTATTTATGAAGTGTTCTCGTTGAGGGTTTTACAGTCAGTTCTCGGTAAAATGGTTGCTCAATGTCGCCATTTTGAGTATGCTGCCCCCCACTTTATTCAGGCATGCATTATTCGATTTGGACTTGATTTACACTTAAGGCGTGTCATAGCATTCACTTTTGACTTCAACAGGCCGCCGGCATCAGCTTAAGGAGTAAAGTTTAAAAAATCCGGCTAAATCGAAACAGAACATGTCCGAATAAAGTGAGGACCAATATTCGCAAAATGGTGATTTGAGCAACGCCTTGAGCACTTTTTTCAACCGATTGATGGTATAAGTCGAAAGGCGTTTGGAATGAACTAATATAGTTCTATAATTTATTGTTTCCGTTTCAATCGAAGTTTCCCAATTTTCGGTTTTGGCTTAGGCTACTTTTATCAAATTATCAACTCTTTTATCAAGCCTTGAATGGAACTTCAACATGAGCACTAGAGGCTGTTAGGAGAAAATGATATTTTCGGCCTGTCTCTTGAAAACTTTTGTGTATCGTGGGTAGGTTTCAATCATAATTCCATGCGTATTCCAATTCGGACTCTCCACTGCACAAGCGTAAAGTTGGAATTTCGAGAAAAGAACTATTACATAATTTTGCCCAAGTTATGCCCAGTTTTGACCAATAGTTGTTTTAATTTGCCTAGCCCCCCTTAACTCGTGAGTAAAGCCGAATTTCAATGGTGTGGCACCCCCATAAGCGAATACTGTAGTATTCGCTTATGGGGAGTTAATGGAGGCTGGGCAAAATAAAACAACTATTGGTCAAAACTGGGCATAACTTGGGCAAAATTATGCAGTAGTTCTTTGATCGAAATTCTTATATGGGCGTGCCAACTTCACGCAGGTCTCAACTACATTTCAACAAACCACCTAACACTGAAAAGTTTGATTGTCAACCTTTTTACCCCCCTCCCCCAAAATGATGCCCAGGCATAGTATCAATTAGATTCATCCGATACACATAGTGCCCCTAGACGATTGTTCCAATAATCAACTATTTGACCACAACGAACTTTGTTCCTTTCACTCCTCTTTCTCACCGAAGGAGGGGGCAGGATCGTTTCAAAAGCTGCGTGCGAATTCCGACAAAATTGATTTAAACATGCCATCGAAGCATCGAAGAACCAATAAAAGCAAAAAGTGGTTTTTTGCATTGTTGTTGCAATTCAACCCCGCTAGAATTTATTAATAATTAATATAGTTAGAACTGTATGGTTTTTCTTTATAAAATTCTATAATCTTCAAATGATGCAAGTGTCATTACCATTTTTAGCAGACAACTGTAGCTATTCGCCTAACCACAAGAGCTTATTGCGTCATTAAAAGAAGAAGCATATCGAAATTTGTGGTTTTTGTTGCAAATTATTTGTCAACTCCAGTCTTGGTTTAGGAACTTTAATAGAAGGTAGTGGGTTGACTGGTTGGTGATAAATTTGTTGGTTAGTTCGTGTAGAAATTATGAATCCTTCCGTCATAATGGGTTAGTAATTTATATAAAAAAATATATTTAAAATAGAAAATTATGGGTTAAGATTGAGCAGGCCGTGGATAAACATTTTTGTAACATTAATGTAGGCACTATTTTGTGATAGACCTAGGTCGCCTAAAACTGTATTTGGGGCTATATTACTAAACGGTTGGCACCATCGTATTTTTAGTTGGACAGTCTTGTATATACAGTGATGCCAATCATTTAATAATATCAGTTTTTTATTTACAATAATAAGGTGGCTAGTTTTAAGATCAGTTTGAGCTATTATAATGTTGGTAACATTCATCATTTAAAATTAAATTTAGAAAAGTAGAAGGCTAGAGCTTGTGTAAAATTCGGTTTATATAAATTACTTAAGCTTAAAACAAGACGTTTAAAAAATATAATTAGACAATTAAGTGACATTTGACATAAATGAGGTTAGATATGTACTAATTTGTAACTGCCTCGGGAACGCTAAATATTTGATAAGACTAGCAGGAGAATAATCAAAGTCTCATTACTGTTATTTATTTAGTAGTATTGGTCGATAAATACCTATAAAGACATAATGGGTTTGTTTTGAGATATTTTTAGGTTAGATGTTGTAATTGTATGGATGGTATTATAATGACCCTGGAAGGACATTGATATAATTCTAATTCGTCACGACACTTTGTGATTATTTATCCTCAATCCACGTGCTTCTTTAGATATGTTAAAATAGCTATTGCTATTATTATTATTTCAGTTGCACCAACTTCTAAAAATAAAATATTAGTGAAAATTATTAACTCTCTCTATACCAATGTAGTGTGTTATAAAATTCTTAATTACTAAGAATTCTAAAACTGTAAATCTGACTATTATATTAATTGATAAAATATAATGTGGTCAAGCCAAACAACGGAAACAGGGAACAAAAACATGACATCATTAAAAAGCAAGATTACACACCGGAAACGGAAAAACTCCAAATCGAAAAGTTCAAACGCCCAACAACAGCAACAGTCTGATCCTCCTCCCGTTACATCTGCTGCAAGCGGCGGCGGTGCTATTGCTCCATCCGCCACAAAAAAACAACAGAATCCCGGCAAACACGTGAATCATAACAACAGAAATCGAAAGAACAGTACCGGCAGTCAAAAAGGCGGTAGCAATAAAAACAAGGGTGGTGGTGGTAGCAATAATAAAACAATCGAACGCACAAATAGCGGTGCAGGCGGCACGAGCGTGGGTCCTGACCTAATCGAAAATTTAAGCCGACCCAGCCGGTTATTGTCAAATGAAAACGAGGAAGGCCACGAAATTGAAGTTGATACAACTTGTAATAGAGCTGACGTCACTCAATTAACGAATGGCGCTCAAAATCCTGCAGATTTCCGCCGCGTATCATTATCAACAGATGTGCTACGATTGCAGCATAAAGAAGAATCCAGTAGTCTTAACGAGCAGAACGAAACTTTAAATAACAACATTAAACGTTACAGTGACAGTTTTGTAGTTAATAAGAATGTCAATAGTGATAATTTTGTTGAAGATAAACTTGGCCCCAATCTAAATGTACACAATAATAGTAGGGTTGTTACTAATAGTGAACTTTTCGATGGAGATAATAATACTATTAGTAATAGTGATTGCAAATTAACAGACAAGAGTGAACGCAAAAGCAGAAGGTTCAGTGATATATTTCGCTACGGTGCACTCAAACCAGCGAGCAGTTTTGAAAATATTAAAAATCTCAGAGGAAATAGTAATGTTAAGATGATGAAAGAACAACAAGAATACGAAGACGAAGAGTTCCCGGGAGTACCGTTACGAAGAAAACCCAACAATCAAAACACCTCAAATATTGCAAACGACAACAATAAAAAAGGTAAGAAGGGCTTAAATAGAAGTGATAGCAAACTAGCAAAATCAGAAAGTGAAAAGTCTAAAAGCAAAAAAGTAACCATTAACAATCAAAGCCTCTCCAAATCAAAAAAAGATGAACAATCGGGAGAGTCTGGTTCCGGTGGTGATTCTTACCTAAAAAGAGTCAAATCTAGAATCTATAAAAACAAAAACGATAATAGCAGTAATGGCCACGATATATTACCATCAATGCCAAATATTGCCGAAAATACAAAATCAAATAAAAAGAGCAAAAAGAAGAAAGGTAGTGCTAGCGCCCAGGAGAAAAACCCAGACCAACTATTGGGATCAACCCAAGACCTTTCGATTCCCGAATTAAGAAAATCTGCTTCGCAATTTGATTTCCGTTTGATCAGACAGACTTCCAATTTGGAACGCATCAGACCCAAGACTTTCGGCTTGCGAACATCCTCTTCTAATTTGGGCATACCAGAACTCATCAACACTTCGATCAATCATCAAACGGTCGGAGCTTTGAACGCTATCAACACCGAAAAGCCAATTTTAGCTAAATCAAAATCCAGCAGTGCTATCAATTTGAACTTGCTCAGAACAAGAAGGAACAAACTGCTGGAGCAGGCTAAGCGTAATTGCAAAATCGTTCAAAACGAGTTTGATTTTATTGCGTTCGGGGCTGTGCGAAGTGCCGGTGTGCAAGTCTCGCGTAAATTTGGAAACAATAATAATACGTTGGCCAGTTCGGTTAGTAGCGGTTTGGATGTGAAATCGGCGAATTCTACAACAGGTAAATGATAGGCTTAGTATGTTAGAATGTTAAGTTGATAAAAAAAATACATTACGCAAATAGTTTGTGTGCCAGATGTAATAATCAATCTTGAGCTTGATTTCATATCTAATTAATGTTTATTTTTTAAATTGTTTTTGTCTCACCAACGAAATCAAGTTAAAGGTCAAATTTTGACCTAGTGGAGATTATGTCATTGTAGTAGTACGTACTATCTCCGTAGCAAAGAACTAATAGTTCACTTTGAAAAGAATGATCATTTTTATTTGTACAATACATCCATCCATAGGAGCGTTCATTTTTTATTTTTTTTTTCTATTTAGAACTGTTTGACAGAGTATGGATTTTGGCCTTGCTTACATCGTGATCAACGAAGAACACATTCATATAATGTTAATTTCAGTCCATAGCATTCTTTTATTTGACAAAGTTACTAAAAAGGGCTTTCTATGCTCATTAATATAAATTAAATATGTTGTCGTTAGGAACTAACCGTATTTGGCTAATACAAGAACTCGATCTTTACAACCTTTGAAATAAACCGACTTAATGGTTTATACAGTATACAGGGTTATTCATTATATTTTGACCACCCCTTTATCGTTTTCTCTACAAAGTTGTATTGTTGTACCAAGATTTTTCCAATGTCATCAAAAAACATGCATGTACAGGTTACGTGACGTGCATTATACAAACAAATATTTTTTATGAAATGCCCTGTAATTGTTGCATTTTCGAATTTCCCTTTTTTTCTCTGATTCTAATTATATAAATCTGTCATTAATACTTTTTGACATATTTGACTTTAAACATATATGCAAAAAAATGTCCATTGAAAGAAAAGTAGGTCATGCTTTTTAAAATGTCATTGAACTGAAATGACTTGCGAAACTAAAATAAACATTACTTTCATAGCCTATTTGTTATTTTCAATTTAATCATATTTTGACAAACA
Source organism: Agrypnus murinus (assembly GCA_929113105.1). Classification (NCBI taxonomy): domain Eukaryota; kingdom Metazoa; phylum Arthropoda; class Insecta; order Coleoptera; family Elateridae; genus Agrypnus; species Agrypnus murinus. The sequence continues at coordinate 18,309,871 of OV816027.1, forward strand.
TAAGTCCACTACTCTTCCAGTAGAGACTTTTTACATATTTATGAACAGTCAAATATGTCGGAAAGTATTAATGATTAAGTTAGTTAGACTGATTTTGCTGTCAACTCTTATCTGGAGTCCGTGTATACAGGGTGATTCAGAAATAACTGATATCCTTTAAATGGTAGGTAGAGGGGAGGCAGTAGAGCTAATTTACCTTGACAAGTATAGGTAAAAAACGAATAGTTTTCAAGAAAATAAATTTTAAAGTTTAATGAATTTTTGAAGGTCAGGACCGGATCCAAAAATTCAATAAAACTTTAAAATTAATTTTCTGGAAAACTTCGTTTTTGACCTATACTTGTCAAGGTAACTTAGCTCTACTGCCTCCCCTCTATCTACCATTTAAAGGATATCAGCTATTTCTGAATCACCCTTATACACGGACTCCAGATAAGAGTTGACAGCAAAATCAGTCTAACTAACTTACGGTGGCAAATAGTCGCCACAAAATGGTGGATTTCGTTATCTTCTGCCTTGATGTTTTTTTTTAAATTTTTTTGAGTATCTTTGATTTACGAACCGAAAGAAGACCTACTATTGGTTTTATAATGATTTAGGGCAGCAAGGCTAATATGATTCTATTTTTTAGTCTTTTTTTAATATAAAAAATAACATCATATTAGCCTTGCTGCCCTAGATCATTATGAAACCCACGGCCTCCTCGATTTGATAGACAACGGTCTCTTACGCGGCCGGTTCTGTTGGAAAAAATTCTGTTTTTGACAGGTTTCGTGTTACGGCGCCATCTATCGAGCCCTGAAGTAATTAATTCAATAAATATTAAGTCTAATAAATTAATTGAGAAATTTCGTTTGGCACTAATTTAATTTAGTTTTATAATTATTCCTAATTAACTTTATACATTTTACCTGTATTGTCCAAACTTAATTCAATTTGACAAGAAAAATCCCTTTTCAGGCTCACAATTTCTTATATAAAGAAAAGGAATTGCGTTGATCGATTGACTGCAAGAGTTTTTTTTTTAGAATACTTACAACACAAACATCCGGTTTCTCGGTACTTCGTAAGTATTCCCAGGTACTTCCAAGTATTCCTAAGAATTTCCGAATATTCCCAGGTATTTCCAAGTATTCCTAGGTATTTCCAAGTATTCTCAGCTACTTCTAAGTATTCATGAGAATTCCCGAATATTTCCAAGTATTCTCAAAGTATTTCCAGGTATTTTAAAAGTATTCCCAACAAAGTGTACAGTGATTTTCAATAGTCGTGGGTCAATTCTCTCCAAGAAACGTACAGACATTTCCAATTTTGGGAATATTTTCAAAAAACATGGGTATTTCCAAATATTCCCAGGCATTATCAAGTATTCCCAGGTGTTCCCAAGTATTTTCAAGTATTTCTAAGTATATCCAGGTATTCTCAATTATTCCCAGGTATCTCAAAAGTATTTCCAGTAAAGTGTACAACGATTGCTAGTAGTAGTTGATACCCGTTGATCAATCACTCCCCAAAAAACCTACAGTGATTTCCAGGTTTTGGTAATATACTTCCAAAAAACATCAAGTACTTCCAAGTATTGCTGTGAATTCCCAAATATTTCCATGTTTTCTCAAAGTATTTCCAGGTATTTTAAAAGTATTCCCAACAAAGTGTACAGTAATTTTCAACAGTGGTGGGTCAATTTTCTCTAAGAAACGTACAGACATTTCCAGTTTTGGGAATATTTTCAAAAATCATGGGTATTTCCAAATGTTTTCAGGTATTTTCTGGTATTTTCAAATATTCCCAGGTGTTTCCAAGTATTTCTAAGTAGTTCTAAGTATATCCAGGTATTCTCAAGTATTCCCAGGTATCTCCAAAGTATTCCCAAAAAGCGCCTACAGTGATTTCCAGGTTTTGGGAATATACTTCCAAAAAACATCAAGTACTTCCAAGTATTGCTGAGAATTCCCAAATATTTCCAAGTTTTCTCAAAGTATTTCCAGGTATTTTAAAAGTATTCCCAACAAAGTACAATGATTTCCAGCAGTGGTGAGTCAATTCTTCCCAAGAAACGTACAGGCACTTCCAGTTTTGGGAATATTTTCAAAAAACCTCGCGTATCAAGAAATCTCGCGGTAAAAAGTTCAAAAAAGAAAAAAAACGTTGATTACATATTTCTTAAATTGCTAGACATCATTCAATCACGTTTTCCTAGCAATATAAGTTAAAATTGAGATTTTTGACATATTTTTGTCATATTCGACAGAAATTGTTTGGTGCATAGGTGAAGTGAGGGCAAAACATTAGCATCAGCAAACATTAATCATAATCTTGAAGGAATTGTTTCTAAAATTGATTAGCCTATAAGGTTTTGGGATTCTCTTACAAAAGGCTTTATACCAGTTTACAGTCTGAAGAAAGTATAATATTGCCAAATAAGTCTTATTGGCCGTGAATACTTTGCCCCGATGCCCCTTTATTTGTCAGAATTAGATATCAAAGCAACTTAATGACTTTTTTTTGGTAAGTTGAAGATACTGCAGAGAAGACTTTTATTCAAAATGTTCCTTTTTGTCTTATGGACAAACCTAATTAGCCATGAAAAGCCCTTAACTTTACTTAGCGATTGTTTCTATCCCGAAGGGTAATGCACTAGCCGGAATTAGTGTACGTTTTGTTTGGAATTAATGGCAATAGTTCGGAACGCGTCGGAATAAACCGAAATACCAATCGGAATATTCCTTATGGCCGAATATTCTAGGAGTATGGCGGAATATTCTAGGAGTATGACGGAATATCCTAGGAATATGACGGAATACGTCTGAATATAAGAATGCACCAGAATATAATAACGGAATCAATGGAAATACCCGGAATAATTGGGAATGAGTCGGAATAAATCGAAATATGTAATCAGGGATCACTGTTCGGCCTGTCTTCTTCGATTGTCTCAAAACCATATATCAGAGTAACCTGTGATTTTTAAATATGTTAAGTCTCCTTTTGTTTCTAAATGTTTTGGTACACTTTTGACGGCCTGCCGTCATCGTATTTATCGACATCAATTGTCATAAAACATTATGCGTCGTTCCATAGGTTTCCTAAATAGACAAGTCCCGTTTTCATAAGCCACTCTGTTTTTATTAAAAGTTAAGTATTATTCTCACGGTGATTTGTTTGTTCGTAAATAATTTTCCCAAAAATAAGTATTTTTCAAAAGTAATTATGCTGTTGATACCTTATAGCTATAGATTTATAAACAAAACTGATAACATAATGAGGACGTGGTGATGCATTCGTCTTTTGCTATTAGTTCTCACGGTTCATTTGTTTTGGGGCTTATTGACTGTAGTCAACTTTAAACACAATAATTATTGTTTAATATTTTGTGTTTACAAAAGTAGTATGTAATTCCCATAATAATTCTGGAATGTTGATAATCTCTGTAAACAAACGTAGTAATTGTATATAATTAGAAACTAGGTTTTACAAAATAAATAACTGATTATATATGACATAATCTCTAGCTCCACGAAATGTCAAGATTTTCAAAGCCTGTTTTACACTCATCAACGTGATAATAAACCACAAAAATATTTCAAACCCCCCGAAAGAACTCGACAACAGAGGGCACATGAAGAGATTGGCGCCCAACCAAGGGGCGCTCAATAAGAAAAGCATTATTTAATTAATTCATTATGACTGGCTGTGCTCAATCATTATATATTGCATCAAAAAAAATAGTTATATCTAAGTATTAATTTGTTCGGGTTCATTAAATTCTAATATTTATTAGAAGAGTGGGCTCTGCTGTAATTTCGCAATTTATCAATCAATAACAAAAGGAAGTTAATTTATTCGCAATATAATGTCATAATGAATAGTTTTCAATTGTTTATATATATTTAACTTTCTATAACAGGAGGTGAAACAAAACCCGGCCATCCCGTTACAAGGACTGGTTCCGACAGACGTCCAGATGCCGTACGAGAGGAATCATCGAAAACGCACCACCAAGAGGTCCATCAGGATCACGTAGACCATGAAACGGACGTCGCCCACCAAGATAGGTCAGTAGTAGCAATGTAGCAGCCAGAACATCTCCACTAACACTGGCCTCTTCTAAATTTAGACACTACATTATAATAATTCTAATAATAATAATAAATTATATCGAGGACTTGACAACGGTCATTATTAGTGGAGGCCCCCCATTGTACTTACAGTTGAACGTGTGTATGTCTATATTGTCTATTCGCCTTTTTTCTTGCTTTGGCCAAATCCATTTGAACTTTTGGCCAAGGACTTTCAAAATGTTAATGTTTTTTCATGTGTTTGAGAAGGAGCGTGATTTGAATGATGTATTGTTATTATGTTTGTATGTAGTGGTATCCATGTGTGATGGATGGATGATGGACATTGCCCTTCCTGCTGCATGACTGCATTTCTTCTGATTACTCAACCATATTTGGATGAATGTTTACCATTAAAACTAGTATTATTAGTAAAAGCGGAATTCGCAATATTTAAAAATAAAGACAATAAATGTCAACAATAAATCAGATAATAAATGCAACAATGCATTTACGTAATCATAAAAATGAGGTGGCGTCCACATCAAAAAAATGTTCTTCCCACTTTTCACCATAATATCATCGTGTTTGGTTTTTTTTGCAAACCTCAACATTATTAAATTGGCAACTCCTCGATTAATAAATATATCCAGTGTAGGATTTGTCTTTTTTTTATTAAATAAAATAAACATAATACAAAATTTTTAAACATTTTTTTTCTGTCGATTATACGAGGTGTGCGCAAAAATACGAAAGGTAGACATAATTAAATCTGCACAGGAAAATATTCCATTATTTCACTCTTATGACGTAATGAACTTAAAATAACAAGAGGTTGTCGTTTGTTTGCTAATAGGGGTAAATGATCATTTATACCAAAACATCGTTTATTGAATCACACAAATCAATGTTTATAGACAGTTTGACGTCTTCTTACCTAATTTGTTTATATTGTTTTCGTCACAATCGTGATGATATCGTTGGTTGTTTGTAAAATATGAGTCATAACTAACTATGGGAATTTGCTCATAATTATCTAGATAAATTATGTTAATAAAACACCGTGGTTGTATTCTACAATTTGCTCAGTACTTGGTCTTAACATCGTTGAGCGTGAGTCTTGGGTGCAGTGATAATTTGAGTGATTTTTTTTTTGGTGCGATATTAGAAAGAAATGCTAGAAGATAAAAGGTATTTATTGAGTGCAAAATTAATGCAAATTTATTATAACTCTATTCACGATTATAACAATAAAGTTAACCTTTCAGTTCTTGTTTTTTTTTGGAAAATTGCGCCCAAGTACCGCACACATTTAGTATTTTCGAAAAAAAAAAAAGACCGGTCGTGTTTAATAAAATTTATGTAAAGTGGATAAATCTCGTTGAGATAAAAATTTACGTATCTTTGGGCCAATAGTTTTGGGAAATAACGTTTAAAAGGTTTTTTCTCCATTAGATTTGCATTGCTGTATAGGTCTATTAAATTCTGATGATACTTGCGCCGAAGACGAATTTAAGACATTAGAAAGAAAGGCAAATAATGTAGTAGTATTTTCACAATGTTTAATAATATGTAATATGACGTCACGTTGTGCGCATTCCAGGTGCCTTAAGATTTCAATATACCTATACTTTGAGAATTTGGATTTTTTCCTAGAATTTAAATTTTGAAATTCTAAGAATTTATTTAAAAAAATCTGAATTTTAATAACTATGTATTTGAGACTGATAAAAATCTTATCATTTTAACAAATTTATTATAGAATTAAAAGTCTACAACACATTTTGCATTAAAACCCAACATTGGAGGTCAAATTCTAAAATTTCTAAATAATAAGGTTAGAATATTTTAAAATATTTTAAATTTTTATTTTGAAACGGAATTCAAAAAATTATTTGAAAACATTTGTTATAAAATTCAAAACTATAACAATCTTAACTTTAATTTTTAAATAAAATTTAATATTGGAAGTAAAATTTAAAAACAAATTCAATATAAAACTCCTTGAACTTGATAAACATTTCATTTAAATTGCAATGATCTGTTATAGAATCAAGACTTTAGCGCAGACTTGAATATGAATTGTAACTGAAAATTCAATATAATAAAATTTGAAATTTGATTTAGATTTAATTTTAGAAATTTTATTTTTTAATTTAAAACTTCCAAAAATATTGTATTCCAACAGTGTTTCAAAACTAATAGCTTAGAACAAGCAATATGAATCTTCATTAAAATTTATTTTTAATGACATTTTGAAATTCAATAAAATAAAAATATCTGTACTTCTACAGTATATTTTAAAACCTGTAGCTTAGAACAAACAGTATGGATCTTAACGTAGAATTCATTTATGATGGCAACATTTTGAAATTCAATATAACACAATTTGCAATTTGATAAAGCTTAATTTTGGAAAATTTAATTTTTAATTTAAAAATTCTGAAAATAATTGTATATACAAACAGATCTTAACATAGAATTCATTTTTGATTGCAACATTTTGAAATTCAATATAACACAATTTGAAATTTGATAAAGCTTAATTTTAGAAAATTTAATTTTTAATTGAAAAATTCTAAAAATATTTATATTCCAATAGTGTTTTAAAAGCAGTAGCTTAGAACAAACAGTATGGATCTTAACGTAAAATTCATTTTTAATGGCAACATTCTGAAATTCATAATAACAAAATTCGAAATTTGATAAAGTTTGATTTAATTTTTAATTGAAAAATTTTAAAAATATTTATATTCTAACAGTATGTTTTAAAACCAATAGCTTAGAACAAACAGGATAGATCTTAACGTAAAATTCATTTTTGATGGCTACATTTTGAAATTCACTACTATAACAAAATTTGAAATTTGATAAAGCTTAATTTTAGAAAATTAAATTTTTAATTTAGAAATTTTTATATTCGTATTCCAAACGGTATGTTTTAAAACCAATAGCTTGGAACAAACAGTATGGATGTTAACGTAAAATTCATTTTTGATGGCAACATTTTGAAATTCAGTATAACAAAATTCGAATTTTGATAAAGCCTAATTTTAGAAAATATAATTTTTAATTAAATTTTTTTAGAATATTGGCATTCCAACAGTATGTTCTAAAACCAATAACAGAACAAACAGTATGGGATCTGAACGTAAAATTCGTTTTTGATGGTAACATTTTGAAATTTGATTTTATAACAAACTTTGAAATTTAATAATGCTTGATTTTTAAAAAATTTAAAATATTTGTATTTCAACAGTATATACAAATCAACTCAATATACGAATCTGGAATTTAATAATTTTTGCAAGAATGGGTACACAAGCATTTAGTTTTTATAGGTAAAACAACATGCACAGAAAATTTTATAAATATTCTGAAAAGCTTTGTTCCAAAGTTAAATTCTAAATTGAATTTGAAAATTGTAAAATAAAAATATACAATTTGAAATCGTATGTGGAATTAAGTATTAATTCATAAGCATTCAAACAATTCTAATAAACATAAAATTTAAATATACAGCATTAAACAGAATACATTTTATATTTATAATAATAAAGCCAAATATTTTGAAATAGACCAACATTTGAAATTTTTATAAAACAAATTGTTTTTTGTAATTTGAAAGTAAAACTGAAGACTTTTAACATAAAATATTACTTAGAAATTTAAAATGACATTACGAAAAGTGATGTTAAGATAAAACTTGAATATTCCCATACTAAAATGGAATATTCTATAATCCGGCCCCCCCCCCTGACCCATTGTGTTTGCACAATTTATCAGTTTTACGGTTTTAAAGTTTATAGAATTCTATTTAATAATACAAGGAAATAGAAAAATCCCCAGGTTTGTTTGTGTTTTGGTTGACACAAACTGTCTCAGTTAGCAAGTGTAGTAGGCCATGACTTTTGGGTTGTGAGGAATGATTAGTCTCATATTTGCATGCCTCAGCTGTTCTCCTCAGGACACAAACTTGCGAAAGTTTGTTTTGTATTACTTTTGTATAAATAAAATTATTTATTTAAATTTTTTGCTGTTGGTAATAGATTTGAATTTTATAATTTAAACATTATTTAAATTTTATCCAACATTAAACAGAATACACGTTTTATATTTTGAAATAAAACAAAAATTTTTGAAATAGACCAATATTTGAAATTTTTATAAAACAAATTGTTTTTTATAATTTGAAAGTAAAACTAAAGATTTTTAACATAAAATATTACTTAGAAATTTAAAATGAAATTATGAAAAGTGATGTTAAGATAAAATTCCCACACTGAAATGGAATATTCTTGATAAAAGTATAACTTCCTATATAAAATTAGGCTACATGCATTCAAATTAATAACCTACAATTTTAAAATTTAAATTTAATGCCGTACATTCAGAAATTTGATGTTTTATAATATTAAAAATAATTGTATTCCGCTAAAAGATTTAGAATTTCTGGGCAAATTCAGTTATCCAAATTAAAATTTTAAAATGCAGCTTACAACTCTCACATAAAATTTGTCTGAAAGTCTCAAAGGGCAAATTCTATTTTTTAATTTTAAAACAAATTAATTTAAATTAAAATAAATTACTAATTAATTCTTGGAAAATTCAATGTTTTCATTATACTTACAGAATTTTTTTAAGTTATTTGTAAATTAAATTTTGAATTTAAAAAACGTCTTGTATATCTGTACTATCAATTTGAATAATTTGAAAATTCCTAAAATAAAATTTAAATTGCTAAAATCTTGACATATTGAATTTTGAAATGTTTTGCTTTTTAAAAAATTTCAAAATGTAGTATAAAATTGAATAATTTGAAATATAAACATATTAAGTCTCATTTTCATAGCTCACGCAGGTGTTTTATAATCATGAATAGAGTATAATTGTTAAAGAATCTATTAATGGCAACTCTCAAAAAGCCTAAAAATCTTGAAGGCAGTTTTTTTGAAAATCTACTAGTAATTGAAATCTTCTTTCTTTGGGGTATGTTTCAGGAAAAGTGTTTGTGACAATTTATTGTCATCTACTCTAAATATTTGCATTGCGCAGCTACTTGAAAATGGTGCACTCTTTGAATATAGCAAACAAGATGATGAACCGATCCATTTGTTAGATAAAACTAAAACGAGTACTAGTTGCAAAGATGAAAAGAAAAATTCAAGTGAAAATTGGGAAATAATTGACGCCGATAGTAGGTTTGTATAAATGTTGGTAACCACATTTTTCTTTAATACATTTGTATTAAACTTCAAACCTATGATTAACTTATAAAAAAAAATTTACTGTAAGTGTAAGCAAATGAAGATTGCAGATCGCTACCCCTCTCCCAAACAATAAAATAAATTATTATTCTTAGCACACATTTTTCTCTTATTATTGATTTAATTGCACCTTAATTTAGAGAGATAATAATCTATGTATAGATTAATTTTTCTACAAGTGTCTCACTGCGTATTTTCAAATAAATACTTTTTGCTTAGATACTATTACTACTAATAATTTACCAAAAACCTTGAACTTTATAAAAGCACCTCAATCTAACATAATCGAAACCACTTTTTTACCATATCTTTTTTCTCTGTCTCACACTTGTCTGTCGCTATTTTAAAATATTTCCAATATATTTATTGAATAATCTTCAATGATAGATAACATTGAGTCTAGTTATTGGCGAATCTTTATATCATCCGTTACAATCACCTAATTGAATGTACATGTTTAAAATCATTATTTATTGGTACATTCAGGCATCATGTTGTCTTTTTCAAAAAAATTCAAATTGAAAAACAATAACGAGCTACCATCCCACGTTATTTATAATAATAATAATAATCAAGACATCAAACACTATTTTTTCTCTGTCACAACATTAGCAATGATGATAAGCTTTTATCTTTGATGCGGATAAGGCTGATAAAAAGCATTCAAAAGGTGGTGGCTGGTTGGTTGGAGTGATGCACAGAGTGTTGTTAATTCAGGATTGTAGGGAAACCGTTTATTGTTCATTAATAATGGGAATTTTCCTAAATAAATGTAACTTTATTCTCGTTATTTTGTGCTGTTAAAATGTGTAAAGAGATTGTAACAAACTGAAAGAATGCAATTTACTGACTAGTGATATGTGTGTGTGGATGTGAAATTTCTAGTTTATTAAGTGTAGATATGAGTAACATAATGGATTTAGATCCTTTATTATTTATCTTTAGACAGACTAGTAGGAACGGGTCTAAAGTGTTCAAAAAGAAAAAAAACAACAGTAGTATAAAAGTTGATCGAAAATTAAGGTTTGTTCGATTGTTATTACTAACCGTTATTTTTAATTTGATTGATTTTTTTTTATATCTACCAATTTATTAATTTTCTTGTATTTTTTTTTATTTTTCAGTACTGTTAGTCTTCCAGCATATACGGGAAATAAGAAAAGAACTTCCACAAATATAAATCGTTCAGAAAGTGTAAAGGAACAGTCTGAAAAGGTTGGTATTACTATTATTGTTAATACATTTATTTATTCATGAGAATGCAGTCGTTAGCGTATAACAAGATGCATATTTATTTTCACATTCACAACTTAATCTTACTGATGATATAACTGTTATATAAATATTGTAATTTCTATAATCCTGCCCCCCCTGACTCATCGTGTTTGCACAATGTATCAGTTTTACGTTTTTAAAGTTTATAGAATTCTATTTAATAATACAAAGAAATTGAAAAATCCCCAGGTTTGTTTGTGTTTTGGTTGACACAAACTGTCTCAGTTAGCAAGTGTAGTAGGCCATGACTTTTGGGTTGTGAGGAATGATTAGTCTCATATTTGTATGCCTCGGCTGTTCTCAGGACACAAACTATACTCATACTTGCGAAAGTTTGTTTTGTACCGACTTTTGTATAAATAAATTTTGTTAAATAAAATTAAATTATTTTTTTTTATTTTTTTGCTGTTGGTAATAGATTTGAATTTTAAAATTTAGACATTATTTAAATTGAATTCATTACAAATTTCAGTGACATCTATTAGTGTCATGTTAAAAAAAGTTTGTAAAATGTTGCTAGATTGTTGATAATATTTGATACAATGATTCCAACTGATAACCGCAAAAATCCATTTCCTTTGCTGGCCTAGACCTGAAACAATTGATTGCATTTAACACTGTACAGCGTTGTGTAGCACTACAACTACTACAGGGTAACTTGTTAGATGTCATGCCTGTAATTACAGCACTGCTTGCAGAAAGAATGTGCGTGCAGAATTTATGGGCAAAGTTAGCGCTCATTGCCAAGCAGGTCTCTGTCTGCTGTGCCGAATGCAGGGACGGCGCGAGGCGGGTTGCAGCGCGTTCTTCGGAACCCGGCCCCACGCTGTATAAGGCGCCGCATTACAACTTAAAAATACGTGCGCTTTCCCCCACCAACCATTATCCGAGCAAATTGGTGTCATTTTAAGGGAAATTTTATGCTGAATCCGAATATGTAAATCATTTTAACGCAAACGCTCCTAAGCCTCCAAAATTGGTTGCTACCAACCTAACCTCCACAAAAACGCCATTACCTAACCAAAACGCTATGCAAAAGCAAATTCGACTTTTTTCAGCCTAACCTAACCTATACCTTACCTACACCTTACTTATACCTTACCTATATACCTTACCTATATACCTTACCTATACCTTACCTATACCTTACCCATACCTTACCCATACCTTACCCATACCTTACCCATACCTTACCCATACCTTACCCATACCTTACCCATACCTTACCCATACCTTACCCATACCTTACCCATACCTTACCCATACCTTACTTATACCTTACTTGTACCTTATCTATACCTTACCTAAACCTAACCTAACATAACTACATTCTGTAGGTTTAGTTTCTACTTAACTAATTATTATTCTTTGTCACGGAGAATAAGCATTTCTTTACTTTTGAGCCCCAGATTTGGAGGCTTTTAAGCGTTCGCCCCAAAAATGCGTTACATATTCAGAACCAGCATGAAAGTTTCGTTAAAATGACACCAGTTTGGTCAAAAAATGTTTGTTGGGGAAAATCTTCGGCTCATACGCGCAAATGAATTATTCGCTCCCTGCAAAGCGAACCCGGCCCCTCAAAAGCTTACGCCGGCCCTGGCCGAAAGCATCTGATTTTTATTGTTTAAGTATGGCTGAACCCATTGATTTAAACTCTGAATCAGATTGTGATGCGAAATTGGACACAAACGTGTTGCTACTGTACGATACCTCACAAAAAAAAGTCACCTTTTAAATTAAATTATTTTTTTAATCTTTTTTGATTTTTTCTATATATAATCAGAATTATTTGTGCCATATACAGGGTGAGGATTTTAAAGTGTTTCACGGCGATATCTCAGAAACAACTTGAATTATCTGAATGCAATTCAGTACAGGTAATTAGTAGGAAGGGTGACACAGTTTGATGTAGCTTTTAAATTTTCACCCCCTCTTATTTTTAACTTTGGAATTTTAAATGAGAAATCTAAATTCCTTTTTGTAATTCGAATCTACATAAAAAGCTGAGTTTTTTACACAAAATTACTAAAATTTTTTACTGATTACATAATGTATTAATTATTAGGTTAGAAATAAAAAAAATAATAATTTGCAATTTCATTTCAATTTATTTAACGTCTATTCAAATTATTATATTTTTTAAGAAACTGACAGTTGTTCCAATTATTAAACATAAATCCAGTTATGTAGTTCCAGCAGAATGGGGCACCATCTTGTTATGGAAGACAGGTCCGCAGGCTCCCAATTATTTAAATGAGGTGTTTGAGAGCAAGTGAATTGGTCAACTTGGCCCGATAAACTGTGTAAATATACATAGTTTTTTATGTAGATTCGAATTTTAAAAAGAAACATGTATCATCCTATTTAAAATTGCGAAGTTACCCCCCTCCAACCTCTTAAAAATAGAAGGTAGTAAAAGTGTGTCCCTCCTTCCTACCAATTACCTCTTCCAAATTGCATTCAGATAGTCCTAGTGGTTTTTGAGATATTGCCATGTAACACTTTAAAATCCTCACCCTGTATAATTAGTTTTTCGAACAGTTTTAATAAGTTGTCCATGCATTTCCTTTAAATTTTTAAAAACTTGACAAGAGGTTTGCAGACAAGCGCAAGAAATTGTGTCTCGAACAATGAACGAACCAGGTTCTGTGCAACATCATTCAGCCCTGCCCTACTGAATTCAAAAACCTGCGTTATGCTACCCTGCATTGCCGGTACTGCTTGTGTCTCGATGTCCATGCGAGTTAAAAGTTGTTAGATGCAAGTAATAAGGTGTTTGTGTATGTTAGAGAAATATACTAAACTACAAGAACGGCACAAGGCACAAGAAAAGATTTATTGGAAGGAATGACCATACTGAAAGAAAGGTTTCTTCTTGAAAATTAAATTTTTACAAATGATGATACCGAGAGCGACATGGAACTGGCGTCTTAACCTGCATCTGTGATGATTTCCATAACCAAGTAATAAGTTGTAGCATTCTTAGTTTTCGTTACCATAAAACAAACCTTTTGCCAAAATATACTGTCAAGTATTAATTTTTGTTACCAGATAATTGCCCAAACTTACCTAATGATAAATTAACCTAAAAATAAATAACTTAATGTCAATTTGTCTTCAAGATTGTTATTGAAAACTATAGCTCACTTAGTACATTGAAATTTTATAAAAGATTGCTATAATCTGGACGCAACAATTTAAATGTTTTCAAATTATATTTGAGAGCAATTGGAAATAATCTGTATGTAGCAGGTTGAAGCTGCTTTTATGTATATGTTATGGTCAATGTAGTAAACCGGTCAATGTGGTTAATGGTCGCCCAGTCTCATAAAATAAAACTTGAAACTAACAGTAACCTACCCTCATCTGCGGCTTGATAATTAATAATTAGGCCGCTCAATCAATAAATAAGTGTTAGTCAATTAATTAATTATGCGTTAAATATGATTCTATGCAATTTTCGATACTAGCCGGTTACTAACGACATTGGCCGGTCATTAACGACATTGACCGGTTCACTACATTGACCATAACATATAGTATGTTATACAGCAATGCATGATTGCACGATCCAGTATGAGACTTCTTATTAGAGCCATAAGTCCAGACCGGCATATCTACTGTCCACTTTGCTCATATTTTGCTATGTATGTAGAAGCAACTGTAAACCTGATATATCTAATGCAGAGAATTAGTGCAAAAACATAACCTAAAATGTATTAAGTTAATTGTTAATAGAGATAATTAATTGTAATCATCAATGAGTGAGCTTTTGCAGGGCTGGCTTAAAATATGATGTAACTTGTAAGTTCTTTTGTTATGGACTTTTATATTTTTTATTTGCTACGATTTAAAAGTTGGAGGTTTGGGTATGTCGTGAAGTGATTTTAACAGCTGCACAGTTAGTTGAAACAAGAGGTGTAAGTTAACATGTTAAATTGTCCACACAGAATTATGATTGCCACTTGAAAATTGCACAGCAAATTGAACATTGCTCTTAGGCAGATGGCAGCTGTTTCTAAATTAGGTTAGTTTATATTGGAGGTATTTGCAGTTAGATTAGTTTACACCAGGATTTATTTACGGATATTTGCAATAAAGTATAGTGTACTAACAAACATGAGACAGTTTGTGTTGCTAAAACGTTGGCAGAAACTAAGATTTTGCTATGAAGAAATTTGTACGAAGACGTATTTACAACTAGAGTATATTATGTAAGAAATGACACCTGAATATTTTTTTTACTTACAGGGATAGTTATCTTTATTAATTGTTTGCAATCTGATCATAGAAAAAGAAATAGGCTAATGTGGTTAAATCTGCTACTTGTGATAACTGCTAAAGACTTGCACGTTCAGACAAAGTTAGTTCTGTTTTGAGTATCTAAAGAGTAAAAAAAATAAGATAAATAGCTTGACAGAATCAATATTTTAAAAGTCTTAAAACAAGGCTAACTAGATAAAATGAGCTAATAGTTTCGTTTAAATTAAATCAATTTTTGTGTGCAAATGAGGTTATGCAAATTATCCCATTCACGAGTGACTCCAAGTGGTTCTTCAGTAAATGTTTATGGAGTACTCTTTTTGTCTTTATTTCGTAAAGTCCAAAAATAGACTTATGTTAAACCGTGACATCATTCGCAAGTTATACGCTATATAAACCCTATTTATTTGGGGTTTGAATTAAAAAAAAACTGAACATCAATCTTTTGGAGACCCCCCCCCCCTCTTTGTATACTTATAAAACAAAAACATCTAAAAACGCCCATATTATCTAAGGAATGTGTGCATTGATTGCAGATAACGTTAGATTATATCTCTCTTTCTCTTCAGTATATTTTTAGCATATTTATTAATCTTTATTGAGATAATAAAAACACTTGTTTCGCTTACTGATTTGCCACAATTTACATAATTAAAACATTAAAATTAATTTTTAAATTTTTAATTTTTCAGAGAAAACAAAGAAGAAACATCAGTGATCCACTGCATAATACGACAAAGTAAGTTGCTTTTTATGCTAATATCCAAACACAGTTTTATTCAACTTAGTTTTTTAACCCCCTTCATCTTTTTTCATTTTTAACTCTCCTCGCAGAGATTACGCCGAATAAATCACTCGTTCGCGGTGATGCGCTTTTTGTGTCTGGGCCAGTTTAGTATTGTTATGGTCTTTTTTGAATAATTCCACCTCTATATTTAGCTGTTTAAATCCGACTTCAGTCCTGTCCAAAAAATTAACCCTGCCTTCTCCTCGGTTCGGTGTTTGTTGTATCTCATCGGTGTTGCAGCGCCTGCGTTTCGCGAACACTTTCTATATAGATCGCGACAGTGGTTTTACCGGGAGACTGCAATATATTTTTGCAGAATAATAAATCTTATCATCGTTTTTGTTGTTTTCATTGTAAAATTCTTGAATGGAAAAAGGGGTCCGCGTTTTTACTCAAATACGTACGTTATTACCGATATGTGGTTTTTGGCGGTTTCGTGTGGTTCGTTTAAAGTTTAACCACCGACATGAATAAATTTGGAATTTTTTAATTTTTATTTGATTCGATTGTTATTAGCAATAAATAATAGTATGTGAAGGTGCTCAATTCAAGCAATAAAATTAATCAACCCCAAATTAAGTGAACCTAAAAGCAATCTTTCGAAATTGTGCCTTTTTCAGAAAAAAAAGTAATCGGCAAAAATATTCAATTTGTTATATTAAATTAAAAAGTGTGATAAGACTTATTTTTCTAATCCGTCGTGTTAAAATTATCACATCCATGTTAATGAATAGCGTGCAAATTGGAAATCCGAACGGCGGCATGTCCAACACTAACTCCTTGGGTGCTGACCAAAAATCATTATTCTGTACATCTGACAGGTTATTATTTTTATTAATGACAATTTTTGCATGTGTGTGCGTGTGGATGATGATGGTTTGTTTACTTTTAAAATATATAAAAGGCAAGGAAAAATTTCGTTATTAACGAATCTCGTTTTCGGAATATTTTGGCAAGCGCTTGCAAATTTTTGACCCATTTGCGCTGTCTGTTAGCACAGAATACTTTCGCTTTTCGCGTTTTATTTTTTGCGTGTATTACAAGAAAGATTTGCAGTTGATATTAATTTTAAAATTTCCTCGTTGAAGGTTAAGAGAAATTGTGTTGTTGTTGTTTGAGTTCAAAGTCATTAATTCAACCTCAAAAGTTTAAATTTCAATGTTTAGAGGAGCAGTTTATCTTTAGACGGGTTAATGCTAGCAAATATTTAGGGAATTTTAAGGATTCTTGGAATGGATTACAGAAAGGAAGATTGGTTGCTTTCAAGGAATTCTTAAATAGGCCAAAAGTTATGTAAAGCATGTTTGGGTCTAAGATATCCAAAATAATGATTGCTATGAATTTAGAGACTTGAACTGGATTCAACATGATGGATCTTATGACTCTTAAATATTCATATAAATATAACCAACAGGGTTAAATTGGATAAGATTTAGGATCTTTGTGTTTCACAGAAAAGAAACCTTTAAAACCTTAAGATAACTAAATATAACACTACATAAACAAATAATTTTCAAAGAAGGGCTTTGCGATCATAATCAAAAGCATGCATCTGCAAAAATGAGATTCCTTGGATGTTATAAGTCGACTTTAATGTTTTCAATATGGTCATATCTAAGAGGTAGGCTATTTTGGCATAACCATAATTACACTATCAAAAACAGAACCTTACGAGAAATTTCAATAATATTGATTGTTGTTAAGGAAGAAATCTAAATCAAAGATGCTACCTTAGAAAAGACAGACACACTCCTAGCGGAGAAAAAGGCAACCAATAGAATAACGCCCCTCTAGCGGTGAACATGACCACTTTGGGTTGCCTATATTGTAGACAAAAGCAAATCTAAATACCAACTCTGGAAAAAAGACAAATTTCGCATCAGAAATGAAAAAAAGGAGCTTCATCCGCTTACCAAATTACGTATTTGATTGTTATTCGAAATTTCTTTGGGCCTTCGAGAAAGCAAGAATAGATTCTGAAAACAAGATTATATATCAATTCAGTATGACATATTGGGACGTACTGAGATGCTAAAGTCACCTTTAAAATAAACATTTCTGTTGGTTAAATCGGAACCGGCCAACCAAGAAAAGGGTTTAGTAATCGCCCTGTAAATAAATTACATAAATCATAATAAAAAAGAAAAAAAGATATGATCGAACAAAATTTTCTCGCAGTACAGTTGGTCCATGAAACCGATAGTGCAGGTAAATGCGCGTTAATAAACAAAAAACAATCGATAAATACCGGAAACTTTTCGATAATGGGTCGTTTCATCTTACAAGGTATACAGAAATTTGTAATTGTGCGTAAATTCAAATTAATACGACGTAATAGTAAATCGCAACCGAGATTTTGTCGAGATTTTTTTTAATTCGTTTTTTAAGCGGTGCATTGTGACGTCATAATTTGTTTTACTGAAGTTGAACAAATTCATTCCATAAAACACCACTTTAGGCACTAATTACATAAAGAGTTATTTTCTAACTCCGTTACATAATATTGACTTTTTGGTTGTCATTTTGGACGTCTAAATGACGTTTTTTTTGCGCTAATGCATTTAACTGCCATTTTTCGCCTGATACGAAAAACTACGAAAGTTATTTGCCAAAAGAAAGGCAGAATGATTAACGCGATGCGATAATAGAATTATTATCGCGATGCAGTGGTAGAATTTTTATCAAAAGGTTACTTTTTCTTGTTTTTTTTCTCTCCGTTTTTTCATCTTTTTTTTGTTTTTTCCCTTTGGTTTTTAAACGGAATTAGGAAAAGCGTTGCATGGGATTCGTTGCAAAGTCATATTTTCGCACACATGAATTATCAAATAAACGATAACGTGGTCGCACAAAAATCGCGCGCAAATAATTGTGAATTGTAAAAGCTCGCAGTTTAAGTAGATCACATGACGCTATACTTTAAAAAATTTTTTCAACTCTCATTCAAGAAACAATGCAAAAATCATATCAAATCGCCATGTACAATTATCGGCAGAGTTAGTAATGATTTCCTGATCCAAACTATTGAAAGTAGTTTCTATCGCCTGTTTCAAAAAATTGATAGAATCGTGGGTCTCGGCATTTATTTCAGTTTTTAGAATACTCCAAATTGCGTAGTCAAGAAGATTTAAGTTAGGCGAAGGAGCAGGCCAAACACTTTTCTTGTTGAAATATAAAAAATGGTTATCAAACCACTTCCGCGTCGAAATCTTGAACTTCTGTGGGTCCTCGTTGATGCTTGCGTGAGAGAGTTCTAATAGTTTTCTTGCTTTCTTTTCAGGAAAAAAAATTAATTTTTAAATTGTAACTTGATTTAACAGATAGTATGAATATTATTTTAAGAAATTAAGTATTTTTCTACATTATATATATTATTGCTGTTATTTCTTCAAATTAATATAGTATATTAAAGAACAAGTTTTATACGGGTTGATTTGGCGCACGAATCCCAAGTTAGAAAACGAGCCGCAGGCGAGTTTTTCTATGGGATGAGTGCGCCAATGCCCTTATAAAACGAGTATTTTATGCTATTTTTTCTAATTTGCGCCCCCTTTTTTCTTAGTTTAATACAAAAAAATATTTTGGTCGTCTAGAGAATTTTGTGTTAGTTGGTAACAGTTGGTAACACTCGGCGCCCACTTGAGTTTTTGAATCATTTGTCATCATCCGTCACTTCAAATAAATTAGTTATTACTTTTGTTACTTTATTAGTGTTACAAATAAATAAAATATGAGCGAAGACAACTTAATTTGCACTCCGCCCGAAATTCGCGAAAAAAAGCAAAGATGATTAAATCGATGATACGTGTCTTGTTTATAGTACCACAAAAAATAACAAACATGAATTGGACTTAATTGATTTGTCCAAGCAGATTTGATGTAGGTACGAGACTTGTTTATGTTACTAATTAGGAATATCCAAAACCTAACTTTCTTTCCAAGTAAAAATAGACCATAACTTCAAGTGAAATTTCATGTAACAATCAACAAACAGCTAACCAATTCAACGATATTAATTAAAAATTTATCGGAGGTTGACAATTTTGACAGATACTTGCAGTTTGAAGTTGTCACATTCCACGCATTACCCATCCAACCCTTAAAAACTAAATATCCCTATAATTCATTAAAGTACAGTGTACTTTTATAGATAGCCATAAACGACTCCTACTGATAGACATTAATAAACGTATTACAAACGCAAATTAGAAAAAAATAATATTTCATATTTCGTGGTATTCGAGACGTTCATATTCATCGACGTCATAAACTTTCAGAGTTTACATGTTTTTTTAAATTATTGGTGGTAGGGATAATAGTAACGTTACGTAACTATCGAGGGGGGGGTAGAGTAGCGTTACGAGCCGTTACAAGGAGGTGGGAGTACCAAATTTCTTCTAAATATGCGTTACGTAATATAAGGACTATCCCTTAGCAGAATGGAGGGGAATCAAGTGAAGTTTATCTCGGTCAGGGAATTCGCTCGCCGACCTGCGCGAAATTGCATACCACCAGGGCCCGTATTCTTGAGTTTCGCATACGAGATGACATAATTTTCTATTACCTTCTAACATTTGATTGGCTAAGTTGCATCTTATGACGTAAAAATTACGTCATCTCGTATGCAAGACTTATTCGTTTGAGTTCAAGAATACTGGCTCAGGTAGCGTTTCGGAGATGACAGTAAAGGGGTTCGGCTTTGGCTGTGCAGTTCCAGTCGTCGGATTCCCAGAAATCGTCTAGAGACCTACGCTTAAGGAACGTTGATCCGAAGATACGTAGCCTCTCACGTTCAAGACAACTTCTCCCTAATGGGTACATACCGGGATGCTACTTTGATGGGCCCGATGAAGTAGCCTCGAAATGAAGCTCCTTCAGGGGCATGCCAGGCCTATAACTGGGAGATCGGGGTGGCGAATCCTTTTAAAAACCAAGTCCCGCCACATCTGATGAGGTTGGATTCGATCGGGTAGTGGCCCCAACTAAGGCTTGGTGAAGGAACTTTGGTTTCGATGTACCTAACCTAGGTTAGGGAATACTCCTAATGCTGGACGAGGAACTTAGCCCCGTATGAAAGAGGACGGGAGGGTTCCGGCGGGTGAGCACGTACATTCCCTGTAATCGCTCCGGCACTAGCCTGGTGAGCTAGTACCCAGCCAGCACACTCACGTCATAACGTCGCCGTTTTTCAGCAGTAACGACGTCAAATTGTCGTAAAACTGACATCATTATGTCAAAGTCCAAAGACGTCATTAAAACGTCCTATACGAGGACTAACACAAGAATTTAAATAAATAATTGAATATTGGAAATAACATTTATTATATATTACAGTCAAAACATCTCTATGTTGTGATCACCTGCTTAATATGACCAGTATTGCTTGGCCCCTGTTAAAATAATATCTTTTTAATGAAACTTGTACGTATTGTATTCTACGTCCAAAAGACGTCTTTTGAAGACGTCTCCGTACGTCCCATTATATGACGTCTTATGGACATCATTTATTAGTCATATGACGTCGTCGACCAATATTTACTTAAAAATAACGTCATTATAACCTCAGTGTGCTGGCTGGGCGGAGGGTGGATAGGCAACCTCGCTCCGACCAGTGAGTGACTGGGAGCAATTGCCATGCGATTGCGCGCTGATTGAGCGTATCTCAATTACTTCCTTCTGGAAGGAATGTGGGGATAAAGTGGGGATAAACAGGTGCCCCACGTAAAACATACATGATTAATCGTGATCCCTTAGCAGTCGAAATCAGTATGCAATTTGACTCCAAAAACTGCTGCCACCGCGTTTTACTTTATCTTTGGAATCTTGACCAAGTAACAACCAATCGTTCTTGAGCTTTATACTTTCCAAAAAAAACGGCGCTAATCGCCTGAAAACTGAAAAACAAAATAAGAGAACAGGAATTTCAAAAAATTGCCGCGTAATTTTGCGTCCCACGTAAATACCTCGAACCGTGAACGTAACTTTTAACCGCGTTATTATTGTTACGTATTTATACGTTTTCACAAAATTAATCATAAATTCGATAGTAACTAATCTATACAGGTGTAGGAAAAAGTACATCAAATCCCAATAGTAACTTCTCAGTACACATTACAAAGATTAGATAAAAGTGTGTATGGTGTTAAAAATGTATGAATTAAGCGTATAAATCCTAGTATTGGATGCGTATGTTGATGTTAGTATATTTTAGGAACCAATTAGGTTCACTTGGTTATATTGGTGGACGAACATTTCCTTCCGTTTAAAAACTTAATAATGATGTCTTTCCTACATAATTGACATTCAAAATAACCCAGTAACCGAGTTCCTAAAATTAGTTTATTTGATTTAAATATTAATTTTAAATGCATCACAAATATTTGACGAGCATCAACAGTAAAAAAATTATTCAGCCCTCATCCACATTTTATGTGTCTGATATTTTATGGTAAGACATTATTATTATTATTGCTCTTTCCTTCACGAGTGATTTATTCTGTAATTATTTTACCAAGTACCACTATCATCATCATCATTAAACTTGTTTATATTGTGATTTTAATTAATTATTTTTAAACATTTGATGGTGCAGTGAAACAGTCGACTTGGATCAACAAGGCCTCTCCTACCAAACAAATTCTGGTAGTTCTTCAAATTCTAGTTTATCTTCAAGGTGGGTTTATATAAATAAAATCACTCACTATAATATTTTATGTAATTATTTATTTTCTTATCTTATTAACAGCAATAAATTGACATTTGAGGAAAACTGTTGTAATAATTGCAACATTCTCGAGATCTATATACATACCACAATTTTGATGTGTGTTAAATTTTTTTGTATTATTCATAAATATAATTATAATTAATGATAATATAAATTGCTTTTCAAAATGATAAAAACAGTGTCAGAATAAAAAGTTGTACAGATAAGATACAATCGCTGCATTCCTCAAATATCAAGCTGTTCATTATTTTGAATCTTTGAAAACTTTTCTATGTGCAATCTTATTGTAACAGTAGATCTTCAGAAAGTCCCAGCACATCCCTAGATGCAGTATCAGGGTTCACAGCCACCCACCCGGCGGGTTCGGGATGGGATAGTGATATGGAAGTGGAGGCGGATCCGCCTGACTGGCAGAGCTCAGTGCCAGAAGACGAGCTTGCCAGTCTTCATCCACATGATAAAAAAAGACAGGATGTTATTAACGGTACTCTCTCATTTCTAATGCCTTCGAATTTAAATTAATTTTGAAATGAATCTCGTTTCAGAATTATTCCATACAGAAAGATCACATCTTCGGAATCTCAGGGTTTTAGATCATGTATTTAGGAAGCCTTTACAACAATCAAAACTCCTCAAACAAGAAGATATTAATCTCATTTTCCCTAGCCTTAATGAATTACTGGATATCCATTCCCATTTAAACACAACAATGAAGAGTAAACGGAAAGAAAGTCCGATTGTTAGAGATATTGGTGATATGGTATTAAATATGGTAAATATTAGTTTTTTAATATTTTAATAACCATAATAAATTTAATCTCAAATTTCAGTTTGATGGCACTATGGGGGAAAACTTCCAATCGTCGGCTGCTGCGTTTTGCGAGCGGCAACAACTTGCACTAGAATTCATAAAAGAAAGGCGGAAAAAAGACTCTAGGTTTGATAGTTTTCTTAGTGAATGTGAGAAGAATTTTTTTTGTAGGCGGTTACCTTTACAAGGAATTTTACCTACAGAGATGCAAAGGTAAGTTGATAATTTGAGAAAACTTGGGAAAATCATAACCTCACTTACATGAATACGTTTGCTGCAGTTAAAGTACGTCAGTGTTGCAATTGACAGTAGTAGTTGCTATTTGTTGAGTTACATTTGTTGAGTTACATCAGAAAATTGAAATACATAAATGGGAAATACATTTCGACACTAATAATTTGCTTAACGTTTAGTCCCAAGTTAATCTATTTTTCACTCGAGAAGTGAGATCTGGTACATTCTACCGCCACACGCAGAGAAATCTTTTAATTTACGTGTAGTAGAAGCTATTTCTGAAAATATTATCTTATGTATACATTGCATATTTTGGAGGTTATGTTATAAAAGGGATTGGAAAATCAATTGAGATCTGTTACTTATGAAGAAGTGTTTGTTAATTATATGGGGAAAGTTGCGTTTAGATTCCTGGACGGCAAGATTATCCATAAGTTTTTGAAATATGCACGTCTCAAATTACATTTTTTGGAGGTTATTGTAATAATAATAATAATAATAACAAGAATTTGAACTACTAACCTACCTTAGTGGAATCTTAAATTTGTATCAATTTAGAGCCTTACAACATCCAAAAAATTTGCAACTTAAAAAAGTTAAATTTCAAAACTTTTAAATTACCAACTTTAATAATTCAAAATTTTCACTACTGCATTTGCCACTGTAAAACATAACCTCTAGAAAAATGCAAATATTTTGATAACTTTATGGATAGTTTACTATCCAGGCGCCTTAAAACGACTGTTCCCATATAACCAATTAATTGATAATGTAAAATTACCATTTCAGTCATCAGAAATCTTCTCCGCATGTGGTGCTAGAATTAATCCGAAGTCAAGAAACTAGCCTAGAAGTTCTCACTGGATGTGTCTCTCATCTGAATCTCAAATTTATTAAACCGCAACAATTCACTGTAGAATCGCAGGAAACACCAACTATTATCTGTTTACAATCCAAAATACTGACTTGACAACACTGGATACTATTTGTTCTCAGAAATTCAAAATTCGTTAAAAGTAGATTTGGCAACATTGGATAGTAATTCGTTCACCTCGAATTTTGTTTGATTTTTGAAATTCTATAGCTTAGTTATCCATCCCCCTTCCTTGAATTAACACGACCTTGATGTGTTTATTATGCTGAAGATAGCAACCTGCCACTGATGTCATGACAGGAGATGCATTGGCATGCTTCATGCCCAGAAGCTAATCAGCGATATTTCATCTAGTGTCTCAAGACATAGTTGCTTGGCAGTGAATTGTGAATTTATGCGTCCAAAATGTTTTGTGGTTTTCCAAAAATTTTCAACCACTCGCTGTTTAAACATGCATTAATTAATGGCACTGGACTCACTAAGCCACTGTTAGCCATTTACTGCCATCAAACAGTGACCTCTATGGGTTTTTTGTTTTTGGTAATTGGTAGTGCCAACATGCACTTTGTTACATCATGCTAATATATAAATCTTTCTTCGTCGTTTTAGAAACTAATTGATGAAATTCACCCAACTGCTCCATATAAAGGAAAATTTCTCACACCCACATGTTTTGTGATTTTTTTTATATGTTCTAACTTTCTTGATATCTGATGTACCTATCTGGACATTGTTATATTTTTTAATAATTTGGTTTATTATTTATTAATCACAACACGATAATAGTAAACAAACCATTACACATAACCTCATTTAATAGGAAATAATAATAACAATGCCAAGTTTGCTAAATTGGCAATAAACATAAAACAAGTGCGAAATTTAAAATTTTGCATGGCACTGGTGGTCTCTACTTGCTTCAGTGGGACTGTACGGAATTATTTTAATTGATGGTGGGTAGTAATGGCTGCAGTGAGACTGCGGCTTCACCGTCTACAAATTTCCGAACCAAACTATATATTTGTCTATATAAAACCAGTCTAAACATACAAAAATTAATGAGTGCAACAAGGAAGACATAAACAATATGGGTAGCACAACAACGATAGAATGCAATCATGGCTAGGTAAATTTTTAATAAATAACAAGCAAGCAAACAAACATATCTGTCACAAATATTTTATCTGCCATTAAAAGCATAAAGTGAGGTTATATATATATTATGTAATTAGGAGATCAAGCGATACTTTAAATCCAAGAAGATGTATAACGCCGAGGCGTTATAACATCTTCGAGGATTTAAAGAAGCTTGATCTCCGTATTGCATAAGTTGTTTTATTTTATTTCGTATTTCAATCCTAATTTCTCCCTTTTAAAATCCATCCGAATTTATTGTATAAAGAAGCAAGTTGCCTTGTCTGTGTCATCATACGCGTAACTAAGGAGATAAAAAGCAGTATGCATGCATGCATGTGGCTATAATGCAACATCAAATTATTTACGTTGCCAACAACAACGGAGATCAAGATATACTTTATATTACTAATTGTGGTATATAAAGAATTGTTTAAAATACGAAATGAAATAAAAATAATTATGTCGATATAATAGTACCTTACTAAATAAATTGCTTTTATCATAAAAATTAATTTTATCACGATATGCCATTAGAATCTTAGGCAGTTCAAAATGTCGTATATGCAGAAGAAAAGAAATTGAAGTTATTAAATGGATTTTATGCTCTTAATGACAGATAAAATATTTATGACAGATGGTTTTGCATGCTTGCTTGTTATTGGAGAGAGATCGTTAGTTTAAAAATTTACCTAGTCATGATTGCATTCTATCTTCGTTGTGCTACCCATATTGTGTATGCCTTCCTTGTTGCACTCATTAATTTTTGTATGTTTAGACTGGTTTTCGGATCATCTGTATAACAGACATGAGTGGAAGCGAACAAAGCGCATACTTAGTATGAAAGAAAGAGATGCATATATGTATCTAATATTGTAGAAGGCCGAAACTATATGTTTAGAAAATTATTATGACATGAAGAACTCGAAGAAGCAATTACAAATGCTTTTCAAGAATGTGTCCAAGATTATGAGCTCTGCTGCAATGTCTGCAAATCAGTAAAAGACTCCAGTTTCAGTTTTTATGTTCACTTTACTGTTCCTATTTATGTTTATTGTCTAAAGTTACCTACCTACCTTAGATTCAACTTTAAAGACTTTGTTTTAATAGATATGGCTTTTTTGTTACCTATCTGTGCATTATGAGATTTTACTTTTGCGTTATTATTCCTTTAATTGTAAGTTACAAATACGTTCTGTTTTATTAACTAACATGGTTTGACGTTAGTCATAATTTTTAAAACGTACCAGTTTCAACCTACTAAGTACAAATATGTCTCTCTTTCTTTCATAGTTCAGTTCAAGTATGAACCTTATTCACTTCCACTCACATCTGTTATATATAATTTTGACCCCTTTGGTATATGAGTAGTAGCAATTGTTATTATACAGGTTGTGGTTATGAATTATAAATTTTCCGCATAAACGTTTTTTTACAATTCAAATGCGTTTCCGATCACTACTAGCTTTTATTCTCTGCAGTACTAGAATATGCAATACTAGAATATTATAGAAAAAAAGCAACAATTATTGTTATAATGATATTAAGGTTATGCTTGGACTAATACATATAAGTGAGGTTCAGAAACTTTTCTTTCTTTTTTTCCCTTATAATAAATCCTTCAATTCTATTTTAGGTTATCCAAATATCCATTATTACTAGAACGGCTAATAGATAGTGAAGAAAAAAATACGCAACGGGATTTTGAACTTGCGCAAGCAGAATTAAGTAAGCTAAGGCAAGCACACGATAGATCTAAAGAAATTCTAAACTATGTCAACGAGGCTGCCAAAATTGCTTGCAATCGTGCTAGACTTGAGGACATTCAAAGGCATCTTGACACATCTATCTTCGAGAAGACTGATCACACTATTGTAAATGAATTTAAGGTTTGTTGCATATATGAGCACGAGCCTCTTTCTTAGTGTCACATTTATTAAAACGCAATCTTTTTTTTTTACAGAATTTAGACTTAACTCGTTATAATTTGATCCACGAAGGTACAATGCACTTACGGAGGCCAAATAAGCAGCCTGTAGCTTTACATATAGTTTTATTAGAAGAAGCTGTGATTCTATTGCAAAAAGATGCTGAACGCTACGTACTGAAATTCTTTCAAGCGGGCACACCTACTCAGCAACCTCTTGCGCCAATTATTAAGACTTCCACTTTATTAGTACGGGCTAATGCAGCCTGTAAGTATATTTTTATATTTATATGTTGCTTCTAATTCACAAAACGTTTGAATTTTAATTAATTTATTGTTTTATTTATTACAGCAAAAAGTTCCCTATTTCTGGTCAACACATCAACGCAAAATAGTCAAATGTATGATCTTCTAGCCAGAGATTCGTCAGAAAGAGACACGTAAGTACTTTTATTGCGATATATGTTGCCTGTTACTTTATTGTAGCGTTTTTGAATGAAATAGAAGGTGCACCTGTTGAACAATCAAAATTTATAACCATTAGCGATGGTGACAATGACATGATAAATAATGGCTGCAGTTGAATTATTGATACAGTTAAGCAATTGTGGTTCGAGTAGTCGATTGTACTGCCATTCATAGATCAGATTTTTGGTGATTGGATAAATCAGAGCAAAAGTTGTTTTTGCAAAAAATTGCATTTAAAGTTGCTGTTTTTTTTTTGTATCATAGTGCCAAAGGCAGCGAACATTTTTGATCATGAGGTGAATGATTTACTACAAAGTGGAAACTTTAAGTGTTTCACTAGGGTAGGTTAGTAGTAAATTCACGTTGTTATTACTATGTGCACGATCTATCTAGTGGGGGGCCCTAAACATAATTTTCACCATAGAATAATATTAATCAAACTTGTTCATTAACATAAAAAAATGCTAACTTTAAAAGTTAATATTTAAAAAATTTATGAATAATTTGGGAACCTAAATATAACCTACCTCTATAATTAATAAGCATCTGTTCATAACTGAAAGCTCTGCGAAATATGTGTCATTTTGCACTTAGGTAGCCTTGGAGTTGCTGAATATAACCTTGAAACTGTGTTGTTAGAATTAGGGCATGGCTGTTTATTCATGTCAGTGATATTAGTTGCGTTTAGTTTAGGATTTCAAACACTCCTTTTACTTCTAAAGCTACGTTTGCGTTTGTTAATTTTTGCAAACAGAACTATAGTTGTGAGTGCCTTCACATTTGTTTAATGCATTTCAGAAGGTTAAGAATTGATCTTTTAACTGGGAACTGTAACTTTTAGAATTTCAACTTCACATCACCCAAATCTGTTTCAAGAACAAATAACTAAACTAAGGTCCGTTCGCCGAGACCTGTCGCAAGACGTAAATACCCTTGAAGTTAGCACTAAACAAACTATAAGCGATGCTATTGGTCGGCACGCACGTGGTCTCATTAATGCTTAAACTACTTTACGTAAATGCGGAAACATGTATAATGCAATCACTTTCCATTTCATATTACGCTGCAACCATAAAAACGAGTTAAGCGCACATGGTACGCAAATGGGCATCATTGTACATGAAGCTTCAAGGCTCAGCTAACTTCAAGTGTGTTTACGTCTTGCAACAGGTCTCGGTGAACGGACTTTAATTGGAAATATTTCAAGAAAAATAAGGAAAATATAGATTTCAAATCATGAAATTATATGGAATTTGAAGCATATTTAGTTTTTAGGTTAGGTTCACCTCGTATAATGCAAGCAGCCTCTTGAACCAGTCAGCGGTTTGATTTCTATTGTTATTCTTTTTTTAAATTTTATTTTATTCATAGCTAAAATTATATTATTATTTTTATTAATGTTTTTATTTTATAAAACATCATGTCATTAATTTTGTTTTTTATTATATATTATAATTATTAATATAAATTTTTCTTCGTAGTTAGATGTTGAGGGTTTATTCATAGTATCAACGCATCCATTTTTAATCCAGCAAGGAAAAACTTTTTCCTGTATGTGTATGCAGACGTCTGAACTTATAATAAGTAAAGAATGTTTGCAGATCTTATTTTATTTCCAGTATTATATGGGACACAATAAAAACCTTATCTACGAATAGTTATAATTTACTATTAGGAATTGGTTTATAAAATAATAAAAATTATACACAACTTCTTAATATTAATATAATTAATAAATTATTAAATTTGCATTTTTGTTTGGGTTTTAATTAAATTTTGTTTAATTATTGAATTATGTTTGCCATTGTCCTTAAAAAATTAATGACATATTGTTTTACAAAATAAACGTTAAAATTTTAACAATACATAAAACAATAAACACAATAGTTTTTCAGCAGATTAGTGGATTAGTAATTCTCAGTTGAGCTGATAATTTTTCATAGCTGAGAAAAATTAAAACATACCTTCTTTTCGCATAGAAAGCAAAACTGTAGGTCCCATGTCAATACGATGTTTGGCACAATAAAGATCCTAAGGTCTTTTAAATCCGAGCCAGTAAAATTTCTGAATTTTGAATTTAATGACAATTAAGTTAATCAGATCTTATTCAAGCTTTGTGAAACCGGCCCATTAAGCCTTACCGCAGAATATGGTACCACAAACACTCAATGCCCATGTAATACCCTGCAATGACTGTTTCACCTTCAGGAACAAATTCTGTTTGAACAGTGTCATTGAAATCCTAAAAAAAATAAGCACGGTTTTCAGTTTCAACGTTGGTGATTTCATTCGGCACTTTTAAAGAAATTTAG
Organism: Agrypnus murinus; assembly: GCA_929113105.1. Lineage (NCBI taxonomy): Eukaryota > Metazoa > Arthropoda > Insecta > Coleoptera > Elateridae > Agrypnus > Agrypnus murinus. The sequence goes on from OV816027.1 coordinate 18,340,005, forward strand.
AAAAGTTTTAATAATGCCTTGCATGTTCAATTTGGCTGCGCTCTTACTCCTTATGTACACACAAATTTTTTTAATACATATAATATACACCGCAGGGTGGCCAGCGAACCTTGAAAACCGGGAATTTGCACAATCGGGAAAAAACCGCGAAAGAACCTTGAATTGGTGGTCAAAGTTGAGAATTTCTTCAAGAAAAATTTAAAAAAAAATAATTATTTTACGTTATCTTCTTTTTTTCTATTTGCAAGTCCAAAAGAGATTTAGTTGAATACTGTAACAGTGACATTTTATTTTTTAAAGTAGACATTATTGTCGTACAGTTGTTCTTAAAATGTCAAACTTATTTATGCAAATTTAAAAACCAAATGCAGGATTAGAATTTTCAGTGTTGCAAACTATCAAACCTGTTAACAAAGTATCCCTAACAAATTTTGTTTGCGATTAAGTTATTTTTTTTAACTATTACAAATTAACGCCAATAAAAGAAAAAATGGTATAAAGTATTCGTTTTATAAGAAATGTTTTTAGCGTACGCGTCCAAGTTTACAAAACGACTCGCACAAGGGAAGTTTTCTATAGGACACATAGAAAAAATAATATAAAGTATTTGTTTCATAAAACGTTTTAGCATTCTAATGCTTCTAAACTTGAACATGTGCGCTAAAAACGTGTCATATGAAAATATACTAATTTCTATTTGCGTATTCAAATGAAGCCATTAGGACACGCATTTTACGAAAAGAATTGTCGAAACGGTAATATTTTATTTTTTAAAGTTGATAGCAATGTTGAACAGCTATTCTTAAAATGTCAAACCTATGTTGAATTTGAGTGGATGCACCGAAGTTCCGAATTGGTTTAATCAGCGCTAATGGGGTCATGTGATTGCATTATTGACCACCAATTTTAAAACATTCCTTTGAGCGTTATCACGTGAGTGTAACAATAATAACAAATTTAAATGTACTTAATAATATTCTTTAACAATATCAAAATAATTTTTTATTTTTGGTCTTTTTTCACTTCTTCCTATTATTAGTGCCACTTCATCGCTACGACTGCTACTTTCTAGAACATCAAATAAACAAAAAATTAATAAAGCATTTCTTGCTGTACCATCCATTACGACAATGTTTTGAGGCTATATACTTTTTTAATAATAAACAAAGCATGCTTTTGACGTTTTTCTTGTTGCACAGTCAAAGCTCACAATGCAAATTAATGTGAACTGGAAGCGAGCGCCCTAACCAGTCAAATGTATTATTGAAAATGCACCATTAATAGACAAACGATTTTACAAACCTCATTCGGTGTGCACTAGGGTAACCAGTCGAATTCGCTATTATTTACTCTGTAAATTTGAAAAACAAATGCAGAATTTGAATTTTCATTGTTAATTAGTTATTTTTTAAATGATTACATAATAATCAAATAGAAAAAATAATATGTGTCTTATGAAACTAATGCTTTAATATACTACGCGTTCGCGTGTCCAAAAAGATTTATTTGAGTACTGGAAACGGTAACATTTTATATTTTAAAGTTGATATCACTATTGAACAGCTGTTCAAGTGTTAAACTTATTTATGCTGTAAATTTGAAAAACAAATGCAGAATCTGAATTTTCCCAATTTTGCGAAAAACATAACAAGTTTTTCCTTTACAAATTTTATTTAAAATAAAATTATTATTATTTTTTAAAATAATTAAAGAATAACGCAAATAAAAAAAATAGAAAAAGTATTCCTTTCGTAAGACGTTTTAGCGCATTTGTCCTTGGACGCGTGTCTTATGAAACTAATCCTATAATATACTATTTTACAGAGTTCAGTTTAACAGATCCATTTTTGATCGTTATTTGGTTATTTAGGCTTCTCAGGCAATAAAAAACGACTTCAAGTGAAGTTTTATGTTCCGTTATTATCAATTCTAAAGTAATAATTTGAAAACCAGGAAAAATGATATTTTACAACCTGGAAAACCGAAAAAAATACCTTGAATTTAGAAATACCACTCTTGCTGGCCACCCTGCACTGTGATATTTGCGTAAATTTCTGCTGTTTCTCCTGTTGTCCTAAGCCTCCTTTGCCATCTCTGAATTTTTCAAAGCACTGAAAAATCTGTGTACGTGATAAAACTTTTGTCATCATACACAGTTTTCCTGTACACCTTATATAGTAGAAGTCAACAAACACTTGAAATAGTAAAAAATGCTTTAATCTGTAATCAAATATGCTGAAAGTGTACTGTGCAAAAAGCAATAGCCATATCTGTAGTAACTGTGACTTTGAAATATGAACCCGTCTAGTGGTTTTCATTTTTATATCAGACATTGATTAAACAAAATTTATTTTGGTTCGTACAGTGTTCGGTGTATGAGTAATAGTTAAAGACTTGATTCATTTAAAACAGAATGCCCTGGGCATCTTCACAAATCGATTTCTCTTTAGACCTAAGGCATTTTCTAGTGATGAACCGTATTTATAAATGTATTTATGTCCGATTGCATTATAAAGTACTGTTTATTGTATTGTTTTGCGGCAGTAAACTGGCTTATTATTGTACTCATAAAATAAAGTGGTAGTAGTAAAATAAAGTGGTAGTAGTAAAATAAAGTATATAGTAGTAAAATAAAGTATATAGTAGTAAAATAAAGTATGGCAACTGTATATTACATGTCAAATTTTCTTCTGTCAAGAATAGATGTCAAATTATAAACAGATTTTTTTTGATAATTAACCAATTTTAGGAATCGAACATAAAGCTTTGTATGCAACTCTTACATAATCGGACCTTATAGACTCGGACCTTTAAGATAAAGTCCTACATTATGTACTTGTTACATAAATAGCTATTAAGCTTGGTTGAACGAATACGTCATCGTTTGAGAGAGTCGCTAGAATGAAGCATTTTAAACCACTAGAAAATACGCGTGGTTTATTTAAAGAATCGTAAACAAACGTAAAACATAACCTACAGGGTGTTCCAGATAAATATACAATGCTTTAAGGGGGTGAGAGGTGACCATATAGAGACCCCAAAACTCATAAAATAAAAATAAAAAATAAAAAAAATTCGGATTTTTCCGTATTTTTTGCAAGTCACGAGTCGACTATGGATTGTTTGTAAGATTCTGACTCTGAATTACTGATAAAGCAAACAATGATCTCACATCTGCACTACTAAATTAAAAACTGACCTCTGCTACGTACGTATCAATTACAGAAACAACAGAATTGAATTTCAGCAGCGGTTGCCGAGTGACTCACTACCTTGATGACTTGATCATTTATTAAGGTCGGTAAATAAAATGTAACATAGTTTGTTGACCTACTTATGATGGAAACATTGCTTATTTTTTATTTTACAAATGTCATTTTAACAAAATGAGTAAAACTTACTGTTTAGATGCAAGCTTATGTGGCTGTTGTGTGAATTAAAAACACCCGCCCGGGTAATACATTTTGTGCAAACTGGGGATTTTCCTATTTGCGTTCCAATAGCCATTGGCAAAATTGCACTCGCGGTATATGGAGTGTACTTTTTGAAAATGGTTGATTTGAAAAGTTCCGTTAATTCAGCAGGCGTGTTTGGTTCTGCCATAATTTAAATAGTAACTATAATTAATTAATCTACTTAACACTACCTCACTCAAGTTATTAATTCTAATTAAACGTGTATTAATACGTAATCGAAACTCAAGTTTACGGCCACCTTAACACAAAGAAAGTTGACAACAAACTGCATACTGCAAATTATAAGCTTTAAAGATCTGAGTCATTAACAGTTATTTACAGATGGTCAAAATTTATTTAGGTTTATTATTTAGCTAAAACGTTTTAAAAGCACGTCCTAATGTTTTGTTTTGCTTGCAATTTCGAAGAATTCATTTATCCGACTTGGGTTTATTATGATTAATTTTTTGATGACCTTTAAAAGTATGTACTATTTAATAGGCATAATTTTATCTACTACTTTGCAGTGGCGTGCCTATTATTTTTGTAAGGGGGGGGTTGTCATTTCAAAGGGACATTTCAGTAAATTGTTAGTAAGATGTTACTGTACACGTGTTCCCCTATTGCTCTTTAACGGGACGGGCACATTTTTCAAAACACCCTGTATAACCTACAGATCAGCAAAACTTTTCTGCAAGTGTGTAATACTGTAATATTAATAAATAATTTTATTTTGCTACAAACTGATGGATGTTAGAAGTATAATTTTGACCTGCGTAATTACAAATTGATGTTATAACCAAACAGTTCAATGTCAAAATCAAAAGGCTGTTGTGTGTATGATGTCACCATTGTATCGCTAGAATGACACATTTTCAATACAACAATAAACGGTTTAAACCGTTTGGTCGCTAGATGACGCCTCTAGATTACAAAATATCCATTATCCACAGTTTTGAGGTCCAAGGACTAGTGTTTTTAATGGGGGTCCGTACAGACCAAACTCGAGAACAGTTAGCAAACAGCTAACGAACTAAGTAGGTGTGTACTAGAGATCAAGGGCAGCTTGTGTTCGCTTCGTATGTTTGGTTGAAGTTCGCTACATGTGCGGTAACATAAAAGAAATTGTTAGCGAGCACTTGGTGACCAGCACTTGCTGTATGGACATTTTCATTTTATTATACGTAGGAGTTTAGTTAGGTGACTATTTTGTTATTATTATTCAGTTCAAATCTTTTAAATCCTAATAATGTTAGTGTATAGGTGTGTCAAAATCCAAAACAGTCATACGATAAAAATTATTGAGGAAGCTACCATTCTCCATTTGCAAGACATTGAGCAAGTCAGTTTAGCACTCGATGGCATCGACATTTTGCTAATCTATTTTGTTCATTTCGAACTCTTAACAAACTGCACTCAAATTACATGGTCAGCATGACTTCATTATTTAAAACAATGGCGTGGCTGATTATTGTCCTGATACTTTAACCACATACCCAGTTCGGACTATAGCTTCAGGCTTTTCTTTATAACTTATTTACCAATGCAATAAACCAATAAGCTTTTTAAGTATTTTTCTGAATAGTTTTTGAAATTTTCTTCATAAAATTTAATATGCTTTTGACATAAAATCAATTCTTCTTTCGATTAATAACAAAATTCTTTTAAAATAAATATTTTATTTTTCCTTTTGTTGTGTATTATTGCATAGCACCCTCCCCCCTCCATAAAAGAAGATAAATTGAATCGGTCAAAGCAGAAATTGAATATGTCCACTTATTGTGTAAATTGAGTTGTACATGAATTCACCATAATTCAAGGGTGCCCGATCGAATGGTGCAAAAATTAAACCTGTCCTGCTTTTCTATAATTATTATAGAAAAGCAGGAATTATGGTGAATTCATGTACAACTCAATTTACACAATGAGTGGACATATTCAGTTTCTGCATTGACCGATTCAATTCAGAAAGCTGCCCCTGCTTCCGTTTTGAGCTGAATAGGCCCTTGCTATACCCCCTTTAAGGATGCTGTGAAGCTGTAATCTTTTGAAGGATTTTTAATGTTGTGCAGGGTGGCCTGCATAGTGAACGTTCTTCTCCCTCGCAAAATTGAACTGTGTGGGTTGTTGATGTGTTGTGCCATGGTTATTTAATTTTTATTAATTGGTTTGTGGAAATTTTCTATTTGTTTTCGAAATATTTTATGTTTTATTCAATTCTTTCTTTAACAAATATGTTAGAAAAAGTTATAGCTTTGGCGGCTATGATGACAATAAAACTGTAACACAATTAACTAATTAAAAAATTAATTTTAACATATAATAAAAAACGTAACACAGCATTAAAGCTACATAATTTAGAATTGTAAAATCACATCATAAAACTATACAGCCTACCCACTCGATTCTCGGCACTTTGAAGTTGATAAAGTAACTGCGAATATCACACATAACAGCGACTAACCACAATCAGTTCGCCAAGTCTCTTGCCGATTGTCATCGTATTGCATGCTGCTAATAAGGAGAAGCATATATCACACCATACTGTTGTTCGAATAGCTCACCAGCCTGTTTAACGGGCGGCTTATAATATTTGTGAGAGCACTCCTACTAGTTATAAGTATACTGTGGAGAAACTAAATCTTACTACTAATAACAATAAAGCAATTAGAAAAGTCTGAGACTGTGACTGGAAAGTCACCTTAACTAGATTGGTAAAGCCACGACCAAGATTGCTTTTTGTCATGACGACACGAATGCTGCAACCAGGTCAGAACAACGTAATTACAGCATCTAATGCAGATGGTACAATTCTGCTTTCTTTTTAGCCTTTTGCACTGTCGTACATGGTACTCTTATTAACATCCCAGATGAAGAGATTTGACGTTTTGATTTTGATTGCCTCTTGATTCTTCTTTTCTTCCTTGTGGCTGTCAATCGCTTTTCAAAACCTTCATCATAGTAGATTTTGGTACTTTGACCAATTTTGCTAGGTCACAGTGTGAAAGATTTGTATTTTCCATCGCGAGCAAATTCTTAGTACAGCTTAGTACACTGTGAAATTCCAAAAACAAAAACTGTGGAATATTTGGTAGACATACGCCTTCAAAATTTGACATATGACATGTTTTAAAGTACATGCTAAATAATTGTAATTCAATCAATTTGCCTTGACTACTTTTTGCCCATTCCACCCTTTAATTACCTATAGGTTTTATACGGTTTTTATTCAGAAAAGTTCTTTTCAATTTTTTGGTGACAAGTTAGATGTACGGTTGTGAGTGATTTTGATGTCAAAGTCTTGCAGCTAATTGTATGTCTAGTTTTTCATTGGAAATTTAAAATCAATGGCCACTGAATGGTCAAAACCAGAGATCACAGCGAACTGGTCAAAAGTAGGAAATTTAATTTTTTTGGTACTACTTTTGACACCCAAGTTTCTCATAGAAAACAGTAGCGATTTATTTTAACTCGCATTGTTTCATTAAACTCTCATGTTATATAATACAGTAATACCCCTACTTACGCTACCCCGACTTACGCGAACTCGGAGTTACGCGGTTTCTTTATTTTCCCCTACCGTTTCGCACCCCACCGTCCACTCACGCCAATCCGCTCGCATTTCGCGCAACACGGCGGTTTTATTCGATTTCTACGCACGACGAAACTTACGATCTGTTTGTATAAGGTTTATTACAGTATCATTTATATATTTATCACAGTATCACTTGAAAAATAACTATATTTAAAAAACAATCATTTATACAGGGTGATTCAGAAATAACTGATATCCTTTAAATGGTAGGTAGAGGGGAGGCAGTAGAGCTAATTTACCTTTACAAGTATAGGTCAAAAACGAATAGTTTTCCAGAAAATGGATTTTAAAGTTTAATGAATTTTGGATCTAAAAGGATCCAAGGTCAGAACCTGATCCAAAAATTCAATAAAACTTTAAAATTAATTTTTTGGGAAACTTTGTTTTTTACCTATACTTGTCAAGGTAAATTAGCTCTACTGCCTCCCCTCTATCTCCCATTTAAAGGATATAAGTTATTTCTGAATCACCCTGTATAACACTTTCATTGTAATACATTATTATGTACGAAAAACTACAATTTTAATTCCAAATTCTGAAAAAACTTTTATTTTTGTCTACCTTCAATTTATCAATCAATTCCAATTAACTAAAATTTATATGGATTTGTATGTAAAATTGTACCCCGAGTTATGCAAATTCGATTAAGCAATCTTTGTCGGTCCCACCTATCGCGTAAGTTCAGGATATTACTGAAATGCAATTTTACAAATATGGCAATAATTTTTTTTAACAAGCACTAACCGCATTCAGTCATGTCTGCTTTTAAGCTTTCATAATCCGTTATGTAGAATGAATTAACACTCGTTTATCTTGTTCTTTTATTCTATTAGTTTTCTGCTAGTATTAGTCTCTCTTTTGCCATTTTTGACCATTCTTTTCTGCTATGACATTTGACTTTCCAATTTTCTATTTCTAACCTTCTTAAATCTTCCACTACATCATCAATCCATCTAATCTTCGGTCTGCCTTGCCTTCTATTTTCTGTTGGTAACCATTCTGGTGTTTGTTCTGTTATTATTCTTATTGTTTTTGCATTATCTGCACTCATTACGTGACCTAACTATTTTATTTGTTGTGATTTTATGTAGTTGTCGATATCTCCTCCTTGCATTTTTTCTTTTATCTCGAAATACCTGCGGTGGTTCGTACATACCCTTTTGGATGTAAGGTTACCATATTAACCAGTTGGTTTCTGGATACTTCTACGGATACAATATATGCCACTTGCTAACACAATATTCAAAAGGGTACGTATAGTATCTGCTGCTGCTTTGTACTTCCCTAACGTTCTTAATATTCTTGTTAGGATTTCCAGGGAACTCACGTACACTTCACATGACTTTCCACCATTTTAATACTAATGTTATAAACTTCAAAGTATTAATACTTAAGTAATACCAACTTAGAATGTTGGTAGAATTTGACTGCTGCGTCTTGTATTCTTAATTTTCTAAGTGGTCATAACAGGGTGATTATGACATAAACTTACTCTCAAGCTTCGTAAATGTAAAAATTGGCACTGGGGTTCTAGTTAGGGCAAGATTACTATTATCCTAGTATTCAGCGAGACAGCCAGAGCTACCTAGCGCTGGATGACCCAAACCCTATTGAACTATGCGATGTAAGAGAGGTGAGGATCCGAGCTTGAATTCTTTTTTCGTATTTCAACAAAAACAAGGTTAAGATTAGATATATCCACTATTTGAAAAGAAAAACCTCACTTTTCAAGGAAGGCAAGATGACCTGGACGTCATGTGTCAGGTTTTTGACAGTGATTTCAAATTCATCAGAAAAAAAAGTACGTAAGTGGCCAAAACTGGTTTTCTGATCCTAATATAATTTTCTAATACCTTTTATAAAAATAGAGTGGGTAATACTATCCAAACGGTTCATACGAGCTTGGTCAAAAGGAATTTCTTACACGAGCCACTCGCACATGCGCATTGTGGATAAGGCCTTTATTCAGAAATAAACCAAAACATATTGCAAACATTTTAAAAATGCACTTTTTGTACTTTTCCATATTATTTATTTATTTATTTTATTTACTTAACAAATATGGACACAATAACAGGATAAAACCAAAAAAGATGTGTCACTAAGAAAAAAATGTGCTATCTACAGTTCATACATTGCAAATAAAAATATATATAATATGTATACGTATATAAATGTTTAGGACCTTAAAAAAGAAACCGAATAATCTACACTATTAAATACACATTACGATTTAACATAAAAATTATTCATGTAATAGAATTATCATGTTCTTTTATGAGAGAAAAGAAACTAGCATCAAATAAGTAAATCAATTGTCTTTTGTATCATCGATATATTGCAATTGGAAGTCTCTATGTAAATAATGCTTTATAGCTGTTTTAGACAGAAAAAATATATCTATTTCGGTAGCAAATTCATTACAGCTGCGCGAAATACGCAATATGGGTGAGTTTCTAAATCCATTAGTACGCGGTGTTAACGTACTAAAAAGCTGACGATGGCGAAGAGAACGAAGGCAGGCATTTAGATTAAAAAGTTGTAATAATTTCGATGCATCACACAGACTACTAAAGAGGCGCAAAACAAATAAAATATCGCTACAAATCCTACCGTGTTCCAAGCTGAGAAGTCGAAGATGATAACATAGGGTATTGTAGTTTGTATATGGTAGAGCGAACCTACGTTCGCTATCATATTGGGGATTCCAAACTATGGAACAATAAGAATGCTGTGGACATAAGCATAATATAGTAAAATAATGGACTTTACATTCTTGAAATCATGTGTCGTACGCTGGATGAATCCTAACATTCGGTATGCCTTAGTGGTCATAATATCGATATGTTCATTAAATATCATTTTGGAGTCAAAAGTAATACCTAAGTCTTTAATAAATGATACGCGGTTTACAACATTATTATCAAGGTGATAAGCGTAAGTTAAAAAGGACCTATTCCTTGTAAAGCTGATTACGTTGCATTTGGACAGATTTATATAAAGGAAGTTGTTATTACAAAAAGCATAGAAGTTGTTAAGACCATGTTGAAGTTTTAAGCAATCTTCATTATTGCGAACAGGTAAGAAGATCTTCATGTCATCTGTATATAGCAGACACTGAGCATTTTCAAAGCAGTTTACAACATCATTAATATATATTAGGAATAATAACGGCCCAAGATGACTTTCCTGGGGGACACCAGACGTTACGGGAAAGTGAGCAGAGGTAAAACCATGCACAAAGACTTGTTGGGATCGGTTTTTTATGTAGGAATCAATCCAGCGTAGTAAGTTTCCACTTATTCCCATAGAACTCAGCTTAGTAATCAATAAATGGTGGGTGATTAACCTTGTCGAATGCCTTCGAAAAGTCGGTGTAGACGGAATCCACCTGCAGGCCCTTATCCATAGATGTTAATATGTGATTGGAATATTCCATAAGGCATGTTTCAACAGATCTCCCAGAAAAAAAACCATGTTGTTGTGGTGATATGTAACTTTTAACTTTAAAGAAAAGAATATCATAGATTATTTTTTCAAAAATTTTACCAAACACTGAGAGAATTGAGATAGGGCGGTAATTGAGCACCGAGGATTTGTTTCCAGATTTGAAAACTGGTATAACATGGGCCGTTTTCCAAATGTCTGGAAACACACCTTCGCTTACAGATCTATTAAATAGAATGTCTAGTGGAATTTGCTAGTGTTTTGGCGCATTGTTTCACCAGTAAAGGAGGGATACCGTCAGGTCCAGGCCCTTTATTAATATTTACGGAAAGTAAAGCAGTCTCCACTTCACAAACATCAATGAAAATATTGGACAATGCTGCTTCTACACTCACCTCGCCAACATCAGCATTTATAGGGGAGGAAATTGGACTAAAACCTGAACTAAAGTAGTTAGCAAACAGGTCACAAATTGCATAACCATCAGTAGCAGTTGGTGGTTAAACGTCATTTGTGCTGGTAGAACCTGATCAGAGCTGCGTTTATTTTTAACAAATTTCCAGAATGATTTAGGATTGGATACTAGGTTGTTTTCAGTATTACTTCAGTATTATCGGTGGGGTTTCCCTAATTCTCTAATTGTGTTGGAGTAAAATTGTGTTGTAGGCCTGTAGAGAATGGAGTGTTACAAGGGGATTCCCCCAATACTCTAACTGTGTTAGACCAAAACTATGTTAGAGGGTTGCCATAGTATTTAAGTGTTAACTTGTATACTATTCCTTTTTAGTAAAATAAGTATATATCAAAAATTAAAAAACAAAAATTCCCTAACTTTCTAGCATCTATTTTTCTAATGTTTAAAGTGTCTACTCTTGCTATATCATCCAGAGAGAGAGAGACAGAGTATGAGACATAGATTTGATTTTTTTAAATTGTGCTCTTTTACTAATATTCACTGCTTTTATTTTATCTAAACACAAAAGATTTGATGTTTTTAATGGAAATAAGATTTGCTGCAACATCTATCATTACATTAGAAGTCAATTTATAGGTATTATGTGTCTCCTCCAATATGTATGACACCAAAATAGAAATAATAGCTTAGTTTAGTTCAAGGTGTATCAAGAAGTAATTACAGTTCTTTGTACCATATTCAGAATATAGGTTAATTGTTTCCAATACTAAAAGACTTTTTTAAATCATTAGACTTTCCTTGAACCTTTTTTTTATGACAATGGCGAATCTTTTACATTAAATTGAAAAAAAAAATTAAATCATTCCCAACGTTTTTGATTTTATTAGGACAGAATATCAAGAAGAGACTAAATTTATATTTTAGGAACTTCTCTATGTTTATAATTTAGTAGGTCGTCAAATTTTTATTGAGCCTTCACCCATTGAAAAACAAACTATTTTTTTTCGATGTAATGTTTATATTCCGTGAACGATAATTAGCAATTCCCTATTTTAAATTATTAAAAATATAAAAAAAAACAATAAACATTATCAACATTAACAATAATAAAATTTACGCATCAGAACGTATTATTCGGATAAAAATGAATTATTTTACTAATTTCGTTCTAGATCTTGTATTTTTTTTGCGGTCAGTAGTTCGCTTTTATTTTTCCATTTATTATTCTAAGGTAGAAGCTTAATTATGCTATAACTCTTCATGTTTATACAAAATTCCACCTTGATTTGTCAATTAACTATTCCGTTTTTGCGCATCTGTACATATGCATTACCTACACACTTTTTTGATGATGTTCTTCAGTAAGTTCGTGCGACGTGCGTCCATTAACGTTCCATTCGTTCGATGGTGATAGCGGTGGTTGGTGTCCTCCATACATCTGTGTCCTCTTCACAAATCACAATCAGTGCGTGCATCGAAAATTTTCGACATTTCGCCCCAGATTTAATATTATTAATGTATACTGATTGAAATTTGAACATTGCCCTTGCGTAAATATTTGAGTCTTATTTGCTCTCCATTATTACCACCACCCCCCCTTCTTCACGCACATAAATCACATTTTCAGTTTCCTTATTATCGCGTGCAGTTCTATTTAGTTCTAAGTGCGACCGATAAAAACGAGGACTTGTTTGTTTTGGCTGCGATTTTTATTTATTCATTTCTATATTATCCTTAATCTAATTCATCCACAACACCGGCTTCTTCCGGATTTGCTGTTCATCATTTCGCGGTTTCTCTTTTAAAAGTCTCGCGACTCGAACAGCTCTTATATTAATAAACTTCTCGGAGGTACAAATATAAAATTAAAAAAAGGAAATCCTTGATTAATGTTTCGTGCCCCAATTGAAAAACAATGTTTTTGAATAAATTTCCATTCGCGAAAACGTGACGTGCCTCTTCTTTGTTCTTATTCTTTTTTCATTTCCATCGCCGCTATAGGTACTACGCTTTAATAATCCGGGAAAATTTCGCTTATAGAATCGTGCGATGATTATGATTGAGGGTTTTACGAAGCATTAACTAAAACTGTTGGGTTACTGAGAGGCTTTCAGCACGTTTTTAGAACGTGTGTCGATTTTCTGCTGACAGTTTAGTTTTTCGGGAAAATGTTGCAAAGACGCAAATCTTTTAGCCTTCACGATAATGATACCACCAATAAGTGTGTATGCATGGAAAGGAGAGGTAGTTTGCTGGCGTTTCCTAGTGCGAAAATCGAGAAGGATGAAAAGAGACGAGGGAGCATTATCTCTAGGTATGAAAAAATAAATTCTTATTATTGTTACAAACTGGTATTATAAATGTTATAATTGTGTTTGCTGCACATCATTTAGATAAGAGAGTCTTGAGAAATCTACGAAAATAAATAAGAGCGCCTGTGGTCCTCTTTATTTTACGTTTTGATCACTTTTCGCAGAGCGATCATAAATATTGTTTACTTTCAATTTTGCACAAAAAAACACATACCTATAGCAATGGTTGATCAATATTAGTAATATTTTGTTGACGTCATTGGTGATCTTTGAATATTTTAGTAGAACAATTCGGTTTTCAGGGCAGTATGTAGGCGTAAATTTTGGGTACATTTATTAACTTCTCAAGTTGACGTCACTTCTGGCGGTTTCAAAACACTGTAAATTCTTAATGTGATCGGTCGAAACGTTGATAGCAATCGTAGTATCTGACGTCATTTATCGTTATTCATTCACAAATCGTCTTCGATTTAGAATGACTACCAAAGAAATTATCGTATTCTAGAAAGCCGCCTAGGGTGGTTAGCGATAATTCTTGTAAGTGCTAATCTCCAATATCATTGTCTTCAACCCTAACAACGAGCGCAAATCTATGACTCTTGAACAATGCTTATCATTGCCGCCTTCGGCGGCGAACAAAACCTCCTAGCAGATAGCGCAAATTAAGGGTATTTCCTAATACTGTGGATTATTCTACTCATGCTTTCTGCAGCCATTAAAATGTCATTTATTACCAAAACATACTTTGTAAATGCTAAAACAAATTGCATTTATAAGTGTATAAGAATAATAATTGTATTGTTCAAACACTGCAGGAAGATCCAAATTGCATTGCAGAATTTTTTCTTTTATCTCATCATAAACTTTAAGCTCAAATTGTATTAAATGAGCATTTCCCGTATGCTATCAAAATTCCATATTTTATGTATAGAACGCACGCCTCTGCAAAGTATCATAATAGATATTTAAGATACAAGTGTAAAACGCCAATCTTTATTGCACGAGCGGTTTAAAACACGCGAGCGTTTTAAAAAGCGTGAGTGCAATGCAGACTTTTTACACGTGTATCTTACAACGTTTTATCTACGATAAATAACGCTTTACTAGAGTATTCATTGTATTTGATTTCTTTTTAATTTGTGACTTTGATTTTTACGTGCTAAGTTGTTTAGCAACCAGTTTGTAAAATATTCATAAATCATTTCTCATACATCTCTTGTTGATATTAGCGTGCAATAAAAGATTTATAACAGTAGTCCAATAAACGTTAACTTTTTACGCGAAAATCAGTGAAAAAAAAATTGTCGCAACTTAGAAAGGCCAGCCCGGGGCTCATTTTAAAGCTTGAAACCACTACTTTCGAATGTCACATATCTTCTATATGAAAAAATTTATATTTGATCCCTAAAACAGGGTAAACATGTATCCAGTTTAAAAAAAATTTTAAAGTTGAAGAATAAGAAATATTTTTTAAATTTTTTTTTAACGGCTTTGCATTCGTCGTCAAAGAATAGAACATAAATTTTGTACACTGCAGGCTTTTCCCTAGAATGCTTCAATTTCGAGCAAAATTGAGAACAATTTGCCATTTTTGAAAGTTTTATCATTTTTTTCATCGAAAATGGCTTCAGATAGAAAAAAATGTGATGAGTAAAAAATGCTTTTGAAAGCGATTTTGAAATTTTTTATCATTTTAGACGGTGTTAATTATATTAATCAACCTCATAGAACAGGCAACACCTATAACTGTAATTTTCACAATCGCTTTAAATCGGTTTGTAATTCTTTCATATAATTTTTTCGTATTCATTGAGTAAAAATAGGCATTTTTTATTGTATCATTTTTCCCTATCTTACACCATTTTCGATGAAAAAAAAAATGATAAACTTTCAAAAATGGCAAATTTGTTGTTCTCAATCTTGCTCGAAATTGAAGCACTCTAGGAAAAAACACAGTGGACAAAATTTAAATGTATGTATTCTTTGACGAAGAAAGTGATGTCGTTAAAAAAAATTAAAAAATTTCTTTTTCTAATTTTTTCAATTTTTAAATTTTTTTGGAACTAGATACGTGTTTATACTGTTTTAGGGGTCAAATAAAAAATTTTCTATATAGGAGACATTCCAAGGTAGAGCTTTGAAATGAGCCCCCGCAGGACTTTCTAAGTTGCGCCAATTTTTGGACTAGCCCGTGGTTAAGTTCAGAAAGAATGACCAATATTTTTTCTATTTTGAGTATAATAAAGCTATTAAAGCACCCAAAATAGTGCGTTCATAGCACATTTGAGTGCTTTAATGGCATTGAGAAAAAAAAAAGGAAAATTGACAAAAACTTCACTCTAAAAACTTGAATTTTCAAATGTCAGAATTTCTTAAATTTTGAGCGATTTTTATCATTTAAAAAGGGAATAAAAGGCGCGAAATAGACAAAATAGCATAAAAAACTCGTTTCATAAGTCATTACTGCACTCGTCGCTTGAACTTGTACAATAAATCTTATGAAACTCATTTTTTAATATAGTAGTACTATTATCTGTGACTGTTTGGATAAGAACTCATTATGTCATTCATTTGAGTTAGGTAATGTAGTTATTATCTAACTTAAATGAATGACATAATGAAGTAGTCGTAGATAAGATTTTGTAAGATACAGGTGGGATAAAGGCATAATAACACTCGTGTGATTTCACGATAGTTTCTCATCATGATAGTTTCTCATCATGATAGTTTCACACTCGTATAATTATATGCCTTTATCCTACTAAGGTAAATAACTATTATTTATAAAATTGACCCTTCGAAGTACTAATTTGCTGATTAAAAGCTGGGGGAAAAAAATTAAAAATTCTAAATTCGGAATACTCTTTAGTAGATTGACATTTTGCTCTAAGACTTGAATAACCAAAAAACTCATTCTTTTGTAACCATGGAAACTGCTATTAGTAGAAGTAAGTGATGAGATCACTAAATTTATGATGGTGCACCACATAAAAAATATAAAACATGAGTTTTGTTTTTTAATGTTTGTATATCTAATGTAAAAGCCCACAAATTGTTTTCAAGTTTCAGATTTTCATCACAATTTATTGTCTGTATGTATTTGATTTTTCTGCCAGGCTCGGCCAAATTTATACATGCTGCTGCATCCAATATTTTAACTCTTTTTGCTCTGAGAATTCTATTGAAATATTTACAACAATGAATACTGTGAATGTCGGGCTCGTTGAGTAAATAGATCTAAAATACTGAACGCTGGTTACACAGCTGTGTTATTATAAAATTAGCACAACAATGGATAAACAACCAAGAAAAGTGTGAGTGGAGGCTTTTAATCTCCATTAAAGCTCATTTTAAACTTCCATCTATGGTTTGGACCTGGTAGGGAAAAATATTTCAGTTTGTAATCAATTTCTGTACTGAAGCTTCAAGAAGTTTTTCTTAAATATTTCTATATTCTTCTGATAATTATATTCAGTACCTAGATTCTGAATTTCAACTTTGGTAAATGGTTGCTTTTTAGTATCTTAAATTTTAAATTCTATTCTGTATTTAAAATTTTGTAGGATTTGTATTTGTAACTTGTTATATTTTTTTTTAAATTAAAACTTGGAATTTACATTGCTCTCAGAAATAACAAAATTCCACAATTTAACATTGTAATAAATGGTGTGTCCAAACCACATGCTATATTGGTACAACTTAGACTGCAATTTAAATTCCTAAGAAATATCAATTTACTTTTTATGCAACGGCTAAAATTCGATTTTGAAATTAAAAGATTTTAAAATCTTAAAAACTAAATTTAATAATAAAATTTGTTAAGCAAAATTACTGTACTGTGTTTTAATAATAAATAACGCTAACAAAAGTTTTTTAATAATAATTTGAAAAATTTCTTACACACCATTCTGTCTTGCAGTGAACAATGGTGGAAATAAAATTCTAAATTTAAAAAAGAAAAATATTGTCAGATTTGTGAAATAAATTTTCGTGTATTAATTTTTCAAGTACATATGTATTTCCCAATTATGCAAATCTTATTCCGAGAACTCATTAAATTAGTGTTTTTTTTTTTCAGATATTATTTAATTTTGATATTCAATATGTCAAATTGAAAACTGAGTCTTTGAATTAGCCACATTTTAAAATTTAAAATCTGTAGCAAAATCAAAATTATCCACCAGTAAGTCAATACGAAAGTATTCAATTTTAAAATTTTTTAATTTTTAAAAATAATTACTTTTACGTTTAAAACGAGTTAATCGTTAACTGAATTGAATAGATTTGGTAAGATTTAATTTAATAAAATAGACATTAATAATTTAAATATTAAAAATTCAAAAAATCAAGTTTTTTCTTAAACTTTTTAATATTAATTTAGAAATTAAAATCAAGCGTAATTGGTCCGAATGAAAAGTTGACATATGAAGGTTAAAATCTGATGAAAAGCAGGCAAGTCGTATATCTACCTATTCTGTAATTGTATTACATCTTAAGTGTTTAAAAGTTGCATTTTAAAAAAATTGTGTTGATGAAAATAGCAAAAAAAGCTTTAAGGGTGACAATTTTTAAAATCTCCATTTAATTAAATTTACCAAATTTAAAAAAGTCAATTTAGAAATTCTTTATAGCAGCTTAGTGTGTATTTCAAAATACGCAGTTGTATTTCAGAACTTTCTTTTGTAAAAATACATATTTTTAAAATTTAGTAGTTAACATCATTTTCCTAAAATTTTAGTAGGGAGTAAACTAAAAGTGAGTCTTGAAATTGTAAAAAGTTTTATTGACAAATTTATTTTTAATTTTAAATTAAATATAAATTTTTCAATTTTTAAAAATTTTTCTGTTTTAAAATATCAAAAATTTGTATTGGTTCTAATTTAGTGAACTAAATTATTTCAATTTGGAATTTTCAATATCACAGTTTTGAGTTCTATTCAAGCATTAGTATTAGTTGTATCAAAAAAATACCTTGATGTTATTGACTTAAAACTATTGATGTGAATAAAAACATTTATAAAATGTTCGACATTTTATATTAAAATTTCAAGATACTAAAATTTTTCAAGTCAGTTTGCTTTATAATTTATAAAATTTTTAATTTAAATTACGTCAATACAAACATATGTTTCATATTCAAAATTTTAAATAAATAATTGTAATATAAGAATGTTTTCAGTTCAATAATTTTCTACAATCCAACTTTAATTAATAAATGTTTTTTAAAAATAGGTAGAAGTATACCAAAAATTATTTTTTTAAATAAGAAAACTTGACGGTCATTTTTGTTTAAATTATTTCTAATTCAACAAACCATTGTAAAAAGTGTTCTAATTTAAAAATAACCTCAAAAATATGTCAACATTTTGTTTTATTAAATGAAATATTTCTGAATGAAGTTTGAAGTGTGTCTTAGTAGATTATATTATTAGAGATTATAAATTTCTTTAATTTATTGGCCATTCTTTATTTTAATTTATTTGATTTAATGAATAATGCATTTTCCAAGAATTTTTCAAGAGCCTAAATAGTAGTATTGTATGCTTTGGATTTATAATTGTTATCTGAGTTACTTATATGCATATGATAATAATTAGCCAATATTGACGACAATTTGCTATTTGATTTAGTGAACAAAATAAAACTGCCCTATATACAACAGATCTATATATTTAAGAGCAGACGTTTTAGTAGAAATACAAAATTATATAAATATAAATTAAAAAGAAAATTAATTAAATATAAAATATGACTATATATTTCTATATATGGTCGTTTTCTGTTAGAGTAGTTGTGTAAAATTTACGCAATTTTAATTCTTAAATATAAATACACATTTTTAAGGTTACGCTGTTTTTACCGCCGGGACTGAATATTTCGCGATTTTAAAAATTTCAACGGCGCCAATATCGCGATATAAAATTCAAATAACTGCCTACTCATTTTTCATCAATTCCCGACTTTTATAAATAATTTTAAAATTTATAGAACGTCTCGCTGATTAACTGACCTAAAAAATTTCGTAATTTCATACACTTCAAAACAAGAAAGAAAAATTGAAATGTACAATTTTTTAATTTGTCTTCATTTAAGAAACCTTTCAAATCTGCTGTGATTTATATTTATTTTATCTACTAATAAAAGCACCTAATTTCATTATTTTAGTATTGGATCAATAAAAAATGTTATTTGATGATCATATAGTAAAATTATATAGATACACATGTATAAATAAATAAACATTGTTGGCCTTGTCCTGTGGGTACCCCAAAAATAGTTTCCATTCATTTAAAACAGTTCTTTGAAACTTTTGCCTGATTATTTTTCTAACATTTTTATTTTTCTTTAAATAACTTCAAACGCATCAAACCATCTAATTATAGAAATTTGTTTTTAGTTTTTTTTTCTTGAACAATCCCTTTAATACATCTAATATTATTCAATGAAATCATAAAATGATTCACACTTTCTCCATACTGTTACAAAATTTTGGAAGTTTCTAGGATATCAAAAAAAAAGAAGATATACGACGTGTATATAATAAAAGTTGGTAACGCTTCAAAATGATTTGACATTTGGCTGCTTGCCCGTAAAACACAACTTACAACAGTTGCAGGAATTGTTTTTATTTTAGAGGCAGATTGAAATCAGCCGGTTCTTTTTCCTTTTAGTTAGTTGTACTTTATAAAATCCTCTAAAACGGCGGCGATGTTTTAATAACGTTCGTTCATTTTAAAAGACACTAATCAAGTTTATTTTGTTTTAAACATTTGTTTTTAATTTGCACACAAAAAAATTAATTCTCTTTTAATGGCTTTCCTTTAATATAATTTTAAAACATAAAAACCGGGTTAGTAACAAAAAAAGGTCAAAAAAGATTGTGAGGTGTGTGTTGTGATATCATTATCGTTGGTATAATGAAATGTTAAACTAAGTTAGTTATTAGTTAAAGTGTTTTTAAAAAAATAAGCCTTTTGTGTGTATAAAAATAAAAAATTGGAGTAAAAACAATGTGATGAAATTTATTGTGCGAAAATTTGGGTCAAATGAATTATTCACTTTTTGTGGTATTAAAAGAAAATGCATTATATATAAAGAATTTTTATTTAAACAAATGCTAATTAATAACACGGTGTACCACAGGGTTCAACACTAGGACCAATGCTTTTGATGTGAAAGGTTGACATGCAATTTTATGTACATATTTTCTTTTACCCACTAGTTAAAGACTGCAGCAAATCGAGCTGCATCAAAACTTAAAAATTACCAATAATATAATCACTTACATCAAAAAAATAAACAAAAGTTATTGAACATCAAAAAATTCTATAAATAACTTCTTAGGTGTAGAAGGTGAAGGAAATTTCAAACAAAACTACCGATTGGTTACGCACACATAAATTTTCAGTTTTAATCGAGAGATTGATATTTAACAGCAATTCTAAAAATATATCCATCTCATACGACGACGATTGTGTATATACACAAACTTCAAAAAATCTGCCAAATATTTATTAGAAAGAACTGTGTTTGAACATTATTTTGTATGTATGGTAAAACACAACCAACGATTACTAATCATCTTATTTTTGGGTTTTGTGTGTGTAATTCTTTTTAGTATAAACGTTAAGTCGTAAATTCAAAGGGAGGGGAATAATAAAATATTACAAACAATTAAGGTGCATCATATGGTGATTTGGTTTTTATCTCATCAATGTAATATCATTGAAAGAGATCTTTATATTTAGTTTTGTACAAGATGTTCAACAGTGTGCACAATTCTGCTACCAGGTAATTCTTGCTTTTAAATTTTTACAAATTGAATTAAGAAAAAGTAATAATAATACGTCATACCGAGTTAGATCAATTTAAAACAAGGGCAAATGTCATCTTCATTTTTATTATAATTGATTTAGAATACTGCTGCTGCTGGCGTTTGCTTTTTGATTGTGTTTACTTCCATCATAGAGAAAAACATTAATCAATATTAATTTTTCAGATGGTTCAAACACATATCAGATGCCGCAGAGGCGTACAACAGACGAGAAGGAAAATCAAAAAGATCTGAGCCCACACCGGACACCGAAGAATCAGAAACTTTACAAGACATACCCAGCACTAGGGATGTCAGCGAAAGGGCTGAACATGTAGGTGGAGATGGAACGATGAGTAGTGGTGAAACTGATAGTAGTGGGCCTAGTGGTGATAACAGTAATCGAAATAGTGATGTTATGGATGACGAAAGGGACAAAAGACTTTCACACTCAGATAGTGAAAATACTAATGCCAATGGTAAGTTTTTATTTTTGTTCTTTTGGGCAAATACTAGTTAACTAGTTGGCTTTGACATTTGTTATTCTTGCTGCACATTTATTTTGGGGGAATCAAATTAAAGATTTGAGCAAAATAAAAGTAAGATGCAAGTAAAATGCTTATAAGTAAAATGGTTTTAGAAGTTGCTGGTGGTGGTGGTTTAACGCTGAAGCTTGCGGCAGATGATTGGCCATTAGTTCAGCCCACTGAGGTGCACGTAGCTGTTCCTCCTGTACACACTGCAGAACCGGTTCTTACTCCTATAGGTATGCACTTTTTAGTACTTAACTCTTAATTTGTCTAACTTCGAAAGTATTAAAAAACCCTGTCAGGTAAAATAAAGAATCATTTGCACATCATAACCTCATATTAATCCTCATTTGTAAATTAGCTACAAAAAAAAAGTAATCTTGAAATCGCAAACATGATTAATTTTAAATAAATGACGTTTTTGCTGCTGAAATTCGGTAAATGCTTCCTATTAGAAGGTTTTGAAATTCTATTGCTTGTAATTTGAGAATTAGGTATTATGATTACTGTAAATAACGAAAGTGTTTTTTTTTTATATTGTGTAGTGTTTGAAAATTCTTTTAGTTCTGGGAGTGTAGTTCGTTTAGTTCTGTAAATGTAGTATTAGTCATTACTTACTGAAGAAAAGCGAACCTGCAAATTACATCAAAAATGTCTTTTATAGTATAAAAAGAAAAATACGGAAAATTGAAAACGAATTTATTGAAATCCAAGCATACAACATTTTAAATAAATATTTTTATCTACGACCACTATAGAAAGTTACACATTTCCCACAATCTAGTAGCCGTGAAAATGACTCATTGCCCACAATCTCTAAACTGAATGAACAATCAAACTCACCATGGGAATGAGTTCCCATGATCAGTATTCTAATAAAACGCCATAGATTTAGTTATTATTGATTGATCCGAATCTACGTTAATCCGAATATCACGACAATCCGGACCAGCAATTTATTTACATTGGTTTCATTGTAATCCGGATTTAAAGGTTTTGATAAAAGGTTTTGATAATCCGAACTTTAGAATTAATTGTTTTTATTCATCAAATTTTGTTTATAGTAACTAATGCAATGGGTATTCAAATGTGTAATTTGATACAATTGTAAATAAGATTTTATTTTATTTATGTTTACGTTATATTTATGTCTGATGATAAATTCTTAGTATAAAAAGGAACGTATTTTTTAAAAGTGGCTACATTGCAACTTCACAATTCATGTTACAAAGGTTTAAGTTAAAAGAATACATACTTCTTTTACGAATTATGACTTTATGTATCTCCAGCATACATAAAAAGATTTTGTGCTAAATTTAAAAATTGTTAAATGTAAAAAGACCGCATTGTAACTTTAAGTATTATACATTTCCAGATTTGTTACAGAATCTAAAGGATCATATAACAAAGTTAAAAAAACGTTAAAACCTGCGAAATATCCGGAGATGGAAGAAAAGTTGTTTGCATGGTTTTAGATATGTCACTGATATCCTCCGAAATCTTGGCCGAAAACGCAAAGCATCTTTATCCAGCACCGGGCGGTGCATACAAAACAGTGGAAGCAGTCGCGATACGACGTATGCGCTATCACGCTCGTACACATACGTCGGCGTCGTATCACGACTGGTTCCACTGTTTCGTATACTCTGCACGCTGCTGTGACTTTATAAAAGATGTTTTCAACACGATGACGTCAGGGCAAGTAAAGATTGGATATTTAATTTTAAAAAAGACAATTTGCGAGTGCTAAAAATCGCGGGAGAAAAGCTGTTCAGTGATTCGCACGCAGTGAAGCCATTTAAGAAACAGTTGCAAAGCGGTGGCTTTGCACTGGGCGGTAAAAATTTGAAACAATTGTGATGCCGGAAGATTAAAAAAATTCATATCTAACGTATTAAGTTCAAAAGACACGAAACAAGCAAAAATTGCCACCTTTTTTTAATGACATATTAATACGGAATATTATTTTTTGTTTTTTTAAAACAGTTTTTGCGTAAATATTTTTGTAGTTTATTTATTTTTAAATAAATGTTTTTGCAGAATGTTTTAATTGCATTTGTTTACAAATAAAACATAGTAACCACAGACGCGGTAATCTGGAAACCACGACTCTACAGACGCGGTAATCCGGAAACCGCGATGATTCGGATTGCCCCTGTTTTAATTAGTCCGAATTACCGAGACTTCACTGTAATTACAGAATTAACGAGACTTCACTGTAATTACAGAATTAACGTAAAATTGATTCATTTTTACATTATTATATACGAGGTAAGCGCCATAAATTCTCGGCCCGGCAGGCTTCTACAGTTGCCAACATGTTCAAACTCGATTGCATCATAGTTGAACATGTAAGAGACCAACAGTATACTATATATTACGGCTAGAAGCCTAATAGATTTTAGTGGCCACTCGAGCATCGTGACGAGTGCATGAAAATGTCGCAGCTAACGAAAATTGAGGGAAGCGGTAACGCCTCAAAAAGTTGCAATCATTGAAGAAATGAAATTAGAAGATCGCCTTTTGAAAGTTAAGGTGTTAGCAGTGATGTCTGACATTTTGGCAACAAGTGTTCGCCGAATTCTTCATGACCATTTGGGTATGAATAAAATTAGTGCAAGATGGGGGATACCGCGTGTGTGGAGACGACCCAAAACCGATTTTGGAGTTCATGGTCACTGGAGATGAAACAATGATTCTAAATTATGATTCTCTATCCAAAAGGGAATCGATGGAGTGGCGGCGATCCGATGAACTTCGTCCCAAAAAGGCGAAAAGTCGTTCAATCGACAAAGAAAGTTATGGCAACAATATTCTGGGATTGTGACAGCATTTTATTGATTGATTTTAAAGAACGCAATACAACTGTTAACAGTACATGTTATGCGTCTTTATTGCATAAATTGAGAAACAATACTTGTGAAACACATCGAGGAAAATTGACAAGAGGTGTTACACGACAATGCACCCGTTCATACTGCCGCAATTTCACAAGCTGTCATTCGCGAATGCGGCTTTGAAGCATTGGTTCATTCACCGTACAGTCCGGATATGGCTCCTAGTGACTATTATTTATTTTCCAATTTAAAGAAAGACCTTAGGCGATGTCGTTTTAAGGACGAGAACGAGTTGCAAGCAGCTGTAATTGAACATTTTGAAGGAAAAACTTCAGATTGTTTTTACAAGGGCATTGAATTATTTAATTCCATGTTGTAATAAGTGTATTGACATTAGCGGAGATTATATTGAAAAATAAAAATTATAATATGTTACCAAGTTTATTTTTTCTATATCAGACCGATAATTTATGGCGCTTACCTCGTAATTGTTAATATAATATTATTCTTTATTATTGCTAAATTACAATAAAAACAATGAAAGCTTTTATAATTTGCTACATAATTCACAAGTGCAAGCGCGATGGGTACACTTAAAGCTACCTTCCTTGTCACCTGCAATGCCTGAATATGTTTACATTTCGCAGCAAAGGAGTTAATAAGCTTGACAATTGAATTGTGATTGTTTATAAAAAATTACTTTTTGAAAGTAAGCTGTAAGTATTAAATAGTAGATTGACTGAAATTATACAGATTGTAAACGTATTATTACTATTGTTTTTAAATTATTTACTTTTGTCGTTTTCGAAAATTCTAGATTTATCATGAGTGAATCTGATGATGGGGAAATGGAGAGTGTACACTTGTACACCTCCAAACATCGTGGAAGCTACTCACATTACATCTCTTAATTTATTGCCAGAGATTTCACGTAAAAAATATGAATGCGAATAAAATTCTATTAAGTTAAATATTTTTTTTAGCTTTTGGTGTTTTATTACTTTTTTTGTGGTCGTAGATAAAGTATAGTGTGTAATGTAATTCCAATTGCATCATGACTTTGTCTCATGCCGCAACTTCTTCACGCTCATGAAGAATTTGCACTTTTCTGCACTTGTAACACAATATACTAATTGTCGTAACATTGATATATTTTGGCATTCATACTTGTTTTTTACTAAAAGAGTTTTTGACCACACATTACTTGCATTTAGTTTTGATGAAGAAATTGTAAAATTGGTGGTTGTAAGGTTAGGATCAGTAGTAGTATAAAATATGGTGCAACCTCGAAATCAAATCAAATGCAGTGTCGTTTGAAAACTATTTGGAAATCACTGGAATGATCTTTAGTGGATCAGTAGGTCAATAGCTTTTCAAATGACACTGAATTTGGTTATTTATGTTAAAGTCGAACTTTTGATATTTGGTGACCCTCCAGAGATTACTGTAACATTTACTGGCTACCTTTGGCATAGCTTTCATCAGCAGGAGACAGCTTTTCAATTGACACATCATTGGGTTATTTAAATTAAAGTTGGACTTTTGACCTTCAAGAGGTCATTGGAATGATTTCTACTGGATGGTTTTTATTAGTTGGAAGTGTTAATTTTTTAAGACTTCAAGTCTTGGTTGCTACTGAATTTAAAAAATTTAGTACATTTATATTTGAGCTCATTAGGATAAGGTATGAAAGTTGTCTGAATGAAAAAGTATGGTGGGGAGCATACTATACTCGTTAAGACAGTTCCATTGCTTCCGTTGAATTCTCATAAGAGTTTGTATCAAACCCCACAACTGCATATGCAGTAAAAGGAGTAATAGAGTATGTATGTTTGATGCAATTTTATATTATGTATACTGGGTGGGGCAATAGTGCGGGGAAGTCCGATAGCTTCTAAACGGTAACAGTTAGAAAAATCGTTCTAATATGGATGTAAACAGTGGATAGAGGCGCATCTAGAGAAATTATTTTCAAATATACAGGGTGTTGCAGAAAAGTATGGCACGTTTAAGGTAATTTGTTTTTAAATAGAATGCCCCAAATATTTTTGCATATTTAACACCTATCTTGGCAGGTTTATTCATATCTAAAATTTTAGCGCCATCTAATGACCGGTTTAGAAGTTACAGTAAAGCTAGAGTCAAAACCCAAACATCCAAAAAAAAAAGTTCTACTCTGCGCCAAATTGTTCTATACCCTCCTTGTAGTATGTGATAAAAAGTTGCACGACGGGTCGGGTTTTGGGGAGGGAGGGGTGAAAAGGGGGCAAAATGGTATGCTTGAACTGTTTTTCCCAAATATCTCGAAAACTATCAGGTCTAGCGCAAACTTCACTATGTACAATGTAATTTACATTAAATCTCGAACAAAAATGGTTTTATGCATTTTTGTGCTGAAGGCAATGGTTACCGAGATATGGAAGGCGCAAAAATATCACTAGTGAACGCAGATACAAAAGCAACTGAACATTAAACTTGGCTGAGAACTTGGCTCGAGCGGCCTTGGGGGTGCAGATGGTCTGGCTGGCCCCTCCTCTTTATTACCACTTATCTCGCCGCCTTCCATCCCCCATCTTCTCGAACGAAGCCTTAATTCCTCCTGGGTCTTTACCCTCTTATCCCCAAAACCCGACGCTCTGGGTCGTGCAACTTTTTATCACTTACTACGAGGAGAGTATAGAACAATTTGACGCGAACTAGAACTTTTTTTTGGTGTGGGTTTGGTCAATTGTTGACCTAGTTTTACTTTCGAATTGCGCGTTGCAACTCGCTTCATGAATATCGCGCGTTTAAATGTGTATGCAACTTATGCAATGCTATGCAGTCACTAACACGCGTATCAATCACGCATTAGCTAACGCCTCATGTGTGCAGAGTCCAACTGTGATGAAACAATACTTTATTTTTTGTTTGTGTATCATTTTTATATGAATACGAAATAATTGCGGCACGAATCATCTAAGTTTCCATTATTTCTTATGGAGAAATTCGCTTTGATATACGAGTGCTTTGGATTACTAGCACATTTCCGGAAAGAATTATGTTCGCAAACCTGCTGATTCTCAAGTGCTTTCGAGAAATTCCAAGCAAACTGAAAAATAATGATATTTTACCGCCTCCATATCTCTGCAACCGTTGCCTTCAGCACAAAAATGCGTAGAACCATTTTTGTTCGGAATTTAATATAGATTAATTTTTTAAATAGTGAAGTTTGCGCTAGACCTCATAGTTTTCGAGATATTTGCGAAAAACTATTGAAACATACAATTTTACCATTTTCACCCCCCTCACCTCCAAACCCGACACTCTGGGTTGTGCAACTTTTTATCAATTACTACGAGGAGGGTATAGAACAATTTGGCACGGGGTAGAACTTTTTTTTTGGATGTTTGGGTTTGGTCAATTTTTGAGCTAGTTTTACTGTACTATTAACAGTTTACCGCTTTCACGGCCGCA
Source organism: Agrypnus murinus (assembly GCA_929113105.1). Lineage (NCBI taxonomy): Eukaryota > Metazoa > Arthropoda > Insecta > Coleoptera > Elateridae > Agrypnus > Agrypnus murinus. The sequence continues at coordinate 18,367,865 of OV816027.1, forward strand.
ACTGTGAAGACGAATTTAAGTAGGGATTTTCTTGCAGGGGCTTGTAGGGTGCTCTTCTTTAAAAGAAAATGGACCCACCATGTACAGGGTGTTCAAAATTAATTTTTAAATTTAGATAACTTCAAAGCTAAAATTCACAACTTTTTCAAATGGAACACCCTGTATATTTTGCACCTTTGTGATGCAGAATTAAATAACGAACATTTTTTGTATGTACGCCCCTATAGCTATCTGTAACCACTTTTGATTTATTGAGAAAAAACTGCAAGAAGTACACAATTAAAAAATTATTTATTTAAAAAATCAAGGTTTTTCAAATAAAACAAAAGAAAAAACTATAAGAAATGCTCCATATGTTGCCCATTTGCATGGACACACATTTCGACGGGCCTTTGGAACGATCTTTGTATGTTTCTTAACATTGCCGTCGTGATACTTCTAAAAGCATGTATTATTCTATTCTTCATATTTTCGATTGTGGTTGGTGTCTCTGTATAAACAATTTCTTTTACATATCCCCATAAAAAGAAATCCATTTTTGTAAGATCAGGAGATCTCGCAGGCCATTTAGTGGGTCCATTCCTTCCAATCCATTGATGTGGGTAGATATTATTTAGGTGGTCTCTTACTGCATGTAAATAATGCGGTGGAGTCTTGCTAAAGCCACATTCCATTTTGGATCATTTGAGGAAGGTTCGCCAATAATTGTGGCAGGTAGTTCTCCAAAAATGAAGATAAATAGCTCCAGTTAATGTACCACCAAACAAATGTGGCCCTATTACAGGTTCTCCAATAATTCCCCCCAAACGTTTATGGACCATCTGTGCTGGTTATTAAGTTGTCTGAAAAAGTGGGGATATTCTGTAGCATAATAATGGAAATTGTGCCTGTTAACAAATCCATTTTTATGAAACGTTGCTTCATCAGTGAACGAAACATTGTTGAAGAATGTAGCATCGTCTTGCATTTTACCTATGGCCCAATTACTAAACTGTAAACGTTTTAGAAAATCGTCATCAGTTAATTCCTGGTGCATTTGAATGTAATATGCATGAAACTTATTTTTCTTTAAGATTCGACCAATAGAACGTCTACTTATTCCTACAGATTAACTCGTTTCTCTCTGACTAACATGGGGATTCTCAATGGTTGCCAGCACAACAGATAACTCATTTTCTTCATTAACAACATTGTTAATTCGTTCACTTTTTTCATACTGTAAGTTGCCGGTCCTCACAAATCTATCGAGCAGGTTTTGAAAGCTGTGAACTTTAGGGAACCTCCGTTCAGGATACCGTTGGTGGTAAATTCTGTGGGCAAGCAAACAATCTCTTCCCGACTCGTCCAAAACAAAAGTCATGTCTACAAGTTCTTCATGAATAAAATTCATTTTGAAAAACAAAATCACCTACTAGAACTAAACACTGATAGTCGATAACTGCGAGAAATGTACGTTTTGCATACGTGCACAACAATTTCTAGATGCTTTAATGTATTGTTGAACAAAAACAACCAACACACTTTACAACTAAATAAATAATTGTGTATTTCTTGCAGATTTTTCTCAATAAATCAAAGTGGTTACAGATAGCTATAGGGACGTACATGCAAAAAATGTTCGTTATTTAATTCTGCATCACAAAGGTACAAAATATACAGGGTGTTCCATTTGAAAAAGTTGTGAATTTTAGCTTTGAAGTTCTCTAAATTTAAAAATTAATTTTGAACACCCTGTACATGGTGGGTCCACTTTTCTTTAAAAAAGAGCACCCTACAAGCTCCTGCAACAAAATCCCTAGTTAAATTCGACTTCACAGTTGCGGCTGTGAAAGCGGTAAACTGTTAAGTGGGATAATGTAAAACTCAGTTTTTTTGAAAAAAAAAATTTATAACTTCTAAACCGGTCATTAGATGGCGCTAAAATTTTAGATATGAATAAACCTGCCAAGAGAGGTGTTAAATATGCAAAAATATTTGGGGCATTCTATTAAAAAAAAATTACCTTAAGCGTGCCACACTTTTGTGCAACACCCTGTATATTTGAAAATAATTTCTTTAGATGCACCTCTATCCACTGTTTACATCAGTATTAGAACGATTTTTCTAGCTGTTACCGTTCAGGAGCTATCGGACTTCCCCACACTATTGCCCCACCCGGTATAAATTACATGTAATCAAAGTCTTTAATTCTGTTTAATGCACTGCAATTGTTTTATAAATCCGAATCGATTCCTTGTATATTATATTAAAAAAAACAATAGTGATGCAGATTCTAAAATTGTAAATTGTATTATACCGATTGTGTTTATGGCATATAATTTTCCTAACGTCTTATGTACACTTTTATAGTTTAATTCTGTTCTACTACTACAGAGAAGGTATTTTCCTAAGCCGGAAATGATGATTCATATCAAATCAAATAATTACGAATACAATTGCACATATAATTAGTATTTTATATTGTGATCGAACCACGCATTTCGATTTAAAAAAAAAATTCATTCCCGCCTACAGCGGTGTTCAAAGTCGCCCAATTAAGGGGTCATCCGGGGTCAACCAACGCAAATTACCTCCGATGACCCCAAAATTAGGTCAAAGGTCATTTGCAGCAGAATATTAGTTTTCCACGTCTTAAATAGTTAATTTTGAAATATTATATACTGTATGTGTAATTTGCGTTGGTTGACCCCGGGTGACCCCTTAATTGGGTCAAAGGTCAAATCCCTTAAAAAGCCATTTAGACAATGCAAAAAGGGTTCGAATGGTGAAAACCCAATTCAAAGTGGTTATTCCGTCACTGAATAAAGTGTGTACCAAGTTATTCAAAATGGCGACTTTGAACGCCGTTTTAGGCGGGAAAGAATTTTTTTTTTAAAAAACAAAACATGGTTCTCGGCTGCCTTTCACATGCCCAATTAAGGGATGCATTAAAGTTTTTCAACTTTGATTGTTGATACTGACATTAAGAAAAATTTTTCCAGCTTATGAAAATACCTTCTCTACAGCTTTCCTGACAGGGATAAAATACCAAAGTAAAACTCACTTCGAAATAATCTTGATTTTAATTAATTAATTATTTTTACATCAGAACAAATTAGGCGAAAGGACGAAGAGGTTCGTCGGGCACTAGCCGACAAAGAAGGCCTTGTCGCCGATTTACTGAGCATTCCAAGGGAAGATTATCAATTAATCGCTGATATTGCCAGCGAAGAGACACATACTAAGAGTTTCTGTGATCGGGAGCCCTCTGAATTGGTGCTAGCAGCTGTGTTTCAAGGTAAATTTGTATTCCTTTCCAGAAAATATCGAATTAATGATGGAAATTAAATTTTACAGCTGATCAACTACTTGCGGCTGTGAATGACTCCTTAAACATATCTGAAGCGGAAGCGATCCTAGCCACCGGTGGCAAACACGCATCCTGTGCAAGTAACGAGAGTCTAATTTCAAAACAAAACAACCATGTGCCCTCTGTACCTGTTCATCGACTTCAAGAAATCGCTACAACACTTAGTACACAGCTTACAACCTTATTGGTATGGTGTATTTGATGTTTGTTAATTAATAGGGGTGACTAATTTAGGTTGTTACAGAGCGTAATAAAGCAGCGCGATGAAGAACGGGATAGATTACGTAAAGAACTGCAAAGGACAAGAGAGCAGCTTCATGAGAAATTATCATTGCATGGACCACAAGATACCGATGTAGACTATACAAATACAGACTTGATGCAATCTGGTGACCTAGAAAGGATAGAGGTGAGTTGTTAATTATGAATGAAATATTTTGGCTGTTTTTCTAAGAGAGATTTCATATTTCTACAGGAAAGTCCAACAGAAAATGAAAGTAATTGACAACGATTTTAAAGTCACTAAATATTTAAAAAAAAAACATGAAACCGACTACTTATTTGTTGTCGTGTAAAACGTAAATGAAAAATAAAATTTATATAAAAAACAACCACAACTGTATAAATAAATTATGTTTGTTATATACTAAAAATATATTATGTAGGTAATATTAAATTATAATAAGAACAAAAAACATATATAAAGGCCTATGTCGTGTTTATATTTTCCTTTTTTTAAATTATTATTAGAAAAATCTGATTTTGAAAATTGATTCAAAGCAGGCGAAATATAAACACGAACGAAACTTTTTTTGTAATTGGTACTAAATGTACTTCTTCGTGAAAAGTATTTTATTATTGTATTTTTTTTAGCATAAAATGCTTTTCCTGAATTTTATGTTCAGCTTACAGTAGGAGACAAGATACGGTTTGACATATTATGTAAAATATTATGATTTCTTTTTTTATATATAAAATGTATACATAAAATTTTAGGGGGAGTAAATTTGCATGGTGAATGATGATTACATTGTTGTTTTAGTCTCTTACTGTATGTGCAATAATGTTTTTTGCTTATAAAATATTGTTCATTATTGTAAATTGCTAATTTTGTATGTTACCTACCCTAGGGGTATAGAGTTTCATGTTTAAATAAAATAAATGCATAAATATAATAATAAATATTATAATGTGTATATAGGTGTCTCATGTAAAACAGTTTTTAAAGCGTAGCATTGTATTATTAGAATAATTTAAATTTAGGAAAGATTTTCTTTTTTAATTTATTATTTCCAAAGTATATTTTTAATGTTTATAATTTATTAAAAAGTTTTTATATTGATATTTACATTTTATAAGATTTTCTTTTGTTTTTAAAGAAAGGTGTATATTTACTTGTAATAATCAAAATGGCAACATGACGCTCTATTCTTCTTGTAATTATAATAATATAATGATGATGATTATAACGATAAATAACTTAAACCAGTGCGTATTAAGTAGTTTTATCTTTGTGGGTCGCATGACAATTTCATTTCTATTTTTTCCCTGTCCGTAAGATAATATTACTTAAAACAAATATATAAAAAAGAGCTTTTGTATAATGCTTTATCGATGATTATGCATTTTTAATATTGGCATTTATAGATTTATTATATCCTATTTTATTATTATTATTATGTAGTTTTCTTTTTTGTTATCAATTTTTTTCTTAGCAAGTTATACATAATGAACGATATTTTCAACCATATTTGAATTGTTATAATGTATTTATACAAAGAATAACAGTACTATTACATAGAATAAAACTTGCATAAAAACTCATGTGATTTTGATGTTTGTTTTATTTTACAACATTTTGATTTTCCCGATTCAATCTTGTGGATGGTTGGTGCAGCATTTTGGTAAGTACATTTTTTTTATTACATTAGGGGCATCAAATGCGATGGTTTGTAGCCCCAGCAATTATTTCGTGAACAATTTTATAGCTTGTATTGTCTATATTGAGATGATATGAATTCATCTGATTGAAAATTTATTGGACGATTTGATCGTAAACACAAATATAATTATTTCCAGTCTGAACTACGTTCTCTTACAGTAAAGACGTGTACAATATAGTTTATTGTTATTATAATTAACTATCTAACCGTATAATAATTGTTTAAATTTCTTCTTTTTAAACCTAATGTGGTCCGATAAAACATACAAGAGTATCAAATTGCAATATCCACAATCTGCTCACCTGGCATTGGGTGAGTAGATTTTCGCTATTTAATCCTACTTTTTACCATTAAAACAAATCAACATGAACACTAATGCCCAAGACACTCAAGCTTTGTCTCCACAATCTTCTTCAACTACAACCATATCTTATTCAAATATATTAAAAACTGATTTCTTTCCATCTAAAGAAAATGCAATAATCATACAAAAGGTTGAGAACGCGGAACTAATTGAATACATCTTAGCATTTCAAAACTTAACTGACATAAAAAATATAATTGACGCGTATCCTATGAGCTTTAATCGTATAGTAGTTTTTCTTAAAACTAAAGAACTAGCCAATGAGATTACTGATAAAAACACATTTATTAAAATTAAAAACCAAAATGTACCAATCAGAAAATTACTGAACCCAGCCAAAAGATTGATAATTACTGTACCTGCTTACATTCTGCATGACATATTACAAGAAACACTTAATAATTACAAAATCAAGACTGTATCGGCGATAACACACATTAAACTAAGCAATGACTCCCGCATAGCGCACATAAATAGCGGTCGCAGGCAGGTTTATATTACCCCAGATGAAAATAATAAAGTACCCGACAGCCTTCTGATAAACTTCAATAATGAACAATGTAGGATTTTTTTCACTACTGACAGATGTGTAATATGCAAACGTTATGGACATACGAAAACTGTAGATTAGAAATCGAATCATACACAAATCTAAACAATATAAATAATACTGCGCAAATAAATATAACGCAAACCAATACTCAACAAGAATCCCCCAATATAACTCAAATCTCAACACCGAAACATGATACCACTAAACAAGACCATAATTAAAGTCTTAAGAGAACAATCTCATCTCACACAGACTCTTCTACATGCTCAATGGACAATGAAGAAATCCTTACCCCTGATCTTAATACAAAAACAAAAAAGGGACACGCAAAGCCTGCAAAAAAAGCATTAAGAACTGATAATGAAGAATCTGATTTAGAATTTAGAAGACATCAATAAAGCGGACCTAGAAACACTGAAGCATCAAATATCCATCCAAAAGAACCACTTAATATAATCAGATTATACACAGAAAATATTTCAAGTTTTAAACTTATGATTATTACATTAAAATCCTATCTAAAAAACAGTAAAACAAAAGGAAGATTTACCAGACTCATAACCAAAATAGATAAACAACTCAACCAAGAAGCAAAAGAGCAACATACTATTGACTCTAGGGAGGAATCTTTTTACTAAAATGACAACAATAATCCAGTGGAATATCAATAGTTTCTATAAGAAACTACAACTTAAAATAGTAATGCATGACATAAATCCACAAATAATATGCTTACAAGAAACTCGTTTCAATCCATCTAAAATACCATCACTAAAAAACTTTAACATTTACTACAAAAATAGAGTGCAACAAGTTATAGCTAGTGGCGGTGTTGCTATTCTAATAAACAAAAACTTCCATTCAACAGAATTCTCATTAAACACAAATTTTGAAGCGATTGCTACATGTGTTTACATACCCCAAAAAGTAACAATTTGCAATCTTTACATACCGCGCGACAAAAATCTTACCGAACATCAGTTGACTCAATTAATTACCCAACTCCCATCACCTTATATTCTATTAGGAGATTTCAATAGCTACAGCCAAACTTGGGGATCTGCATACACTGACACTCAAGGACAAGAAATAGATAATTTTTTGAACTTAAATACATCGTTAAATATATTAAATGACCACAGCCCAACACATTTTAACCCAGCTAATGGAACATTCTCGAATATAGATCTTTCCTTCTCGTCCTCACAACAATATCCTCTAATAAAATGGAAACCCCTACAACATTTATATGACAGTGACCATTTTCCTATCAGTATAACAATCAACTCGCATGCTACTCAATACTTAACTGCCCCAAAATGGAAAATAAAAACAGCAAACTGGCACTTATTTAGATCCCGCACAGAAATTGACGGTAGCAGAGATATTCAGCCTACATCGATTGATGAATCACTTGACCACATAACTACAACAATAATCAAAGCTGCAGAAGAGGCAGTAGGTAAAACGAAACCACATCTAACCAAATACAAAGTTCCCTGGTTCAATGACAACTGTAAGTTATTAGTTCAGAGAACTAAAGCGGCATTCAACTATTACAAACGTCACAAAAACATAGAAAATTACATCTTCTTCAAAAAATGTAGAGCTCAATCGAGAAGAGCAATCAAACAAGCTAAAAAAGATTCGTGGGAAACATTCATCTCATCAATATCGCTATCTACTGACAGTAGCACATCCTGGAACAAGATTAAAAGTATTAAGGGGTATAGGACACAATTTAACATAAACGCACTAAAAACTTCAACTAATGAGATCTGCAACGAACCTAAGGAAATAGTAAATATACTCGCTAAAACTATAGAAGATAACTCGTCTGATAAACATTTAGAACCAGAATTTCTACTAATTAAGAACTCTACCACACTTACTGAACATTAAATGACCGACGAAGAACATCCACTTAATCTTCCTATTTCCAGACGAGAATATGACTCTGTACTTAAATCAACCAAAAGCTACTCATCTCCTGGAGCTGACAATATCCCATATATCTTTATAAAAAATATCTCTGAAACATTAACAGACCATATTCTTAAACTTTTCAACTGCATCTGGCTTAACAACTGTTTCCCAAAGGCCTGGCAACAAGCAATAGTTATACCTATTTTAAAACCCGAAAAAGACACTCTAAATCCTAACAGTTATAGACCTATATCGCTTTCGAATACACTATGCAAGATTATGGAGAAAATTATTAACCGAAGACTAACCTGGTACTTAGAAACCAACAACTTACTTAACGAAATCAAGCTGGATTTAGAAAAAACTACTCCACAACAGATCATCTTATTAATCTTGAATCTGAAATTCACAACGCATTCATGAACCAGCAAAACTTTACAGCTGTTCTATTTGATCTAGAAAAAGCTTATGATCTAACTTGGCGATATTTACCACTCAAAAAACTTACAGAATTCAACATTAAAGGGAACATCTACATTTTTATTAAAAATTTTCTTGAGAAACGAACTTTTCAAGTAAGAATCTGAAACACACTCGCGGATATATCTAAACTTTATAATGGTATCCCACAAGGATCTCCAATCAGTGTAACACTGTTTCTGTTGGCTATCAATGACATCTGCAACTCAATTAAAACACCGGTTAAACCACTTCTCTTTGATGATGACCTACTGGTTTACTGTCGAGGAATAGATATCCAGATTAACCAAAATCATCTCCAAAAAGCTATTTCCGAACTTGTAAATTTTACACAACTAACAGGATTCAAAATCTCCCCGAATAAAACCGAAGTAATAAATTTCACCAAATCAAAAACTCCGCTACGAAACATCCAATTATACATAAATAATAATAAAATCAACTACCATAGTGATGTTAAATTTCTTGGCATCATCTTTGATGAAAAGCTTACTTGGAAACCCCACATAAAATACCTAAAAAGAAAATCAACAAATAAAATAAATCTATTAAAGACGCTAGCAAACCACGAATACAATACAATACAAAAAGTCTGCTAATAGTATACCGTAATTTCCTACGATCAACTCTAGATTATGGATCCATTGTATTCGCATCAGCCAAACGTACAACTCTTAAAGTATTAGATTTAATACATAACTCTGCAATAAGAATAGCGCTGGGAGCCCTACGTACAACTCCTATCACTAGTCTAATGTGTGAAGCTGTAGAAGCCCCGTTAGCAAATAGAAGAGAGATCCTATCAATAAGATACTTCAATAAAATTATTCAAACACCTAATCACCCAACATATCATAACGTATATTCCTCCTATAGATACCTCAATAAATACTTACAAAAACAAACACTACCAAAACCTTTTCATATTCACATTTACCACATATTCCAATCCATCCAAATACCAAACTCTAAACAAAATTTTTACAAACAAGAACTGAACACACCTCCTTGGACATATACCTCACCAAAAGTAAACGCTGAACTTCAACAACTTCCAAAAACAGAGACCAACCCAAATCTAATCAAAACAACTTTTAGAAATATCTTAGAAAAATATACAAACTACAGCGAAATATATACAGATGCCTCCAAAGACGATAATGGAAATATTGGAGCTGCGGTGATATTGGAAAACATAACCCACCAGTACCGATTACCTAGGTACTCCTCAGTTTACATTGGAGAACTTACCGCAATCTACGAAGCCTTGAAGTCTGCAGAAAATTTACCAGCAATCCTAATAATGACAGATTCTCTCAGCTCTCTCAAGACTATCTCAAACATCTTTAACTCAAATATTATAGCTCAGAAAATTCTTGAAATCGTCAACTCTCGTACACGTTCAAATAAGTTAACAGTCTTTGTATGGGTTCCTTCCCACACTGGCATACCTGGTAATGAACTGGCAAAAAGTGCAATCAATAATCCAAGTAATATGATAAACCTACAACACATTATATGACGTCCAAAACCATCACCATAAGTTACTAATCGACCAATGGACAAGCACTAATGATAAATTAAAAGAGATTAAACCCCTAGTACTTGAACCAAGACCATATAGCACCTGTGGAAGGAAAAATGAAATCAAATTAACGAGGCTAAGACTAGGGCATACACTTTTCTCTCACGAACACTTATTTACAAAAGAATTACCACCCATCTGTACTAGCTGCAACATACAAATTACGGTACTTCATTTACTCATAGAATGTCCTAATCTATCTGATTTAAGACACCGCCACAAGATCCCACCAAGCCTAGCAGATGTCCTTAATTCATCTCGGACACACATCAAAGATATTCTAGCATTCCTATCCGAGGCAGGAGCAAAGAAAATTTAATTCTAAATTACATTATTATAAATGCCTACTATTAAATTGTATTAGACTATAAAATCATAATGTACAAATTTTGGTTCTAAAAACCAAGCTGTTGATGCACCTTTCTAATAAATATATATATAATTATTTCATGCAATAAAATAAAGTAAAGGATAGACATGCTAGGATGTTAGGTTTATTTAATCTAAAAGCTACATGTTAGGTCACAGATAGATTTATCAATTTTTAAAACAGAAATTACAGAAGGATAAATTCCATGCAGACGTAACATCAATTTTTATATAAAAAGTCTGAATTTATAAAAGGATATCAATCATTTAGATTGTTTTCATAATAATACATGTTTTATGCAACCCAAGTCACATATTAGGATGGTTTTTCCATTTGTCGGGAAGATTTAATTTTCTTGATTAGATTTGAGTTCAATGATGGATAACGTAGGGAAATTTTTTCTGTTTCCCATGCGACTGATTCAGTTTCGGGATCATATTTAACTAAAAATATGTAAATTAGGTCAATATTGTAATGACTACTTTAGCACAATTAAACTTACAATCTCTTGAATACTAATAAAGACCATTTATCCTTATGAAAGTTTCGGCTTTGCTGATATGCTTAGATTTTTCTAAATATTGATTTTAATATGGCATTTGACACCATTGTTTGAACACAAGCACTTGGAGGACTGTATGCTGGACAAGTTTGACTATAATTTATTCCTTTTCATTTATAATTTTAATTTTTTATATTACGCGAAAAAGTTTCAAATAAAAGTTGTAGACAATCGTATTGCCGACAAAAATGCTTTATACAAATTTTTACTGTTACAGAGATAATCTCAAAATAACACTTCACCATTCTTTTCAAAATGGCAGAAAAAGCTCATATGAATTTGAGGTTGAAAACTTCAAGTTAAGCTTTTCTAGAACCCCCTGTATGCTGGAAGAAAAAAATATTATGTACTTCCATTTTCCATTTCAAATGTTTAATTTTACTGGACTATAATAAAATTCTACAAAATAAAACAATTTTATCTTCAAACGTCACAAAAGTCACAGATTTTGTGACTCAAATGACAAGGTAAAAATAGCATTTTGTGTGCTTAGGCGCTTCTTTCTTTTTTTATGAGCTTAGGCAGACAAAATGAACAACAATAATTTTCAACAATGTAAACATAATTTATTACAAACTAATCATATTACAAATTATTAGTTGTTAACGTTAATGTGAAACACACAGTTAGTAATACTAGCATTTTGAAGTAATCCCCTAGTGCCAACAACATCTATTGCAGAATTATTAACAATATTATTTGAATTAATCTCTCTAGCGTTTTCACTGGTGCTGGGTTCGCAGTCACTTAAGTCTTCCTTAAATGAGTGTTCTTTGTCGGATGGCACAAGAATTTTGCATGCAATATCTTTCTTGCTTTGTAAAGACTCTTCTACGTACCCTACAGCTACAGAACTGGAACGCCAGCCCCATGTCTTTTGAGCATGGTAATATCGCCTCCTCCATCCACAAGCATAGTTGCAGATGTTCTGCGTAAACAGTGACCGGTATATTCATTCCAGTTTGGAAGTTTTAAATACTTGGCTACTTCTTTTTTTGTTTTGGTGTCAGGAACCTTTACTAGCAGCAACGAACCACAGTCTTCAATATCATCAGTTTTCATTTTCGCAAGTTCATGACATCTACATGCACCAGATATTCCAAAGATCAAAACAATCTATAAATAAGAAATGAAATATTTAAATAATAATTATACAAAGTCTTAGGATCGTGAGTAACTTTGTTCCTAGATAAATCTCGTCAGGAGCGTCGTACAAAAACCTGTCAAATTCTTCTTTTGATAGGATTTCGGCTTTTTTTGGCTTGTAACCCTCCTTGTTTTTCAAAAACAAGCGCAGTCTGCAGTATTTTGAGATATAGACATTTTTCTTTAAATTTAAGGACGACTTCACCATTGAATATTGCGACCAGAGAGAAGAACTTTTCAAGGTTCGAGATAATTCCAAAAAGTAAGCTAATAAGACGTTTTCCGAATACACTTCCACATTTTTCGTGGAACACCACTTTAAGAATTTTTTGTAGGCCGCTTCATAGACACTTGCCGATTTAGTCGGTAGTAATTTTTTGATAGACTCTCTCGCAGCTTCAACGACTTCACAAAACACTGGCGTTTAATTTTTTCCGTTGTTTGAATGTTTTTTGCATCGCCATGGAAGCAGTACTGCCAAGATATTGTGATCAGTTAAAATTTTAATTTTTAGAAACTTTTCAATATTAAAAAATGTTCTAAATTAAGACGTTTGAAGATAAACTAGTATATGTCATTCGACGCAAAACTGTCTTTGTGTGCTTCAGCTGACATGTCTGCCTCACTAGCGTTCGGTAGACAACAGTCAGCTTCAGCACACAAAGTTCCAGTTTTACGCCTAATAACATAATCTACTATAAATTTGTTTATTAAAATTTAATTGTCATAATTTAAATTTATTTTAACATTTGTAAATATTTTTAATCGATAATATTGGTTGATGTCAGTTTGCTCAAATGGAGAACAGTTATAGCCCTATGTCAGGTTAATAACGACTAATTTACACATTTGAGCAAGCTCAAGGAAGATTTTCCTATACTTTCTACTGCTGTGTATAAATAATTTTTCTCTTTCTTTTTCGAATTAGATTATTTTTTTTTCATTAATAAAAATAAAGACTGTGTTTTTCAATTTATCTATGTTTATTTGATATGCAAGCATCCATTTCTTTTTCTTTTCACATATAGAGTTTAGCTTGCTGTTGTCCAGTTGCGGAAGTCCAAGTGTCTTGGTAGCAAGTTCTTTTATTCCAGGTATAAGAATTAATAATATTTTATTATTTCATTTATCTCATGCTCAATCGAATTAAACCTGAGTCAGCCCATTGGGAAAAAGAAAAAATATTGGGGTTATATTTTATTTTATTTATTAAATTTCACCTCAGTATTATACTCGTTAAAAGCTTTGTATTACACTCTCGGTCCATAATAATGTATACAATATACAATATTGTATAAATACAGTTTCATTTAATTATCTTTATTCAGTAAATACCGATAAACATAATTATACATAATAAATCTCAAAGTACTTTTGCATTTTACACACATACTATATAATATATATTGTTAAATTATTTAAATTGTTAGATTCTAAATAAAAGTAATAAATAAATTTTCCTACATACTTATTGCTATGCTATAACCTTAACCAAGGCTTGTATCATTTTATACGCGCGCTAACTTGCATGAGTCTGATGGCTCAGCGGAAAAGCGCTGAACTCACGTGAGACTCTTCAGTTCAAATCCTTCAGAGGTATTTGTAAAATTTGTTTTAATTATTTAAAACATTTGAAATGTATTATTTATGCTAGAATATAAATGCAATAAATAACAATATAATCTGTTTTGCGCAACATCGTTGACAAATGCTCAAATATTATAAATCTGAATTATTTTTGTGGAATATTAGTAAATATGATTGGACGTTGAACATTTTACAAGATCCTTGGCTTTTTATCTTGGCTTATTTCAAACTATTAAATTCTTTATATTTCGAATATGTTACTAATATTGTACAGCAATTCATAAAGATTGCTAACATAAACGTGCTAAATCTAACTTATAACTTTGCAAGGTCTTCATTCTTTGTGTGTTCTCTTCGATTTTTGGAAAATGGATTTTTGCGAACCAGAGTCCAAAAAGTCAACGTCGACAAAGAAAAAATTTTGTTCTCGTTGGCTTGAAGATGAATCTTTAAAGGATTGGTTCAGAGAGGTTCTTTTGATGCTAGTAAACTTTACTGCATTGCATGTGATAGAAATTATTCTGGTGGTTTGTCGGAGATTCAGAAACACGCCAGTAGGAGCTCCCATGTGAATAAACTGTCGCTCGTCCCTCCAGCTGAAGTAAGAGTTGTTTCTTCAAACTTGGAAGGTACATCAGCAGTCGTTGATTCTGAAAGTGCATCTCAGTCTGACAATATCGAAGAGGAGGTTAAGATAGCAGAAATTCGGGTTGCAGCATTCATAGTTGAAAAAAATCTGCCTTTTGCTGTTGCTAGTGAACTCGTTGATCTTATGAAGGATATTGGCAAGAATCCTAAGGTATTGGAGAAAATAACGTTGTCGTACGAAATGTGCCAACATCATCAACAACGTTTTAAGTGTTCTAGAAACGGAACGTATGGTTGACGCTGTTCGACATACAAAATTTCCTATCTCCGTCGACGAAACGTATGATATTACCAACGATAAGTGGCTTAATAATCAGCAGTACAAATGGGACAAGAAAGAAAAAACCTAAAGTACTATGAAACAACGGCTGATAGACAGCAATCAAAAAACTGATAATGAAGGAACAAGAATGGGCCAAACAGAAGACGACAAAAGCAACGAACACGGATATGAATAGGAAACAAACAAAAAAGAAAAATAAAAACAAAAATAACAAATTAAGAAAAATAGCAACATGGAATATAAAAACTCTGTTAGTACCAGGGAAAATGGAAGAAATAGCTAACGAATTAAAGAAATATAAAATAGACATCGCAGCCTTGCAAGAATTGAGATGGAAGGACAAGGGAAGATAAATAAAAAGGATTTTACAATGTTATATTCAGGAGGAATGAAACAAGGTAATTATGGTACTGGATTTATAGTAGATAATAAAATAAAAATCATAAACTTTAACCCGATAAATGATAGACTAGCCTACCTAAGGGTAGAAGGAAAACCCCTAAATATGTCCTTAATATGTGTTTATGCACCCACAGAGGTAGATAGCCAAGAAGAGAAAGATAAACTATACGACGAATTAGAAAAAGTTTATGAAGACATACCAAAACATGATGTAATAGTTATTATGGGAGATATGAATGCACAAATTGGGAAAGAGAACTATGTAAACGAAGTTGCTGGGAAACATACAATACACAACAAGACGAATGATAATGGAAATAGGATCTGCAACTTCGCAATGAAGATGATAATTAGTAGCACAAAGTACAAACACAAAAAAATACATAAGGAAACATGGATGATACCAGGGACGATAAAGGGTAATCAGATAGACCACATATTAATAAATAAAAAACATAACAGGATAATTACAGATGTAAGATCATATAGAGGTGCGAATGGTGATACAGACCATTATATGGTTGTTGCAAAAATAAAGCAAGAATATATAGAAAAAAGTAAAAGAAAAGAATATAAAACGTGGAACACCGAAAAACTCAACACAGAAGAGGGAAGAAGAGAATATATAAGAGATCTCTATAAAAAGATAGAAAAAAAGAAGAGAGAAACGAATATAGAGAAAAAATGGAAGAATATCAAAGATATGATCACAGCGAGCAGTAAGAGAACAATAGGATATAAAGAAAACAAGAAGACGAAGCAATAGTATGATGACGAATGCCAAGAAATAAGTAACAGAAAAAACAAAACTAGAAAAAATGGCTGCAAACAAAAAATGATGAAAACCTAGAAAACTACAAAGAAATCAAGAGAGAAGCACAACAGACATACAGAAAGAAAAAGAAGACATGGATGGATGAAATGATGAATGAGCTGGAACAGAACAGTAAAAACAACAATACAAAAAATACTACAAACAAATCAAAACAGAAAGAACACAATAAAAAAAAGGGGATTAAAAGATACGCAAGGCAACATAGAGTACGATGAAAATAAGAAAAAAGAAATTTGGAAAGAACATTTCAGAAATTGATTACATGAAACAGAAGAAGAAGAAGGAAAGCAAGAACACCAAGAAGTAGATGAAGAAACAGAAGAAAATGAAAACGAAATAGAAAAGCCAAACTATGAGGAAACGAGAGAAATCATACACAACATTAAAAATGGGAAAGCACCAGGAAGCGATCAAATAACAGGGGAGATGCTGAAATATGGCGGAGAAAAGCTACACAAAATAATACATGAACTAATAAGCAAAATCTGGGAGCAAGAAAACATGCCGACAAATGTGACGTATTAAAATGATGTCAAATTATGGTAAAACTAACAGCATTATGTCATAGCCCAAGGACGTCAATATAAGACGTCATTAAAACGTAGTTCAACGACATCATCGCTGTTCAATGACGCCATTAAAACGTCCTACACTAGGACAGACATTATAAATAAATAGTTGAATATTGGAAATAATATTTATTATATACTATTTCATACATAATCATTAAACAAAAGTAAACATTCAATAACGGAACATACATACATCTCTTCTATTAACTCAATATCTCATAATTATTAAACAAAAGTAAACATTTACTAACTGAAAAGCTGATGTAGCTGATGGTAATGTATTCTATTTACATTCTGTAAATGTAAAAATAAAAAATATTTTATGGAATATATCACTTTTTGGTTACTTCAATAGATCATAATTAATAATATTAGAAGTCTAAATACGACCTTATTGTACATCTAAAAGACGTCGTGTTGAAGACGTCTACATACGTCCCATAACATGACGTCTTAGGAATATCATTTATTAGTCATATGACGTCGCCGGCCAATAATCACTTAAAAATAACGTCAGTGTGCTGGCTGGGGTGGCGTTGGCGGTTCTAACTCGCCCTCTTTAGGTGCTATGCTTTCTGGAACTAGACATAAACATCTTTGTTGTAATCTGGACAATATATTCTCTAAGTTTTTGGTAAAGGTATTTCCTTAAGTCAGCTGAAAGACCTTCTGGAATAAGTTATTGTTCTGGAAAATAATTTGCAAATTTATCTATCAGTGATTTTATGTTCAACGATGTTTTGATCTTCAACCCTCATGGTCCGTTTTAGATACACAGTTCCCTTCTCATTAAATGTAAAATTAAAATATTTTGTGATTCCAGGAATGCTTGCAGCAAAATAACTTGACGAATCATATATGGGAACGATCACTTGGCCGCTTTCTGAATCTGTAATTATTGCTTGATTAAGTTTGCTATGTGGGGTTGATTCTTTGACTGTATCAGCAACTTCGGCAAGGTTACTTGCTTTGTATTTCCGAAAATGGGTAGTGTTCTATTCTAGTAAAATGCATTGATGCAAATATTTTTAAGTTGGCAATCACTCTAAAACCACTTGAAATATGGAGATAACATATCAGAGCAGGCATACTAACCTTAACCTAAAAACACCAGATTTCGATCCAATATCACATTTTGCCTGACCTGAACAAAGTGGTCAGTGAAGATAAGGGCCCTTTTCCTGTGCAGGGTCACATACAGTGTGGTGATAAAGTAAGGAGCAAAATTCATAATTGCATTATTTAATGTTTTCAAGGAAAACGCTCGTACAGGTCAATTTTATTTTTTAATTAGCCACCTTATAGCATAAAAATTTTACTTATGACGTCATGTATTTTTGCACAATGACGTCATCGTTGTTTTTTTAGATGACAACCCCAATTTTTTTTGCTGGTTTTTATAGATGGTCGAACTACTTAAATAATGGTGTAAAAAATTAGTACCTTAGATAACTATTTTTTTGAGAAAATAACACACTTACTGTAAGAAATAAAAATGTAACTTTAATGGCAAAAAATTTTAATTAAACCCCAAAACAAACAAAATTTGGCGCAAGTGTTCAAATTGCTCTCCGTCAATCATTTGGCACTGACCGATACGATACTTCAGGAGTAATGCGCTCCACTTCAGCGCGAATTCTTTGCCGTAACTCGTCTAAATTATTTGGCCTATTAAAATAAACCTTTGGTTTGAAATAACCCCACAGAAAAAATCCAAGGGAGTCAAGTCTGGGGAATGCGGTGGCCACTCAATTGCTCCTCGACGTCCTATCCACCTTCCAGGAAATGTGGCGTCAAGATAATTGACAGACGTTTATTCCAAAGTGAGGAGGCGCCCCATGTTGTTCAAACCAAATTTCCTGATGGGGTACATCTGCTTCGTGATCATCAGCCTTGCCGAAGCAAATCATGGACGGATCCTTTTTCAGTAAATTTGGCAACCAATTTACTTACTGTGGATCTTGCAATAGGCGGTCTATCCGGATGTTCTTGGTTGAATAATTCACATGCTTCCTCATGTGTTCTTAGCTTATCACCTTTATTAAAATTTCTATTCTTTCCCGTTCAGTTAAATGTGCCATTTTTTTTTTTAACGGCAAAGAGAATTCGCTTTTAAAAACTTGCGAAATGCCTCTTTTACACTCTCACTAAAATACTCAAGTGTTGTTTTTAAAACGTCAAATTTACGAGTGTTAGTTTTTGTTTCATCTGTCAAAAGTGATATAGCCGTGATAACGATAATTTGCAAAAACAAGTTTAAATGTTTAAATATGCCCGGTTTCATAAAAGCTTTGTTATAATTTAACACACTGTTATATTTTTAACAGGACATTTTATGGAAATGTTTGTTTCACAAATCATTGCTAAGTTTAACAATGCGATCAACATCTTGTTAAAATAGCAGGTGCTTAGAGCACAGGTTAAATCTTAACACACAGTTAAAACTTCTATAGACAAATAAAAAGCAGCAAAATTTTATTTTGTTTGTAGAAGTACCGTCGAATGGGGTAATATGGGACGGGTGGGGATTATGGGACAAAAATGCAATTTTTTGAATTCGGCGGTTTTTCGAACAGTGACGATTCTTTTACAGAAATCTGTATACGGTGAACTTTTCATTGATGTTCAAAGATGACATGACGATGCTTAAAGCGTTCCTGAAAAATGTTGTTTGGCGCTCATAGACCGGTGAACATAACCACAAAAGTGCCTCTCCAGCCGTAACCGCAGGAGTTTCAACTGGTACAGCAGGAGAAGGTTAGTAATTGCAATTCTAGGTTATATCACCAATAGCCTGTAGTTTTAGCTCCACGCTGATGTAATTTTCTTTTTATAATTTTATAGTAAAAGTTAACCAAAGAAGGCTGTTATAAAAAAAAATAACTTTTTAGGGTAATATGGGACAATGGTCCGGACGTACAGACGCCGTATTGGAGCTGAAATTCGCCAAGACTATCCACCAGAGGCAATGGAAAATGCGCTGCAGGCAGTGATAGATAGGGGTCTGTCGTTCCGTCAGGCTGCTGAAGAATTTAGAGTTCCAAAATCATCACTATACCGAAAATATCGTGGGGAGCATCGACTTCAGTTGGGGCGACCTCCTACCCTGTCTAGGACCGAAGAAACAAAAGTCGTAGACGCCCTTATATTTGCTGCTAACTGTGGAATACCACTAACAGAAACTGATTTGAGGGTGTTCGTTCAAAATTTTTTGAATCGGAAAGGAATTCGAAAGTTTGATCATGAAAACCTTCCTGGGCGTGACTGGGTTAGAAGTTTCCTGATTAGAAACAAAACGCGACTTACCATGAGGCTTTCTGAGAACATGAAGAGGTGCAGGGCGCAGATAACGGTTGAAACAATAAATGAATATTTTGATAATCTAGAAACCACATTGGCTGGGATACCACCATCGCATATTTTGAATTACGATGAAACAAATATATGCGACGATCCAGGCCAACAGAGGGTTTTTGTAAAAAGGGGCACAAAACATGCTCGAAGATACCTGGATTCAAGTAAGAGTTCGACCTCTGTAATGTTTGCTATAACTGCTGATGGGACCCTTCTGCCGCCCTACATTGTTTATCGTGCAAAACATTTGTACCCTGAATGGATAGAAGGAGGACCCCCAGGAACTCATTATAATCGTTCTAAAAATGGTTGGTTTGATGGAGAAATTTTCTCAGACTGGTTCTTCAAAATTGCTGTGCCTTATTTCAGAACATTGGAGGGACCCAAGGTTATTATGGGGGATAATTTGGGTTCACATCTCTCCATATCTGTAATAGAAAAGTGCCAAGCACTTGACATTAGATTTGCCTTGTTTCCGACCAATTCGACACACATGTGTCAGCCTCTCGATGTGGCGTATTTCCGACCGCTGAAAAGAGCATGGCGAAAAGTCTTAACCAAGTGGAAATTGAGAAACAAGGGATGTCTACCTAAAACGTTATTTCCATCAAAATTACGAGAATGCCTGTTGGAAATAGAACCCAATAGCAAGCAAAACATTTTGTCTGGCTTTCGAGCTACAGGAATATGTCCTTTGAATCGAGAAGAAATTATAAAACGTCTACCAGAAACAATGGAGAATGCTGAAAGAACCGAGGACAACAGGGCTCTTCTGGATAGCTTTGCTGACATTGTGAAGCAGAACATTGCTGAAACTCCTGAAAAAGTTTCTGTGAAACGTAAGAAGAAATTCCATGTTCCTCCTGGTCAGTCTGTGTGTGTAAATGACTTGCAAAGCACTCCCTCGTCAAGCAAAACAACAAGAAGACGGCCAGTGACTGCCATTGCCGACAGTAGTGATTCCGAGAGTGACGAATCGATAGGGGTCGAACTAGACAATGAAATGAACAATGGACATATATCTCCAGAAGACGCGAGTGTCCAGTGCAAGATATGCACAATCTGATATTGAGCTTGAGTCTGACACTGAGGTAGACAATCCAGAAGAGAACGGACCGTTTGATAGCAGTGAAGACAATCTAGTCAAAAATGCATTCGTTCTGGTGCAGTTCATCTATGATCAAGGTTCAAAAAAAGAAAAATCGAAAGAATTCGTCGCGCAAATTATTGATGTCGATACTCAAAAACGTTCATATGTGGTCAAATGTATGCGGCTTAATGGACGACAACAAGACATGTTTGTTTTTCCACCTATTGACGACATTTGTAACGTGAGTAGAAACCAGATCAAGAAAAAATTGTCAGAGCCGAAAGTCACTAGGGGACGACATTATTTTGGAAGAAAGGTGTTAGTTTAAGACAAGTTCCTATTTTTGTACACGATATTTACCAGAGATTTTATATTAGAATTATTTTGAGTTCTTTTTTTTTAAGAATATTGTTTTGTTGAATTTTTTATAGTGTTGTTGCATTTATTGCAATTGTTTTGTATTTTTATACTGTTAAATAAACACGTTAATAACGATCCAATGTATTGCTTTACTAAAATATTCGTAACTTCCCAAAACCTAAAAAAAAAAATTTTTTTTTTATGAACGTCCCATAAAAACCCTCAGAAATACAATAAAATCCAAAATGAGCATTTATATACGTGTATTCTATGAAAATCAGCCATGTCTACTATTACCCCACATGTCGGGGACTATGGGACAGTATTAGAAAAAAAAAATAAAAAAAACGATACAGTATTTCTAAAATGTAATTGGGCCCTTTCATTGATCTCACAAACTCGCACCATATATATTTTTTCCAAACTTTTGGGTTGAAAAATGAAACGTTCACGGCTAAAAAACATCCAAAACTGTCCCATAAAGCCCCATTCGACGGTAATTTTTATTTAATATACTTTATTGTCAATGCGAAACGTTATAAAAAATTATAACTAGAAAATTTTGCAATACTTAAATATAAAACATTGTTAAATAATAATATAAACAAGATTTATAACATAACACCTTTCTTGTAGTGCTCTCCACAAACGTAACCACCTCCAGTCTGCTTAATTTCTGTTGTATCAGTAAATCAAGGTACTTTACATAAAATTAAGTTATTGGAAATATTTACCTTGTGTAGGGGTCTTATGTGTAGTAACATTCCCTTTCGCATTCTGTTTTATATAGTAATAATTATTATAATTATAATACTGCTGCCCATTATCTGGCCTTTCAGGCCCCAGAAGCTATGAAGCTTGTGCGGCAGGGAGGGGCGATTATTACTATTACGCAGCCCAACGTGCGGCTTAACAGATGGTATAGCATAAAGCTCACATTTATGTTACAGCTAAGAAAAACTGCAGAAAGCCTTAACCAGAGTTACGAACAATGATAGAAGTGGAAATTCTGTAGATCTCACTCTGTGACCTGCAACTTTTTCTTTCCCAACTCTTTTTATGTTTGTGTAGCAGCCTTTCAGTTGGTCTGGATTTCTGCTCTTTTCAACAATACTGCTATAATCAATGGCTATATTTCTCCAACATTCTTGCTTTTCTTTATTTTTTGTAACGCCCTCTATTTTTTTTTATTTTGTATGATATGCTTGTACTTCTCTAGCTCTACTAATTCAATTAGTAAGTTGTTCTTTTCCGTGTTGTGTATAATTATAATTCCTAATCGTTTTCTTTCACATTTTAACTTAAACAAACCGAAAAAATAATATAAGCATTTTGTAAACGTTTTAGATGCAAATAATAAATTTTAAATACTTACAATCTTTGAAAACTAGGGTAAACACAGAAGTAACACAAAGAATGCATCAAAAAAGGTGTTTATTTGGCGGTAATTTTACTGCCAAAATACAAATGAAGTTGTATCACATTGCATTTTATTGCCAACTTAAGATGGAAAAACACTATTAATTTTTAAAGTAACTGCTTACTAACTAATGTTTAAAATCATTCTGTTATTTTACAGAAATACTTATAAAATTTAATCGACTGTTAGTTTAGCATATCTGCTTACTAACTAATAGTTAATGACGGTTTTATGAAACCGGGCATAAGTGTGTTATTTTCTCAACAAAATAGTTATCTAAGGTACCAATTTTTTACACCCTCATTTAAGTAGTTGGACTATCTAACAAAACCAGTAATGTCATAAGTAAAATTTTTATGTCATAAGGTAACTAATTAAAAAATAAAATTGACCTGTCCTAGCGTTTTGCTTGAAAACATTAAACAACACAATTATAAATTTTGTTCCGTATTTTATCACCACACTGTATTAAAATCTTTGTTTCAGCTTGATACCCCTGCATATCTTTGTGCAGACGATGAACCATCACGTGGTGCCAATATTACACAATATTATACGGTTACTTAATATCTAATGTTGAGTCATCCATATTGGTTATGTGAACTGTTTTATTTAGAGAGTCAGTCTTTTGTTAACTTGCTTGATAGAAGGTTGTATGACAATAAAAGTATTATTTGGGATATACTTGTTTGAATCTACAATATAAAAGTCGTCTAAGTCGACATCAGAAGTGGTTGAACAGTGTAATTAGTGCAGTGTTTAAAATGCCCAAAACGAAAAAGACGAAAAGACTGCAATCAACGTCATCCTTATCTAGTAGTTCGGAAGAATCATCTTCTACAGAAAGTAGCAGCAGCAGTAGTGGTGACTATAGTCATAACAAAAAGCGGAAACACAGAAAATCAAAACGAAGAAATAAATCTGTAAGTAATGACCATTCATATCAGTCCTACAATGATAATGCCAATGTTACTATGCCCAATATAATCCCTGAATTTGATCCTAAATTGATGGAAGTTGCAGATTGGATTGACATAATTCAGTACAATGCTCAATTCTATAACTGGTCAGACAATTTTATTGTGTACAAGCCTTAAATAAGCTAAAAGGAACCGCTAAAATCTGGTACGACAGTTATATAGAAACTGAAATTGGTAGGTCCATGTTTACTTGGGAACATTGGAAGCAAGTCCTTCAGACTACATTTAAAAGTACGCGTAATGCCTATCAATTATTGATGGATATTGCTAACCACAGACCGACCGAAGGCTGTTCATTGTATGACTTTCATTTTGAGCATTTAGC
Organism: Agrypnus murinus; assembly: GCA_929113105.1. Taxonomy (NCBI): domain Eukaryota; kingdom Metazoa; phylum Arthropoda; class Insecta; order Coleoptera; family Elateridae; genus Agrypnus; species Agrypnus murinus. Next base: position 18,391,999 of record OV816027.1, read on the forward strand.
AAAAATTAATAAATTGAAATTAAATTTTTCTGGTGCTGATAAAGTCTCTCTAATTGTGGGTGCTATCAATGATCGCAATATGAGTGCGGTAGTTGAAGCATCAAATATCAACGATCCCAATGTTTTAGGTGTTTATTTAAAAAACAAAGCATATACAAAAATAGAATTTGCCACTCAAACTACAAGTAAAAACTTGTATTTATTATTTGTATTTATCTTTAACAGCATACTATGAATAAAAAGATTCAATTTGTTCAGCTTGCGGTTATAAAGGTCATGACCGCCTCAAATGTCCACATCGTAAACAAAAAAAAAGGGACACATTTAACGAAGTTGTTTACGTAAGCAAAATAAAAACGTTTACACTAATAAAAGCGATAGCAGTAAATACATGCATAACAATGAAAATGTAAATCTCATTACAAATAACATTCATCCAAATTTCACAAACAAATTCGTATCAATGACAAGAAAACTTTTGCATTCATAGACTTTGGTAGTGATTGTTCACTAATGAAAGACACAGTTGCACGTGAGCACAAATTACCAATAAAACCTTTAAAAAACTGCATCAATTTATCAGGATCTTTAGGAATCGGCACAACCGTTACCCAATATGCTGAAGCTTTAACAAAAATTGATGAGGTTGAATTAAATGTAGTATATTACATAATTGACAATTTTTATATGGACATTTTAATAGGCAGAAACTTTACGGAAAACAAAAATATTATATACTAGCAAATACCCGGCGCGCTCTGCTGCGCTTTATTGAAATTACATGTTTTTACTTTCCGCTCGCGGCAGCAGCTAGCTTGCTGTGCGAGATCTATATATATTTTCTTGTCACATCAATCTCAGTACCCATTTTTAACTTCCATATATGGGTTTTTCGCTGTTATTTCGGACCACGATGGCCGATCAGAGTCCAATTTGGTCTTATTTTCTATTCTGGGCCAAGATCTTTCCAATGATACCAATTTCATCCAAATCGGTCCAGTGGTTGCGGAGAAAATCGCATACATATATACAGACAGACAGACAATCTTTCCCTTATATATATATATATATATATATAGATAGATTATGGCATTGATGACACTCTGTCATTTAAAAGTAAGGTAAATACTCCTCAATGGCTACTTGACGTTAAGCACGGATGTTTGTCGGAAGAAGAGAAATACAATTTTTACAAAAGATAGCCCTCGATGGCAAAAGATAGCCCTCGATGGCAAAAGATAGCCCTCGATGGCAAAATATAGCCCTCGATGGCAAAATATAGCCCTCGATGGCAAAAGATAGCTCTAGTTGGCAAAATATCGCCCTCAATGGCACAAGATAGCCCTTGTTGGCAAAAGATCGCCCTATATGGCATAAGATCGATCTAGATGTCACACCATAGCCCTTGATGGCACAAGAAAGCCTTCAATGGCAATTGCCATGTTCTCCACATTCCATCTAATATTCCCCTTCGTCTTGTTTTAGTTTGAAAGTGAAGAATCAGTAGCGTAGTCGGTCCGAGGACGAACGACATTGCAGGATGACCGTGCAGTCGACATTTGTTATTTATAACACTAGTTTACAGCCATTTTGTGGACTGGGTGCCACTATATTTTTTTATGTACTTTGGCCCACTTAACTCGAAAATTGCATTAAAAGTTTTTTTACTAGATATGTTTTCGAGATAAGAATTTTTTAATTTTCTTTTGCTTTTTTCTGAGGTAATTTGACTATTTGGAGCATATCTCGAGTTACGAACAACCAATCTTGTCGTTCGGTACATCAAATTAAAGGTAATCAAATCACCGATAAATGTTATTCACATTGTTTTCCAGTCGCTTCAGTAGTTTTAGTACAATGGGCCATAATATGAAAAAAAAAAGTTTTTTTTTGCCCAAATGAAAAACCAAAAATTTATTTCATCGCCTAGGAAAAGTAGAAATCATAGAAATGTACACAGTTTCTTATTTTTTACGTAGAGTTTGCACTTTTACGAAGAGAATAAGGTATTAACGATGAAAATCTATGAAATGCCGAAGTTATGATCAATTATATGTTAAAGTAATTTAGTTTTTGGCTCATGGTTAGTTTTGTAAATTATGCTTTCGATATTTTCAGAAAATTAGTATATCATATTTTTATTGGAAAAGTAACCTTGAGTTATCAATAGTTACAGTTAAGAGCTATGTAAGTTGTGTCGTGTTGAAACATTTAATTTACTTTATGTCCGGTCGGGCGATTATAACCTATTTAGTTGCCTTTTTTTGGAGCGTAAGTTGCTAAATTAGAGCTCTAGAACTTTTTAGAGCCCGCTAGAAAAATAGTTACCCTTGTTTACGCCGTCTCCATAGTAACAACAGTAATTATATACCATTGTACCTACCTACTTGAAGTTTTATCACTGCACCTACCTACTTGAAGTTTTGCACTTTTTAAATTATTTTTATTTTAAAATTAAATATTAATTTAAACTTAGGCCGGACATAAACTAACATATGCATTTCGGGCTTAATTAGTGTTTTAGAGCTCTTTATCGTCTTAGCGCTTTCGGCTTTTGCCTCAGGCGCTAACTGACTCTGCGGGCTCTAACTCACTCAATTAAGCCCTTAATACATAATATACTATTATCTACGTCTGCTTGGATAAGTACTCATTATGTCGTTCATTTGAGTGATATAATGAAGTTATTATCACACTGAGTGGGATAAGGAAATCATAATTGCCTGGTTGCTATGGCTTCAAATTCTAAGCTGCTCTGATTTTAAATAAAAAATTTAACATTTGATCATGATTTACGTCAAAAAACTATTTCAACTTATTAAATAATAATTTTTCTTCAAGTATGGGCAGTCGTAGATAAAAAGTTGTATCTTAACACGTGTGATAAGGCTTACTAACATCCTCATGCTCGTTTGACTCGGGCAAACGCCTTCGTCGGGAAACTCAACGTGTTCGTATGTTAATAATGCCTTTATCCCACTAACAAGATAAATAACTATTATATGATACCAGGTACAGTTCATGGAATTCAAGATAAAGCCGTAGCTAGGGGGGAGAATTAAGGGGCAGTGCCCTACCTTAAAACACCCAGTTCCCTAGGATATTACCACACACAATGCGCATAATATATATATATATATATATATATATATATATATATATATATATATATATATATATATATACAGGGTGGTCCAGACCACCCGTACACCCCTTTTAAAATGCGGGGGATTAAAAATCTTTAACAAGACGATGGGTGATTTTACTAATGTCGATGTGCTCTATCGAATGACGCTAAGATGGAACCCCCCTGACCACCCGTTCTAGGGGGTAAGGGGGGCAACTTTAATAATTCAAATAGGAACCCCTAAATTTTATTGCATATTTAGATTCTGCTCATCAAAATATGAATAATTTATTTAAAACATTTTTTTATTTTCGCAACAGGTGGCGCTGTAATCGCAAAAACCGATTTTTTGCATGTTCCGCCGTCTCTGGCATATTTACAGGTGCAAATAACAGTTTTTCATATTTTTTACTAAATAGTGATGAAAAAGCTTTGCTAATGTGTACTTTCATGAAAAAACATTTTACGTTACGATGAAAAACGGAAATTCTCTCCCTAAGGTGTTTTCGACAAACAGATTTTTTTTCTTGCGTTGTACGTGACAACAATTTTTTTTCTGAAATTTTTAGATTGTTTTTCAACCTTAACGTCTACTTATTTAGATATTGCTTAATCTTTTTAATCTTTATCTGAATATTTATTTTAAGCATATGTAATTAATGTTTGCTTTTTTTAACTAATAAGAATGATCAATAAAACATTCTAAATTGTAATCTGCTCTGCATATGGCAAACAAATATTTAAATTGTACTAATTTAATATTTCATTTTAACAGAAAATAAATTGCTACACTTCTTTACTTCCAAGTCTATTTAAATAATATGTATTGTTGAAAATCAACTGTTCAAATAAATAATTTTTATTTTACAATTTAAAATTTTATTCGTTTAATTTATTCTTACTGTATGGCCCGATTGGATGAGATATCCATATTTCATCATTCATTGCTATACGGTAAAAGAAAGATAACCACCGAAATTTAATAGTGAATTACAATGTGAAATTCTCGTCGGCAGATTTTTGTAATGCACACCGTGACTTGACATGTTTTGAAGTAAAACCATCTTCACCAGTAGAATCTTGGAAAAAGTTGTTAGAATGGAACACAAATTCTAACAACATTCAAGGCAAAAACATATTGTTATCACATACAACCTTTGGAAAAAAACCGTTTGTCGAAAACACCTTAGGTAGAGAATTTGCGTTTTTGATTGTAACGTAAATTTTTTTCTCATGAAAGTACACATTAACAAAGCTTTTTCATCACTAGTTAGTAAAAACTATAAAAAACTGTTATTTGCACCTGTAAATATGCCAGAGACGGCGGAACATGCAAAAAATCGGTTTTTTGCGATTACAGCGCCACCTGTTGTGAAAATAAAAAATGTTTTAAATAAATTATTCATATTTTGATGAGCAGAGTCTAAATATGCAATAAAATTTAGGGGTTCCTATTTGAATTTTCAAAGTTGCCCCCCTTACCCCCCAAAAGGAGGAATCACGGGAGTTCCATTTTGACGTCATTCGAAAGAGCACATCGACATTAGTAAGATCACCCATCCTTTTGTTAAAAATTTTTAATCACCTGCATTTTAAAAGGGGTGTACGGGTGGTTTGGACCACCCTGTATATATATGAATGTGCATATGTACAACATTTTTTTAAATTCTAATATGCAAATCCATCTACCTACTTTGATATGAAAGGGTTAAACATGATATTTTTATTGATGTTATGTGTTGCAGGTATACGTGTACATATTACCAGGCAAAAAATGCAAAATTTTAGCGTAGGAGCAACCCAGTAATTATGAAGAAATTATGTGTAAATTGCGTGGCACCAACCAACCTTTTTTTTACCAAGGGCTGGTTGCTTCTATCATGATCAGGCAAGTTCATCGTTAGCTCTTAACTGTAACTAAGGTTATTTTTCCAATAAAAATATTGATATACTTTCCTAATAATTTTCTGAAAATATCAAATGCATAATTTTCCAAACTAAACCATGAGCAAAAACTTTTACTTAAAAACTAAAAGCTCTCAAAAATTACTTTCACATATAATTGATCATAACTTCGGCATTTCTACATAGATTTTCATCGTAAATACCTTACTCTCTTCGTAAAAGTACTCTACGTAAAAAATAAGAAACTGTGTACATTTCTATGATTTCCCCGGCGATAGAGTGAATTCTCGATTTTCATTTGGGCCAAAAAAACATTTTTTTTTCGTATTATGGCCCATTGCACTGAAACTACTAAAGCGACTGGAAAACAATGATAGTAACATTTATCGGCGATTTGATTCTCTTTAATTTGATGTACTAAACAACGAGATTGGTGGTTCCTAACTCGAGATGCTCCAAATAGTCAAACTAATTGCGAAAAAACCAAAAAAAAATTAAAAAATTCATATCTCGAAAACGTATCATAAAAATTTTTGTTAAAGCGATTTTCGAGTTTGTCGAGTATAATGGCACCCAGTGCACAGATTTTTTTTTCAATTTGTAAACGAGTGTAATCGACACAATTCCAGATTTTTATCATGTATAGAACCCCTTCAAAGAGATTTGTGTGTAATTAAAAATCCTATTAGAAACCAACAGCATAGTGCGATCAAAAATAAATTAAACAAAATGAAAAACATAGTAGGCCTTGATAAAATCATAAAAGTCGTCTGTAAAAAATCTTGAAAAATAATTATTTGAAATAAATTATTGGAATTGAATTGAAATTATTTTATGGGATTTTAACCAAAATTTGATTTTGGGGTTTGCAGGTGGCCCAGAACAAATTTCTGTAACGACTTTTGCGATTAAACCAGGCCTAATAGACGGAGAGCCAGCAACGTATTTCGAGTTGTTATTTCAACAGTCGTGAAAATTTGGGTACTAAATCTTACATACCTGCTGAACACTAAAAGTCGATTCTGGCAGCCCCCTGCGGCCGGGTTATACTACCCCAAAATTACTAAGAGGGTGAGAAATAAGATTCAATTTATTTAAAGTAATAGTCATGAAATTTCAGGAGGTTACTTTCGATAGTATTCTTTATTTATTTCTTATTTATAAATATTGATTTAAAAAAGTGACATTTTTGTTATTTTAAAAGTCTTGAAATTTTGACACAATAAATAAAGTAGGTATATGTAGGTTTACATGTTGGTGCGCGCGAGACAGTTATATAGCGGCCTGCGGGTTAGAGGGAGAATCTTATTTCTCACCCTCTTAGAAATTTTGGGGTAGTATAACCCGGCCGCAGGGGGCTGCCAGAATTGACTTTTAGTGTTCAGCAGGTATATAAGATTTAGTACCCAAATTTTCACGACTGTTGAAATGAAAAACTCGAAATACGTTGCTGGCTCTTGGTCTATAATACGTTTTTTCAATTTTTTGCATTCATCTTTGATCATAGTATGCTGGTGGTTGATAATGCGGTTTTTAATTATCCACAAATTTATTTTAAGAGGTTCTATATCTGATAAAAACTTGAAATTGATTGGATTATAAATACCAAAAATACAGGGGTGTCAAGCTGTGAAGTGAAACAACCTGTATATTCTTCATATCGCACGAGAGATACATGCAATTGTTTTATTTATGACATTTTAGCAATTCTAATGCTTTCTTTGCTTTGATAATAAAAATGAACATAATGCTATCAGAAATGCCATTAAGATCTTAACATGTCAACATTTATTCATGTAACAAATCAAAGGTTCTAATTACATGTTCTAATTACCTACTTGCAATACGTCTTTATTCGCTCAAGTGGACTAACATCTTTAGCATAAAATAAATAACTAAAGAATAATATATATTAACTTTTTATTTAATATTACAGAACATTAATAACTACATAGGTAACAAAAGATTGACTAAACACAACAAGAAATTTACTTTTTCTTTAATAATTCCTCATCTTGCATAGAAAGTTGGCCCAACTTTTTACCGATCCTTTCATGAATATCTAAAAATTTTGCTACACACCTATCCAAACACACAGCTTCGCCTTTTGCAATCTCTGAATCACTATAAAGTGGCGGAATGCACTTTTTATGGCACGCAGAAGTCAGTCGGTTATACATATCGGCCATCATATCTATTTCAAGCTGCTGAATTAATTGCATCTTTTCTTGATCTAATTGTTGGGCCATTGTTGCGTAATTTTATTTTATTGTGATTTAACTGCTTGCGTATTTGCGTTTACTTGGTTCGTACTCTCCCTTATTTGATGCGAGCATACGTTCTCTAACTTTCATATGCTCTACACGTCTTTTAACTACACTTTCTTTGGATAAATAAAATGAATAGACCCCTACTGCCGTTAATATTGCCCTGGAAGAAAATAACTGTGTAAAAACAAACCATCTATCAATACATGGTTTTGTGAATGAATAATAAAATGAAATTAAACTTTTACCAACTTATTCCAATTTTTGCAGCATTACCCAGTGGCATACTTTGAAAAATGCAATTAAAATCTTTTAATATTTAGGAGCACGCAAGAAATTTTATAACCAAATTATAACATATAACGAGGTTATTTTGAGGTTATGTTTACCTTTTTGTATCGATTTCTGCGATAAAAATCAACTAGTAACTGAGACTACTAACAGGTAGATGGCGCTCTACAGGTTTTACAGTAAACTGTTTACTAATCTTATTATTTTTAAATTATCACAAATAAGATTTATACAAATAAAAAAACTCAGAACATATTGAGTTATTTTTCTTTCATTATTGTTGTTTATGTTACAGCCTAATTTATGCATTTTATTTTCTTTCTTTCATTATGGTTCATTACCGAAAGGTACCCTCTTTATAGTTGCTCTGTATGCGACGATCGTTATTATTTTTACGAAGTCGCCTTTGGAAAAATTATTAAAAATAGAGATAAAAAACAAAATTTGAAAACTGACGGGTAAAAAACCCTACTCTAAAACATCCTAAGAAAAACAGAACTCTGTGTGTTATTTGGACTGCAAGTGTTAGTGGAAGTGTCCTTTATAAGAAGTAAATACCCACGTCAAAGAAATTCATAAATCCCCGGACCACATCCTATGGAAATAGTTCATTTAATTATTCAGGTAGGTGAAGAAACCCATCAGTTTAATTACTCTTCAAGGTCCTTCGAAATTTTACTCTTCTTTTGTTATTCAAACATATTTTTGCCGCTTCCAGTCCGGATTTTGTTATAATTTGCGTGTAATATAACATACATAGCAAATAAGTCTATATTTGGGTGCTTTTGGGGGTGACATTTTAGATCTGTCATTTGCCGTTTTCTCTCACGTCAGTTTTGATCGATTATTATATCGATTTCTAAAGAAAAATAGTTAATACTACTTAAATATTGTTCAAAGTATTTAAGTTATTCTTGTATTTACAGTGTTCAATCTGTACAAACTCTCGTATTAACAAGGTATTCTCTTTCTATAAAAGGTCTTGGCAAAATAATCCATGTAATTTGTTTATTTGTGGTATAATTATATGTAGTATAATTTGTGTGTATTAGAAATACACTTGCCTTTAAATAAGAAAAGTTTAATAATAGTAATTGATAAATATAAATAAATCAGTTCTTTTCATAAAAAATGGCCGACAAAAACCTAAAAAAGTATCGTGCTTTTAGAGAGCTTGCTGTTGATTCGCTGTATTCAATATTTTCATTATCTCGAAAAGCTTTAGAAGACAAGGTTTTTGTGTCTAGTTTTAAAGCTAGTTATGTTAGGTTAGAAGAATCTTATGCTGACTTTGAAAAGCAGCATACACTTATAATTAACACAATTTCATCTTCAGAAAACCCTAACTACAATGAAGAAAAGCTTATTCGAGATGATTTTCTGGAGAAATATTATACAATACAAGGTACATATGCTGATTTATTTCCATCTATAGAAATCAATCAAAGTGAGGAATTGCAGTCTGGAAATGTACACTGGGATTCAAATGCGAAACTTCCAAAGATTACTTTGCCAACATTTATGCCCGGTTGCACCGCATTTTGATTTAACAAATATTAACTAATACAGTATTAACTTTAATAAATATTTAAATTATAAACCGTTGCACCATCAAAAAATAAGTGGATATTAACTAATATTGTATTAGATTAAATTTAAAATTAAAAAGGCGGCTGACTGACATTTTTATATGTCACAAGTGTGTGAGAAGTGTATGATTAGTGTCTTTACAATCTTGCACTGCACATTTTGTCAATTAAGAATGCAAGATGACGTGAAAAAACGTAAACGCGGGGCAAATTTTTCGCCTTTAGAGAAAAGCACTCTGTTAAATTTGATACATAAGTACAAGAATATTGTTTCCAATAGCAAAACGGATGCAGTTTCGGTTGAGGTAAAAGAAAAATGTTGGAAAAAAATTACCGAAGAATTTAATTCTGAGGCTCCCAACGGAATTTTAAGAACTCAAGAAACTCTTCGTCGGCTCTACCTCAACATAGTTCAAACTACGAGAAAAATTGCTGCTAACGATAGAAGGGAACATTATAAGACCGGAGGAGGAGCTAAAAAAAGCATGATCAAAGATGAAAATTATGAATTAGTATTGGATATTATAAACAAGAAGACTATTGATGGACTGAAAAATAAATTTGATGGCGATGCTATCGAAGAAAATTCAGACGGTAACGACTCTAATATTATAAATAAAACCCATTCATTGCTGATACCGACGACTACGGAAAATGCTTCCAACATACGTGAAGAAACAGAAGTAAATGAAGAATTTTTAGAAGATATACAAATACTTGATGAAAACCTAGGTTTTAATCATTCTTCTGGATACGAAAACATATCCCCTGAATTAACAACTTCGGGTAACGACCAAGAGCCATCTGCAAAGAAGTATGTACAAGACAGATCAACGCCCAAGTTGAGTGCACGTTGCTCTGCAAAGAATTGTGGCACGTCAGGCATACGTAACAAATTTCAAAAACAGGAATATGATGCTGGTCGACGCAGACCTGCAATTACTGCGCTGACATCATCACATATTGGTGAAAAGTATGAAATATTACTTGATCATCGTTTGAAAATCGCAGAGATAGAACTGGAACGAGTCTTGCAGCAAAAATTACATGAAGAAAAAGAAAATTGTCTGAAAATAGAGCGCCTACAACTTGAAATAAGACGTTTGAAAAACGATTTAGGTTTTAGTGAATAGTGTTTTATTTTGTAGAAAATTTTTTTTTCATAATTTGCTTTTGAAACAAAATGTTATCACCCTATTGTTATATACTACGTAACTAAAAATTAGAAAAATAATTATTTATTAATAAAGTTCTTGTGTTATTTTCATGTTGTTGCGCTTTAATTACCAGGAATGTCGGGAATATTGCCTTCTTCTATTAGGTTTTCAAGCTCTTCTTGGTTGATACCTTCTGCAGGCGGTGGCTCAGCTTCGTTCATAATTAAACAAACATTTTGTAGAACAGCAGCTGCGACAATAACCGTTAATATAGTTTCAGTTTTTATTCTGGATCCATAAGCCAAGACAGGAAACCTTCTTTTCCAGCAACCAAACACTCTTTCGACTACATTACGTGATCTAATGTGTGATCTATTATATATCTGCTGAGCTCTTGTGTCTGGATGTCCCAATGGAGTTAAAAAATAATTTTGCAAAGGATAGCCACTGTCTCCTGAAGACAAAAGTAAGAAGAAACCTATTTTTATGACAGAAAATTTTATGTACCTAGCAAAACACAATTTGGGAATTCGCCATTTTCAAATCTTGCTTTTAACCTAGAGTTATTGAATATGGTGGCATCATGTGCTGACCCTGGCCACCTTGCAACAACATCTAGAATCTTCATGTTTGCATCACATGTTACCTGACAGTTTATAGAAAAATATCCTTTTCGGTTTCGAAATATTTCTCCATCTTCTCCACCGGGAGACTGTATACGAATATGCGTTCCATCAGTAGCCCCTATTACTCTAGGAAAACGTGCAATGCGAAAAAAATCATTTTGAGCTATTGGGATCTCATCTTGTTCGGGCATCTTAACATATTGGAGACGTAATCCAGCTATGGCTTCAGATACACGTTTGATAACACGGGATACAGTTGATTTATGTACACCCATAATATATGCTACGTCCGAGACGTGACCATTAGATGCAAAAAACTTTAATGTCAGAAGAAATTGATTCATGGGTGACACACTGTCGTTCCTGCATATGATAGTGTAATTAGAGTATTAGGAGATATGTACACTTTGCAAAAATCCTCTGTTATAAATACTTAAAATCATTCGGAAATTCAAGAACCTCTTCAATTTGGACCAAAAAATTCAAACATGTTTGTTTTGTTAACCGAAACCTTCTGTAAAATATGAATTCGTCCATATTATGAAAATGATCAGACCTAGCATATCGCAAACGGGGAAATCCGACGTCGATAATTTCTAGTATATCTAGGTCATCTTCAAAAATATCGGCATCATCAAATAGATTCATTGCGAAGAATATCAATTGAAACCACAATAGAAAGATAAAAACTATTCTCACAAAAGATATGTCACAAACGTCAACTTATATTTTAATATTATTTTAAACAGCCAAATTTGGTCATTTAAATTTAATACTACTTAAGGTGCATTTAAGGCGCAGTGCAACGGAAAATAAAATTTTAAACAGTATTAACAGTTAATACCCATTTAAGTAAGATTAAAAAGTGCGGTGCAACCGGGCATTAGTGGTTTATATAAAGACTGGCCGTCCTTCAGAGATTTATTCAACAGTCTTGTCCACATAAATAAAAATATTTCTGAGATTGTAAAGTTTCAATATCTTGTTTCCTCTCTTGATAAAGAACCTTTGGTTCTCGTTAAAACAATACCTCTCACAAGTCAAAATTACGCAATAGCGTATCAAGCCCTCATTGATAGGTATGAAAATCCTCGTGTTTTAACAAACACTTATTGGGCTCAAATCATCAATGCTCCAAAACTGACACATGAATCAGCTGTTGGTTTAAGAAAAATATTAGACATTTTCAGTGAGAATCGCACGACGATGCCGAGAACCAATAGAAAAATTCAAATTTGAATTGTATCCATGACAATCACACAATTTTCCCGAAAATTTATATATACAGTGCGCGCAAAAAGTAAGGAACAAATTCGATAAAAGGGAAAGCATTGATTTTTGGAAAAATTCCAAAAACACGTCAATTTTGTTTTTAAAGTCCGCATGTTTTGACATAATATTCGAATATACAGGGTGATGCGTTTAAGAGTGGTGACGTCATCGGCATTTTTTTAAATAGCAACCCTTATTTTTTATTCCATATTCTGACACTTCATCCAATTGTCAAAATGGTAATGTAATAAGTTTGTCGCCTTACACAAGGAAATTTTTGAAAAAAATAATTATGAAGACGGGAAAGTGCTATAGTCACCACACTTAAATGCAAAGCGAAACGAAAAGTATTGATTTTTGGAAAAATTCCGAAAACATGTCAATTTTGTTTTTAAAGTCCGCACTTTTTGACATATCGGATATACAGGGTGATGCGTTTAAGTGTGGTGACTATAGCACTTTCCTGTCTTCGTAATTATTTTTTTCAAAAATTTTGTATGTGATGTAACAAACTTATTACATTACCATGTTGGTAATTGGATGAAGTGTCAGAATATGGAATAAAAAATAAGGGTTGCTATTTAAAAAAAAATGCCGATGACGTCACCACTCTTAAACGCATCACCCTGTATATTCGAATATTATGTCAAAAAATGCGGACTTTAAAAACAAAATTGACGTGTTTTTGGAATTTTTCCAAAAATCAATACTTTCCCTTTTATCGAATTTGTTCCTTACTTTTTGCGCGCACTGTATATGCTACCAAGGAGTAATTTTTTGGAAATTTTTTGGAAATTATACTTGTAACATATATAGCTACATAAAACCAATTAATCATAATGCATTTTTTCTGTGCGTCGTGCGATTCTCTTACCGAATATAGCCTCGTGCATTGATTCTGCCTGGAAATTTTGATTTCGTGCATTTCTGCAACGTAATTGCACTCCACTTCGTGTCGTGCAATTATGACGTTTCAGAAATGTCACTCAAAAAATTTCCGGCAATAATCAATGCACTTGGTATATTACAAGTGAAAATCTAGCAGCTCTAAAAACTTACAAGTTGCCCGTAGATCAATGGGACTTTGTTTTGTTTCATATTTTAATTCAAAAACTAGATAGTTCCACAATCAAGCGATATGAGATGCAAGATGCTACTACTGAGATTCCTACTTATCAAAAATTAAAATATTTTCTTGAAAAACAATGCACGGCTCTAGAATCTGTAGCTCTGACGTTCTTTAAAGGTTCTGCTCAATATCCTAGTTGTCACAATGACAAAAATGTAAAAGCTAAACATAGTAGTTTTGTCATTAATTCAAATAACAACAAAACCAACCAAGAATCACATCGTTGCATATTTTGTGGTTCCTCTCATTTAATTTATAAATGTCAATCATTTATTGCAAAGTCGCCGTTAGAGCGATATCAAATTGCTAAAGGGAAAAAATGGTGCTTGAATTGTTTACATTCAGCACACAGTATTAATCAATGTCGATCGAAGGTAGTTTGTCGATCATGTAGTGGTAAGCATCATTCTCTTTTACGCTTTTCTCAAGAATCTCGTAAACCTATTCCTCATAATAGCTTTGCAAAACATTTATCTCAAAACTCTGATGCTCACACTTCTTCTGATCCATGTAATACGCAAGATAACTCAGATTTACAATCCTCTCTTTTAAACTGCAACTCGGCAGCTAAAGCTACGCTATCTCCTGCGAGTTCTACAATGGATCAATCTACTGGGACATACGCGGCGTATGTCGGTTCTAGCAATGCTCAGGTCTCCTTAGAAGCAAATCAAGTACAAAATCAAACTACTGTTCTTCTGTCAACAGCGGTTGTGGAAGTTTTCGATTCTCAAGGCGAAATACAATCAGTTCTTTTAGATAACGGATCTCAAACTAATGTAATTACTAAAAAATGTGCACAACGTTTGGGCCTTCGGTATTTTAAACGAAGTTCCTCAATTTTTGGTCTGGGTAAAGTTCCGTCTGAGGTTTTAGGAGTTGTAAATTGTCAAATTCGTCCTCGCATTGAACCATGCATTAACTTTGAATTTGAAGCCATGGTATTGCCAAAGATCAGTTCAGATCTACCTAGTGTCACTATTCCAAGAAAAAATTGGAAAGACTTCTCAAGTTTGGCTTTAGCCGATCCGACCTTTTACATTCCGGGTCGTATAGATATGTTGTTAGGTTGTGAAATCTTCACAGCTGTTTTAAGAAGCGGTAGAATAGTTGGTGATGGCATTGTCCCTTCTGCTCTAGAAACAGCATTTGGATGGGTACTATTAGGTAGAGTTTTATGTAACCCTACTAATATTGAGTCTTCTAATTCTTTCTTTGTATCTAAGGAAGAACCTTTTGATATTAAAACATTTTGGGAAATAGAGGCAGTCCCAGAAGTTCAAGTTATATCACCTGAAAACCTTCAAGTTGAAAAGTACTATAACGAAACTGTCAATCGTACTTCTTCAGGACGTTATGAAGTGTCTTTACCATTTACGGTTAAAGATCCCATATTTTCAGGTTCATTTGACATTGCTCTTCGACGGTTCTTTTCGTTGGAACGACGGATTTTACGAACGCCACAAGTTCATGTACTTCTTTGTGAATTTATGAACGATTATTTGTGTTCAGGTCATATGCGCAAAAGCTCGGGAATACATAACGAAGACGGTTGTTATTTACCGTACTTTGAAATATACAAACCTGATAGTCCCACTACTCCAGTTAGAGCAGTGTTCGATGCGTCAGCTAAAGACAGAAATGGCCAATCACTTAATGAAGTTTTAATGATAGGTCCTAAGCTACAGAAAGATACACTTGGTATTTTGTTAAATTTCCGTCGTCATTTGGTTGCGTTTTGCTCTGACATTCGCCAGATGTATAGACAGATCCTTGTAGCTGACTCACAAAGAAAATATCAAAAGATATTATGGCGTTCCTCGCCATCGCAGCCTGTAGAAGAGTATTCTCTATGCACTGTAACATATGGCACCTCGTGTGCTCCATATTTAGCTCTTAGGACCATAATTCAGTTAGTCGAAGATGAAGGTCAAGATTTTCCTCTAGCAGCTCAAGCTCTTTCGAATGATGTATATATTGACGATATTTGTTCTGGAGCTGAGTCTCTCCAGAAAGCTCTTCAATTACAACAGGAACTCATTGGGTTACTGAGTAAAGGTGGGTTTGAATTAAGAAAATGGGCTACAAATGATCCAACTTTTTTGGAACCTATACCTATTGCTCATCATCATCAACATACACTCAATTTTGACTCTGCGAATGCAACACTTAAGATCCTAGGTCTTAAATGGAATCCCTCTTCAGATGCTTTCTCATACTCTGTAGATGTATCCGAGCGTCCCTGTACAAAACGTACAATTCTAAGCGAACTTGCTCAAATTTACGACCCTATAGGTTTTCTTTCGCCGTTGACATTCTTTGTTAAACATTTAATTCAACATTTTTGGGTAATAGGACTTGGCTGGGACTCTAGTCCACCAGCCTACGTTCAAGAAAAGTGGTTTCGATATAAAGAAGAACTTTCCAATATTTCTCAAATTCAAATCCCTCGGTTCGTTAACATTCAGAAATCCTGTTCTCTAGAGATTCACGGATTTTCTGATAGCTCTGAGAAGGGCTATTCTGCAGTGGTATTTCTTCGGACTCTATCAAAAGATGGTATAAATGTCTTTTTGTTGACTGCAAAGTCTAAGGTTGCTCCTTTAAAAAAGTTGTCAATTCCTCGATTGGAACTCTCAGGAGCAGTCCTTCTCTCTAAACTCCTTAATTATGTTCTCAAAGTATACTCTGAAAAAATCAAGATAAATAAGATTTACGCTTGGACTGATTCTACAGTCGTTCTTTCCTGGGTAAAGTCTTCACCTCATCGTTGGAAGACATTTGTCTCTAACAGAGTAAGCTATATTCAAGATAGGATTGCACCATCAAGCTGGAATCATGTATCATCATCTGATAATCCAGCAGATTGTGCCAGCCGAGGTTTATTGCCACTTGATCTGGTAAATCATTCCCTTTGGTGGGAAGGTCCGTTATGGCTCAAATTACCTCAGGAAGATTGGCCCACAAACACAGAACCATCTTCTAACTCTTCAACTCTCTCTGACGTTTCTAATGAGGAAAAGAATGGTTCTCTAATTGTATTTGTCTCACTTTCTTCGGTAGATTCTCTTCTGGAAAAATACTCAAGTTTACCAAAGATTAAGCGTATTATAGCTTATTGTCTTAGGTTTGTTCATAACTTAAAAAATCCATCTAATCGCAAATCTGGACATTTCAGTGATAATGAACTCCATGCAGCTCTTCTGGTTTTAGTTAAACGAGTTCAACATCAGTCATTTGAAAATGATATTGATAATCTCGAGAAGAATAAACCCATCTCTAAACCACTTCGAATGTTAAATCCTTTTATTTGTTCCGATGGTATCCTCAGGGTGGGCGGTCGTCTTGCTTTGTCCAATTTGTCTTTTGATTGTAAACATCCAGGTCTTCTTCCAAGAAAGAATCGCTTGACGGAGCTTATTATTGAAGAGGTTCATGCAAATAATCTCCATCCAGGATTACAAACGGTTCAATTTCTAATCTCCCAGAATTTCTGGATACTCTCCGCGCGAAGAGCTATTCACCATGTTTTAAGTAAATGTCTTAAGTGCTTTCGAGTAGCTCCTAAAACCATTCAACCTATAATGGTCGATTTACCTTCGTTCCGTGTCAATCAGGTTAAACCATTTTCTATTGTTGGAGTTGACTATTCTGGACCGGTACGCATTAACCTTTCAAGGGCCCGTGGAACAAGATCTCAAAAGGCTTATTTTTGTGTTTTTGTCTGCGCTGCAACTAAAGCGATTCAGTTAGAATTAGCTTCTGATTTAACCACTGAAGCATTTATCGCTGCTTTAGAGCGGCTCATGGCTCGCAGAGGAAGTGTTTCAAAGATTTTTAGTGACAGAGGCACCAACTTTGTAGGAGCCTCTAAAGAGATTTATAAATGTTTTCAAGAAGCGTCTGTTCAGAAGAAAATAGAGTGGTTATTTAACCCCCCTTCGGCTCCCCATTTCGTTGGTCTTTTCGAAGCTGCAGTTAAGTCTGCAAAATCTTTACCCGTTCGTGTCATTGGATCACAGATTCTTACGTACGAAGAAATGTACACATTGATGTGTAAAATAGAATCCGTTTTGAATTCTCGACCACTGTGTCCACTCAGTAACGATCCTAATGACATTTCATCTCTTACTCCGGGTCATTTCTTGAACCTTGAACCCCCTACATGTTTGCCTGCCACAGATTTTTCTAATGTTCCTAGTAATCGTTTAAAGAGGTGGCAATTAATTAAAAAGATTCAGCAAGATTTCTGGAAGAGATGGCATAATACTTATCTCACTACTTTACAGCAAAGGCTTAAATGGTCTGTAAATCCGGCTAATAGTAATATTAAAATAGGTTCTTTAGTTCTAATTAAAAATGAACTTACTCAATCATTAAATTGGAAACTTGCTCGAATAGTAGAATTTCATACCGGACATGACGGCGTGGCTAGAGTCGCTACGGTAAGAACAGCGACAGGATTATTTAAAAGACCCATGGTAAAGCTTTGTCCTTTACCAATAGAAACAGAATAGCTTGAAATATTCCATATTTCAGGTGGGCGGTTAATGTTACAGCCTAATATATGTATTATATTTTTCTTTCATTATTGTTGTTTATGTTACAGCCTAATTTATGCATTTTATTTTCTTTCTTTCATTATGGTTCATTACCGAAAGGTACCCTCTTTATAGTTGCTCTGTATGCGACGATCGTTATTATTTCTACGAAGTCGCCTTTGGAAAAATTATTAAAAATAGAGATAAAAAACAAAATTTGAAAACTGACGGGTAAAAAACCCTACTCTAAAACATCCTAAGAAAAACAGAACTCTGTGTGTTATTTGGACGGCAAGTGTTAGTGGAAGTGTCCCTTATAAGAAGTAAATACCCACGTCAAAGAAATTCATAAATCCCCGGACCACATCCTATGGAAATAGTTCATTTAATTATTCAGGTAGGTGAAGAAACCCATCAGTTTAATTACTCTTCAAGGTCCTTCGAAATTTTACTCTTTTTTTGTTATTCAAACATTGAGTAAAAGAAAATACTCGTAGCAAAAGGCTCCTGCCTTGAATCTTTCATTACTTTAACAAAGAATAATTTAATATTACATATAAACAGTCTACAAAGATACACAGGGTAATCCAAACAAAAGTTGCCGTGAACTGGCACTATGAGTTGGCTTTATTTGTTTTATACAATAAAAAACGAATAATATTAAATGCAAAGATACGTTTTGTTATACCTACCACCCCAGTAGCACATACATGTTGGAAAAATATTGTTTCCACATATTGGCCAATTGTTGTAAATGACAGACACTGACAGGATTGGCACAATATGCAGAAGCAATATCTCCCCAGTATTGCATTTTGATATTGGTCATACATTGTAACATTATATTGGTTCAATATATGTTTATAGTATTGGCACAACATGTGCATAGGATATGTCACCAACATGGTAACATTGGTCCAATGTTGGAAACATTTAATGGTTCAATATTCTTTTACAATATCGGCAAAATGCATTAACAGGATATTGGTCCACTATTGAAACATAGTATTGGTTATTTAATTAATTTATTCTGTCAATTTGCATATGAAATTGACAGAACAAATGAATTTACTCTCAAAGTAAATTTTATCTAGGAAGTAAAAAGTTTTATAATACCGGCCCTAAATAAATCTATCAACATAAAGCAGATAACTAATAAACTTTTAATGCAAAGTCAAATCATTTTAATCAGATTTACTTTAATTTATTTAAAGAATTTAACAAAATTTCAAAAACAATAAACACCCGCGTTCAACATAGCATATCATTTTCTTTCATAAAAACTCAGTATTTGTACTTGTATGTTCAAAGATGTCCCTGTTTTTGTAACAAATTGAAGTCTATATTAATCATTTCTGATTACTGATACGATTCCTCTTAAATATATCAAAAATATATTGGCAACATATTGGGGCAATATGTATAGTACTATTTGTAGGTTAAGAATGATATTTCATTCACTTCATTAAAAATCTCGTTTGCATTACACCTATTAAAGGCGAAACAATGCTACATTAACAAATAGGTACATAAAACAAATTACACATAAATGTACCTATAAATTGTTTTCGTACGTTCTAAAAATGACGCATGCACATTGTTTACACAATTCATGTTTAAACGAAATGCTAACTAAACTCGACGGTTGTAATAATTAAAATGTATACATACAGATATTATAGTCAGTAGTTACAGTTTAATACAAATAACACATATACACACAGTGATAAATATAAATTTTTCGACAAGACAAAGCTAGCAGCCGAAATCACAACACATAAAAGTAAAACAACAGGTGCATCAAATTAATATCAGTGCCGATGAAATCACGATCGACGCAGCCGCGCCGGATTACCAATATCCACGCTGAAAGGTTGTCTCATGGTAAAGTTAATATGTTCAATAAATAACTTTGATTTATTTAAAAACACCCATTAGCGTACTGTAGTATTTTTGATGCTCACTTCAGGTTTAATATTTCTAGTTAGATTAATAACTAACACAATAGACGTAAATATGGTGCACTATGGTAGAACATTTCACTAAAAACCTTGGCGTTTATTCCCGCGTTTGCTACCCTGCAATCACACGACTGTTTGTACGTTATTGGGCGCGAACTTTTAAAATGCGATCATTATGAGTTTAGAACCATCAGGTATACAATAATTATGTATTAAGATATTATTAGTATTCAGTATTCGATAAAACCGGGTGAGTTATAAAACAACGGAAGCAGCTGTAGCAATGTTATTATTCATTTTCAAGATAGCCTGTTTATTGCTATTTTGATTCCTTGAATAATCAAGTGATCTTGATTAAAGACTGCTTATTCAATGTTGGAAGTATAAAAGAAAAACATTAACTGCAATAATTCTTGAGAATTGATGCTATCTAAGGAATCTAATACCAATAAGATAATGACAGCATAGCTGTCGAAACAATATTGTCAGGTATATTTTAATAAAACTGTGAAACTTTTAATAATCTTTATTTATTTCATGACCAATAAGATAGTTTAAACGCCCCAAAAATTAATTTTAAGTCTAGAATCAATTTATAACTACACATAATAATAATAATGTAATTCGTATATAATAATAATAATTCATTATAATTTCCTCTCAATGGAATTATGGGCCATTAGATGTATTAATGAATACTGGGCTAATATAATATGTCCAATATTAGACCGGTATAGAATAATACTATATAAATAAATTGTATATGGGACCTTTGTAGGAGAAATATTGGCTAAATATATTGGCCAGCAATCTTAACCCAATATAGGATTAATATAGTGGATACATATATTTTTTTAAATATATGGTGTATATATTGGACCTTTGTAGTAGTAATATTGGCTGCATATATTGGGTGCCAGTCTTTAACCGATATAACATCAATCTTGGTTGAATCTTCCAAATATTGGGCCAGAATACAATATGTTACCCATATAGAACCAATATTGGGACAATATCTTGTGCTACTGGGGCAGTGGATGCTTTTTCAAGGAGGACAGTGAGGCAGTGCCCTCCACAATTTAGCAATTGATTAATTTAACATAATTCATTTTGTTTAGAATTATAATATGTATTATATAGGTACCAACTCCATGCTTCTTTTATTTTAGAAAATAATTAAATAAAATAATCTATTTTATTATCATCTATATTAATTGTAAATACCGAATAGGAAATAAACAGCTCCCATTAGTCGGTTTCCTAGAAAAAATACCTTCAAATTTGCCTTTCGGTCACTGATTTTGATGTTTTTTTTTTGTTTAAATTGAAGATAATCGACTATATTTCAAAGTCTAAATGTTAGATTTGCAAGTTATTTCCCTGTTTAATTGTTATTAACAAATTATTACTTTTTCCATAAGCAGCTAATTCAAAATAATTGAGTAACTCAAAAAGTGTTTTTATAAGTGATCAAAATTGGGTACTTATAGTTTTCTGGTGTCGTAGATTACGAATTTGTGACTGGCACTTTGCATCTAAGAGGGTGCGTTTTTATATTCGTGGAATGGGGGGTAAGGAAAGTAAATAAAAACAGAGAATTATTTTTCTTTTTTAATATATTCTCCCTTTACTCTAATACATTTCTCAGATCTAGTAATTAATTTATTTATACCAGTGAAAAAGAATAATTAATTTATGTCGTCAAAATATGCTGAAACTGCAGCTTTTACTTCATCATCGGACGAAAACCTTTTTCCCCGAAGTTCTTTCCTCATATTCGGGAACAAATAGTAATCGCTGGGGGCCAGGTCTGGACTGTAGGGTGGACGATTTAATTCCTGGAAGTCTGCCTTGTGCAGGGCAGCTTGTGAAACTCGACTTCGATGAACGGGCGCGTTGTCGTGCAAAAGCAGCACACCTTTGGCAAGCTTTCCTCTTCTCTTTTCTTTGATGGAGTCCCTTAATCTGTCTAAAAGTGTGACATAATATTCTCCCGTTATAGAGACACCCTTTTCTTTATAGTCGATGAGCAGGATTTCTTCAGTGTTCCAAAATATGGTCGCCATGAGCTTTCCAGCTGACTGTTGCACTTTAAACTTCTTTGGCGGGGGTGTACCTTTTTTATGCCGCTGCATTGAATCTTGTTTGGATTCAGGTTCATAGTGGTCAACCCACGTTTCATCTCCTGTAACAATCCGACTTAATACTCCATCCTGGTCTTCACTGCAGAGCTTCAAAGACGCCCGTGAATATGCCATTCGTTCGTGTTTTTGAGGTGGAGTTAGCATTCTCGGGACCCATCTTTCACAGAGCTTTGCCATACCGAAATGAGCGTGCAGAACTTTAAAAATGGTTGTATCTGATACTCCAACCATTTCTGCAAGTTGTTTCTTTTTCAAACGGGCATCTTCCAATATTAAATTTTCTTTCCACTAATAAACTTTTTCCACAAGTTCTGGCGTGGTCACCTCGATGGGAAGTCCAGGTCGCGGATCGTTTTCCAGTAATTTTCTGCCTTGTTTAAACAGGTTATGCCACTTATATATCATGGTTTTTCCAGGTCAAGAGTCATGGTAAACCGCTGACATCTCTTCTGTAATGGTTTGCACTATCTTTCCTTGTTTTGTCAAGAGCATATTGCAAATCTCTTCACGTTCTGACTTGTGTAACTGACAATATTTCAAATACCACAAATTCAATAATAATCCAGTTCGGTATTTATAGTAATAAGACATCAAGCTAGACGTTACGATTGGTTTACCAAGCCTCGCCCCTCAGCAACCCCCCCATTCCACGAATATAAAAACGCCCCCTCGTACTATCCTTTTTTTCTAGAGTTTTTGACTTTGAAAACGTAATTGCCCGTAAACTACTGAACCAAATTTTTGAAACTAGCAAATAGTAAATTTATTTCTACATAGGGTAAATTGCACAGTTATTGGACCCTTAAGCAAACTTCAATTATGTAAACTTCTTAAATGCCTACTTTTTAAGATATTCCCTAAGTATGGTTACGTCATTGCAAAGATTCTTTAACACCAATTTAGGGTAATGGTATGATTTTTATCGTTATGAATAAAATTATTTTAATCCATCAAACATAAAAACGTCTTAAAGTATAGTTATTGGACACTTTTTACAGTTATTGGCTACTACTGGTGACAGTTATTTTATTGAACATTACTATTTTGTTTTGTTTTTGCTTAGAGTGCAAAAGGCTTCATGAATAAAAAAATTTAAAGTTGTTATAACTTTTGTTTATTATTACTAAACGTTAAATTTAGCCATTTCTTGTAAGTAAATGTCATATAGTTCATCGGTTTCCTTCTTTTCGTCTTTCGTTTCTTCTGTAAAGGTATTTGATTCCTCTTCTTACAATATTATAACAATACTACTGGTAATGATATACCTTCTGCAAGCAAATACGGATGAGATACTTGTGAAATGTACTCCTAGAACACTTCTGCTGTCATCCAGTTGTTATCACTACAACCATTTCCCCATTCAGCTGCAACAGACTGAAAGATTTCCTCGGGTATTCTCCTGTACGGATAAACTATCATTGGACAACAGGTAAACCCGTTTACAGAAAGCGTAAATATTACAGTAATGTTCTCTTTTGATGAGCCCTGCTCAATGGTGTAAACGATCTTCAATCTTTTGGGATCTAAAATTTTCCCTGTTGCTGGACAGACATGAAAGCCTGTTTCATCACCTTAAAAAGTTCGAGATAATAATTGCTAACTACTACCCAATGCCTGGTGCACCAGGGCCCAGAAGCTATGAAGCTTGTGCGAGAGGGAGGGGCGATTATTACTCTTACGCAGGCTCAACGTGCGGCTGCAGCTGACATATAGATGGTATAGCACAAAGTTCACATTTGTGCAGCTATGGAAAACTGCAAAAAACTTTAACCAGATCTGCCGGTACCGGGAGTCGATCCCGGGCCGCTTGGATGAGAGACCAGCACGCTGGTCGCTACACTACCACCAAGGCTATATAATGGAGATGGATCGTTTAACACTTCGTTGAGATATTTACAAGATGTTTAAATATTTGTAATGAGTATTTTGTTCATATCTACATTTATTAAACTATTATTAGCCTAAGGTTAAAATAAGTAACAACTTTCTCCACTAGTTTTGTTTTTTCTGAGTTTGTCACGATAGGATACGATTCAAACGATTGCTTATGGTCGGGTTTTTAATTTTGAATTCGAGGGTAGGCTTTGGAGCACTGTGTTTCGAGTATTTACGAGCAATACGCCTTCAAAGTCACAGGCCTCTAAAAAAATGGATAGTAGGTCGTTTTCTAACTTAACATCACATTTTGTGACTTTAAACTTTTCATTTGACATTTCAAATATTAGATTTTAGACGCTGGCGGCCATTTTGTAGCCGCCATCTTGCACTTTGGACTGAATTCGTAATGTACGACCCCAAAAACTCCCAGATGACGAAAAGCGCTTCCGCATCGTGCATTGTATTAAATCTTTCCTTCTCTCTCAATATTTAATTGATAATAACGAAAAACATAAATTGAAACTAAAATCGCGGCAGAAAATTATTAGATGGTTGGTTGTGAGAACCTTGGTAACCACCTAACGACCCTTCAAAATTTTCAAACAGATTTCTCTGCATAAAAACGAGATATAATTCACTTTTTTGTCCTAGCCACGTAAGTACTACTTTCGTACCTAACAACGAGATAGTAAACTTGACTTATGTAAGGGGGAGAAGGAGAAATTAGTAGGTTCATATAATTAACAAAATGTGATCCTAATAAACAAAAAATGTATGTATGAATTGAAAAAATTAAAAATTTAATAAACAAAGATCTAAGTTTGTTTTTAAGATGTGATGCATTAAAACAATTAATTTATCGACGTAAAGTAGTAGTATTAAATTATATTAGTTATTATAAAGCTTAATATTATTGTTTTCTTGTGTTACATCACACAACTATTTTATTAAAATAAAATAGTTAACGTGTAACGTGTTAAAACTCTCGATTTAATATTAATGCAATGTTAAATGCTTTAAAGGTAAAAAACCTTAGTACGGCCCTGTACATTTTGGATGAATAGATTCTTTGAAATCAGACATACAAACAAATAGTCTGCAGTATTCAGTAAATTATTCCCGCAACTTCAGTTCGAAAATCCAGCGATTAATTTTAACAGTTTTGCCAGGGCTCATCATTCTTTGTTTTACAAGAATATTTTTATGTATTTGCTGTCTACATTTTATTGTGATTTGAAGTGCAAATAAAAGACATTATAGTGTTGACTGATTTTGAGTGACTATGTAGATTTGAACATCTATTCAGGACTAATTAGTAAACATTACTACCTAAATAAGTTTTTTTGTAGCTATGAAGATTGTTTATGTTCCACCATTACATTCAAACTGTTTGTATTTATGTACTTATTGTTCTAATAAATTTCCTTATAATTAAAAGGATTACATTTTTTCATAGTAAATAAACTACGATTTTATTGTTATTAAACAATACTATTTATTGACTTATGAATAAACCAATTTAAATTAAATACAGTTGTGATAATATTGGACCGTTTACTTGCATAAGTTACGGTTATTAATTACGATTAGTTATTGAATTCGATCAATATAATTATAATCCTTTTTTGGTTGCGGATTTTGATGATGTATTCTAATGACTTGCAATCAAATGGCGCCCAAATCCTTATTATTACTACAAACCTTATTTTTCTTTACAATCGATAAGTTATGGAAATCAGACCTACGCCCTGAAGGATAATTTGACAGTAGAGATCTTAAGTCGGTGCATTAAAGTACAGTTAAAGTAAGTAAGTATCGTTTTTATTGTGAAGTAAGCAATTGCAGTTAGTATTCAGTATTTTGAATTTATTGGTGTTACAGTTGACGTCCATCGTGCGACGTATGTTTTGTATTTTGAGTATAGTAATTCAGTTAGAGGAAGAAAACGTGGTAGTTACAAACAGAAGATCGAAATAAAGTAGTAATCAAAGAAGTGTGCGATATTATATCAACCAGTGTATATGACCGCTTTTCTTTTAATGATCACTTGACTGTTGGGTCTCTGTTCGACCTAAAGCTGTTTTCAAAACATCACTTTTCATCTTCGAACAATGAAATTAAAATTGCTTCAAAAATATTTAATATAAACGAAGACCTATTACTTAAAACACGAACTGAAAGTAATTTACAGTCGACCTGATTTTAGTAGCGCTTCTAGGTGCTTTTATTAATTTTATTGTGTAAGTGTTTTTATGACAATCCTTTAACGAGTGTGTTAAATCATTTCCACAATGCCTATGACTACAGCAGAGTGTGAACGGTGTTTTTGTACGTTGAAACGTATTATAAAGAAACTAGTTCAAGAACCTCCAAATTTCAATGAGCGATCGATCATTTTGCACGGCAAATAGATAGAAGAATGGATCTCATATTCAAAAATGTTAACTAAGGTAAGTTTGTTAGCATCATTTCTATTTGTTCCGTTGCCCCCTCGTATAAAGACATGCCAGCCGCCACTGATACCTACTAATAAAGTAACGCTTTCTTCAATAGACCTGGCCCTCGCAGGGGATTAATAACATCCGAAGCTTTCCGAGATTTAAGTCGTTCTTTTTACAGAATTCTATAAAAAAGCAGATTATGAAACCCTTGTTCAGTTGTGTCATGACCAGGAAACACGTCAAAGAACTTAATAAAAACTCTGCCCGTAATCTTATCTGTAATAATGGATATTATCACCAAATAGATATTAACTCAAAAGTCTTCCTCCAGCCGCAACCGGCAACCTTTTTCTGATGTGTTGCTAAAACTTGTAATACAGAAAAAAACTGTACCTATTGACTCACTACATTAACAAGCGATGTCCGAAAACTTAATCTACAATAAGTGCGGTGTTAGAGCTCTTCCTACATTAGACGTTGAAATTATCCCTATGGGCCCGCAGACATGTCTGATCGCGCTTTATGGAGACATGTGTTCTAAAGATGTCTTCCGGTCCGTATGCACCTCTTGTAACAGATAGACACTTTCTGCATATATTCGTTTAGATTGTAGCCATCAATTCTTTCTGGCGACGATTAGATATTAGCCCTTTCAGCGGCGGAAAGCCTGTGATCACATTGCATCATTTCATGTTTTGTAGGAGGGTCCCAATAATAAACGCATGTTTCATCGCCTTACAACTTTGAGAAAAAACCGTTTTGTACTTTTGTTATGTTGCAAGTAATCTAAGAATTTAATGTGCTGACACTTTCCTTCATTTCTCTGAATTTTCATGCAAAATTTTCAGAACAGTTGTTTTCGACACTCCAACTTTTTCAACTCCGTTGTTTTTTTTCTACAAGCCTTCGATACTTTGAATTAATCCTTTGTCTCATTGAAATTGGTTAGGACCGAGTCGGCTAATTTTTCTGAGTGGATCCTTATCTCGTGTGCCATACAACGTTTTACCAAAACCTCTTTATTTAAGTTCAGATATCGGAAAAAATGCATTATGAAATATATTTTTTGGGCACGAAGTCTAAAAGTTGATATTTCTCGAGTTACAAAGCAAAAACTAACGAAAAAATAAGTTTCGTGTTTGCCTGGGAGAATTTCAATATCTTTCCATTTGTGTTTTTACGCGCACTTTTGCATAAGGAAATATATACTTTTGGAGCTCTAAAGTCCAAAAGTTGATATTTCTTGAGTTACAGAGCAAAAACTGACGAAAAAATTAATTTCGTGTTTGCCTGGGAGAATTTCAATATCTCTCCATTTGTTTGTTCTTACGCATACTTTTGCATACGAAAATATATACTTTTGAAGCTCAAAGTCCAAAAGTTGATATTTCTCGAGTTACAGAGCAAAAACTAACGAAAAAATGAATTTCGTGTTTGCCTGGGAGAATTCCAAATTCTCTCCATTTGTGCGCACTTTTGCATACGAAAATATATTCTTTTGGAGCACAAAAATCTATCCATTTGTGAGATATATTTTTTGGCACAAAGTGCTTATTTATTTCTTTCGTCAGTTTTTGCTCTGTAACTAAAAAAATACTTTTGGATATTGTGCTCAAAAATTATATTCACGTTTGCAAAGGTATGCGTAAGAACACACAAGAAATATTAACTTTTGGACTTTGTGACCATGAGAACTTTTTACCAGCATGATATCAATCATAAACTATCAAAATTTGAAACAATTTGACCGGGAGCCACATCCCATAAGGAATGTGTGGGGTCCTTTAAGATATAAATTTGTCAAATTGACGTTTTATGTGGATTCGGGTAAAATCGGGCCTAATCGACAAATTTAATTTTAAATTCTTTTTAACGTGAAAATTGAAATAAACAATCTGTTCAAAAACAGTCGTCGAACCTTTTGTATGGTTTTATAACCACGCGAGTTTTTAATATTTCAAATTATATGTGATCTGATGAACACGTTCTTCGGCTTTAGCAAATTGTGTTATTTAAGGTAGAAATTCGCCCAAATCTAAAGTCAACCTAGCTGCTGTATATGAATACTGGTCCGGAACAGTGGTTGTTTTCCCGTTTTGTACATACTTATTATGCCCCAGAGCGCACATGCTCCACAGTGGTAAGAAGCCACATAAGTATCGTGCTGAGGTCTTAAGGGCTTGTCTAGGTGTCTAGGTAGGTGCTCCTGTATCTGATGTGAAAACTAACGTCCTACAAAGATCTAGATATGGGCTACTGTATCTGATGTAAAAACCAACGTCTTACAAACGATGTTTACTGGTGTTGCTTATTTTATATATGTCCTTTATAGTCAAAAAGTATCGGTTCCTATGTCAAATATTAGATAATTACTATTCAGTCGTTTTTGTGTATTCATTTTAAACCGGCACGTTTACCTTTTCTAGTTTATACATAAACCCACATGGTTAACTCAATTTCACATACTTTTAATGATTTATGTCAATGAGAGATTTTTGTTTTTAACTATTTATAAATTTCTTGTATAAACAGAACTGTATTGTTCAGTTTAATCAAAAACTCATTTTAAATAATAATTTGATCACTGATTAAACTTGAAGCTATGACGTATTTACTCTTGGTTAGCATATTTCCAAGGAGGTTTTTACCAAACTAATCGTTCGTTTTGGTCTGTCGGGGTAAATACGTCCCTCCTACGCTCAAGATTAAGAATAAATCAATAAAATGCTACAATCATATTTCATTGTTCTTTTGTTTGTGTTTATCTCTCTTCTTCCATCCTTATGAAGTAAATCAATCGTTACCAGTTTATGGTCACCTGTTTCAAAAAGCAATCACAACTTAGGATTAAGTTTGTTCTTTTTTGTTATACGAGGGTAGATTGAAAAGTTTCCGGAATGGGCAAGAGATGGCGCGCGTATCGTGAAATTGTTATGATGGTTGTCAAGGCTAACCTATTTTAGGAAAGCTGTCAAATTTTCAGACACGTGCGTCGTTCCGTTTATGTTTACTAGGATATCTTGTGAAGCAATTCAGGCACTTTTGCAAAAATGGATAAAAACGAATTTCGTGCAGTCATCAAACATTTCTGGATGGACGGGAAAACGGCGACGGAGATACGAGATATTTTGCAGAAAGTTCATGGCACATCCACACCTTCATTTTCGACTATTAGTTTCTGGGTGAGCGAGTTCAAACGTGGTTGTACGAGCACCAAGGATGAACCACGCAGTGGACGTCCAAAAACGGCCACAAATGAAGAAATGGTCGATAAAGTCCATGATCTCGTGTTAGCCGATCGACGAGTGAAGTTGCGCGAAATAGTAGAGACCACAGGCATCTCATATGAACGTGTTCAAAATATCGTGCACGAACATTTGGGCATGAGGAAGCTCTCGGCGCGATGGGTGCCGCGTTTGCTGACTATGGACAACAAGCGAAATCGTGTGACCACTTCGAAAGAGTGTTTGGCCTTGTTAAATCGTAATCCAACGGATTTTTTTCGCCGATTCGTGACCGTGGACGAAACATGGATCCACCACTACACACCAGAAACCAAGCAGCAGTCGAAACAGTGGATTTCTCCAGGCGAATCTGCTCCGAAGAAGGCAAAGACTGTCCCATCTGCTGGAAAGGTCATGGCCACCGTTTTTTGGGATTCGCAAGGTGTGATACACATCGACTTTTTGCAGAAGGGAAGAACTATCACGGGACAATACTACAGCGATTTATTGGATCAATTCAACGGCATTTTGAAGGAGAAACGGCCTCATTTGCAGCGAAAAAAAGTGCTCTTCCACCACGACAACGCGCCGGCCCATTCATCCCGAATCGCCAATGCTAAATTGGTTGAATTGGGCTACGAGGTGGTGCCGCATCCCCCGTACTCTCCAGACCTGGCCCCGTGCGACTTCTTTTTGTTCACAAACATGAAGACTTGGCTCGGAGGCAAGCGCTTTACGTCAAATGAGGAGGTCATCGCCGCCACTAAAGCTTATTTTGCAGAGTTCCCGAAATCATATTTTTCTGAAGGCTTAAAAAAGTTGGAGCACCGCTGGGAAAAGTGTATCGCCCTGCAAGGATATTATGTTGAAAAATAAAAACAAAAACCTGTTCAATTACTGCGTTTTCTTGCCCATTCCGGAAACTTTTCAATCTACCCTCGTATTTTGAATCATAAAATTTGTTCAATCATAAGATTGGTGTTGCTGTACCAACTACTTTTTGTTAAATATTTAAAATCACGCGGGAAGTGTAACATGGGGCGCGATTATCTAGTGATTAGGACTTTGGGACACTACAAGTTCATCTTATTATTTTACTCAATATAAGCTGCTTATATAAAAAGAGACCTTTCTTTTCAATTTTAAGCAATTTTTGTAGTACATAGATAACATAACATAGATTGACTTCCATTGTTTATTTAAATGTAACTTTGTCATCAGCGTAATGACGAGAATAAACAAATCATCTTATTTAAATTCAATAAATAACCACCAAAAACCAGCAAACAATATTTAAGAATAAAATTCACCGATTAATTAGTAAATTAGCAACGAAAGAACACTTAACAGGGAAATGATAGAGCACAATAATTAAGTTAACTAGGGACGACAAGAGAAAACATTTATTTTATAGACTGAAAATACACTCTGCCCTTTGTGATTCAAATTATGTTAGAATAAGAATTATTTATAAAAATAACCAAACCAGACCAAGCATAACAATTTGTTCTGCAAGAGATGCATTAACTAATTAGGATTATTAATTAGGAAGATTAAAATTAGTCCAAAAGCAAAGGCAGATATTGCATACCTTCCAATCCTACTGCAGGTAAATAAGATTCGAAAATAATATACAAAAAAACCATATTAATGTCATGTTTTATAACAGAAACTTCCTAACGGGCTAGCTCGCGGTGTTAATAAGAAGTTCAGCTATATTAAAATTTATAACACAAAACATTAACTTGAAACTTACTAAATGTTTGGGTCCGGCACAACTCATTTTGAGCACAGCACAAGCAATAAAATAAATAAGAGACACAAGTTACAAAAGAAACAAAAAGAAATGTATTCAAGAGAACGCATATAATAAACAGTAAAAGATTAACATCAAAATCTCAAGATCTCTGCAGAAAAAGTAATTTTGACAACATCTGGCAACAGCGCCACAAATATTATCAAAGCAAAAATAGCAAGTTTAGCTTTATTACATCAGCTAAAAAGATGAAACGAAGGAATGCTTATTTTGTCTTCTTGATGTATGTAACTTGGTCTTGATAATATACTTAACTTTTTAGATACAGCTCCAAAGGGTAGTGTGGTAGATAACAATACCCAACGTTCCGGAAGGTAACTCTCCAGTAAGGTAGTGTGAGATGTAGGTAACGTAAAACTAAATGAGAACCAGAAAAAGCCTAGAAAAGAATTCTGTGTTAATTTAACAGTTTAACAATGTAAAGTACGGCCTACCGGAATTAGATGATTTCGTGTACTTAAAAAAATAGAGGCCCAGAAGGGATAACAAATGTATATTAGTAATAAATGTATATTAGTTACGTACTCTGCAGAAAAGGCAATTTAGTTAACATCTGGCAACTGCGCCACAAATATTATCAAAGCAAAAATAGCAAAGTTTAGGTTTATTACATCAGCTAAAAAGATGAAAAGAAGGAAAAGTTATTTTGTCTTCTTGATGTATGTAACTTGGTCTTGATAATACACTTAACTTTTAGATGCAGCTCCAAAGGGTAGTGTGGTAGATAACAATATCCAACGTTCCGAAAGGTAACTTTCTCGTAAAGGTAGTGTGAGATGTAGGTAACGTAAAACTAAATGAAAACCAGAAAAAGTCTAGAAAGGAATTGTGTGTTAAATCAACAGTTTAACAATGTAAACTACGGCCTATCGGGATTAGATGATTTCGTGTACTTAAAAAAATAGAGGCCCAGAGGTATAACAATTGCCGCTTGTATAATTGGAAGGTATTTCTACAAAACAAGAAATTTCTAAAGATGAATAATAAATTAGTTTAGAAGTATAGCTTGATAAAGTAGCGATTAAAGACCAATAAGTAGAGATCCTGTGGCTATAAACTATCACCTTCGTAAAACAAACTAAATCACCAGGAACTTCATCCACAAAAAACTTTATGAATTTATGAAACTTCTTACATGAAGGAAATCATACCATTAGCAAAATAGCTTATGTTCAACTGAACAGCAATAGGGAGAAAAATGATGAACAGTGATAAAGCCGAATTTACCAATGAGAAAGTCTAAGTAGAAACAACCAACTAAATAAGCAATAACTGATAAAAAAGTATGTCTACAAATACGACCATATTTGGAGTGACAGGGCCGGCGTAAGCTTTTGCGGGACCGGGTTCAAAAATGCACTTGGCCTAAAAAAACTTCTAAATAAATAATTTATTATAAACACATTATTACATATTACAAGAGGATCATCGAGTATCATTAAATCATTATAGTTATTTACGAAAACGAGAAGTCGTATATGAGCGCATTTTTTAAACACGAGCGACGAAGGAGCGAGTAATTCATTTGCGCGAATTCGTTGAAGATGACTTCGCGCATTAATTTATAAATTAAATTTTGCATAAATTTTTTTGAAACGAACTTGAACAATGAAAAAACATAATTAACCAAAACCTGTAATATTGTTTCGAATTCAAAGTAAACATGAAATCAAGTAGGCAATAGCATTCTCTTCTTGCCAATAGATGGCGCTCGCACATTTGTCAGTGTTTATATCAGTGGAATTATTATCGATTACTAATCTTTCTTTTGTCATTTACTTATAATATAAAACTGTAGGAAGGAGCGTAACTATCCGGCGCAATGAGCTTTAAAAGCGACGGATTTCATAAGTAAGTATTCGTTTGTTTAAAATATTAAATTGAAAGTTTATATTCTAAGATTAATTTCAAAATACTATGTTTTCAAAATTTAGGTTAAGGTGCGCATTTCGAGACAATGGAAACCGCCAATAGAAATATCTAATTACGAAACCGGAAACACGTACTCCGCCATATTGAGACCCCATCCCGGTCGTATGTGGTAGATGATTAATGTTCCTTCCTACAGTTTTATATTCTAAGGTCATTTCTAATACCCAAATAGTTTCTAAATTAAACCTTAGATATGATTAAAGAATTCCCCCCACCAAAATTTGTTTACCAAACTGGTATCATTTGAACGGAGATTTTATGCTGATTCTAAATATGTAGATCATTTTTTGGGCGAACTCCCCAAATTTGGGAATCAAAAGTAAAAAATGCTTCATTTCCTTGGAATTGAATAATAATCATATTAAGTTTTTATGATTGCCAAATTGTGTAATTTACAATTACACAATTTAGTTAGGTCAGGTTAGGTTTAGGTTATGTTTATGGAATTGAATAATAATAATATTAAGTTTTTATGATTGCCAAATTGTGTAATTTACAATTACACAATTTAGTTAGGTTAGGTTTAGGTTAGGTTAGGTTTAGGTTAGTTTAGGTTAGGTTAGGTTTCGGTTCGGTTAGGTTTAGGTTAAGTAATTCCAAATATGTAAATCAATTTTGGAGCGGCCGCCCCAAACGCCCCAAGTAGGGAATCAAAAGTAAAAAAATGATTCATTTCCATGGCAATGAATAGTAATTGTATTCAGTTTCTATGATTGCTAAATTGTGTAATTTACAATGACACAATTTAGTTAGGTTAAATATGATTAGTCTAGGTTTAGGTTAGGTTAGGTTAGATTAGATTCAGTTTAGGTTAAGTTAGGTTGAGTTGAAAAAACCCGAATTTGCTTTTGCATAGCGTTTTGATTAGGTGGTGGCGTTTTTATGAAGGTTAGGTTGGTAGCAATCAATTCTGGAGGTCTAGGGGCGTTTCTCCAAAAATGATTTACATATTCGGAATCGGCATAAAATTTCCCTTAAAATGATACCAATTTGGTCAAAAAATGTTTGGTGGGCGAATTCTTTAATTGTTCGAAATTTTATGATTAAGTCAAATTATTGTTAAAGAGCCTAAAAGGGCCAGTGCTTTTTGTATCTTTCTGAAGCACTAGTGCGCAAACACTACGTTTGCGTTTAACTGCTTTTAATTCGCAAAATGTAATTTTGAAAGTGGTGAGTTTAAAAAATTATTTCTCTGGTGTTTTTCGTTGCAAAGTTTTTAATTACGTCATCAAGATTTACGTAGGTTGAATGGTAGAAGTTTGCTTTTTTGACATGGAAACATCGGTGTGACTACAGCAGGAGAGAAAGTGCGCGTATTTGTAAGTTGTAACGCGGCGCCTTATATGTATAATGCGCGGGGCCGGGTTCCTGGGAACGCGCTGAACCCGCCTCTTGCCGGCCCTGTGGAGTGACAAAACTGATATTAACACAATGGGGAAAAGCCCCCAGTAGCACATACATGTTGGAAAAATATTGTTTCCACATATTGGCCAAATGTTGTAAATGACAGACACTGACAGGATTGGCACAATATGCAGAAGCAATATCTCCCCAGTATTGCATTTTGATATTGGTCATACATTGTAACATTATATTGGTTCAATATATGTTTATAGTATTGGCACAACATGTGCATAGGATATGTCACCAACATGGTAACATTGGTCCAATGTTGGAAACATTTAATGGTTCAATATTCTTTTACAATATCGGCAAAATGTATTAACAGGATATTGGTCCACTGTTGAAACATAGTATTGGTTATTTAATTAATTTATTCTGTCAATTTGCATATGAAATTGACAGAACAAATGAATTTACTCTCAAAGTAAATTTTATCTAGGAAGTAAAAAGTTTTATAATACCGACCCTAAATAAATCTATCAACATAAAGCAGATAACTAATAAACTTTTAATGCAAAGTCAAATCATTTTAATCAGATTTACTTTAATTTATTTAAAGAATTTAACAAAATTTCAAAAACGATAAACATAGTTCAACATAGCATATCATTTTCTTTCATAAAAACTCAGTATTTGTACTTGTATGTTCAAAGATGTCCCTGTTTTTGTAACAAATTTAAGTCTATAATAATCATTTCTGATTACTGATACGATTCCCCTTAAATATATCAAAAATATATTGGCAACATATTGGGGCAATATGTATAGTACTATTTGTAGGTTAAGTATGATATTTCATTCACTTCATTAAGAATCTCGTTTGCATTACACCTATTAAAGGCGACCTAACAATGCTACATTAACAAATAGGTACATAAAACAAATTACACATAAATGTACCTATAAATTGTTTTCGTACGTTCTAAAAATGACGCATGCACACTGTTTACACAATTCATGTTTAAACGAAATGCTAACTAAACTCGACGGTTGTAATAATTAAAATGTATACATACAGATATTATAGTCAGTACTTACAGTTTAATACAAATAACACATATACAAACAGTGATAAATATAAATTTTTCGACAAGACAAAGCTAGCAGCCGAAATCACAACACCTAAAAGTAAAACAACAGGTGCATCAAATTAATATCAGTGCCGATGAAA
The DNA here is from genome assembly GCA_929113105.1 of Agrypnus murinus. NCBI lineage: Eukaryota > Metazoa > Arthropoda > Insecta > Coleoptera > Elateridae > Agrypnus > Agrypnus murinus. The sequence goes on from OV816027.1 coordinate 18,427,874, forward strand.
TCACGATCGACGCAGCCGCGCCAGATTACCAATATCCACACTGAAAGGTTGTCTCATTGTAAAGTTAATATGTTCAATAAATAACTTTGATTTATTTAAAAACACCCAATAACTAACACAATAGACGTAAATATGGTGCAATATGGTAGAACATTTCACTAAAAACCTTGGCGTTTGTTCCCGCGTTTGCTACCCTGCAATCACACGACTGTTTGTACGTTATTGGGCGCGAACTTTTAAAATGCGATCATTATGAGTTTAGAACCATCAGGTATACAATAATTATGTATTAAGATATTATTAGTATTCAGTATTCGATAAAACCGGATGAGTTATAAAACAACGGAGGCAGCTGTAGCGATGTTATTATTCATTTTCAAGATAGCCTGTTTATTGCTATTTTGATTCCTTGAATAATCAAGTGATCTTGATTAAAGACTGCTTATTCAATGTTGGAAGTATAAAAGAAAAACATTAACTGCAATAATTCTTGAGAATTGATGCTATCTAAGGAATCTAATACCAATAAGATAGTTTAAACGTCCCAAAAATTAATTTTAAGTCTAGAATCAATTTATAACTATAGTTTATTTTTTCCTGCTGTATGGTTGCGCGCGCATTACAAAAGCCTCATGTGCACTGCCGCATTTTCAGAAATGTGACATTACAGAGTACAGACCAATTACAGACAGCCATTTGACACTGGCGCACACGCGCACGCGCCAGCAGGATACCTGCTGCCGTTGCCATCGTGTACGCGGTGTACGCCCTGGTGTACGCTGGACTTCCAGTCGCCCCAATGAAATCACTGCATTTTAAATTTTGATTCAAAATTTAAAATATGTTGCGCGCGCAACCATACAGCAGGAAAAAATGAACTATACACATAATAATAATAATATAATTCGTATATAATAATAATAATTCATTATAATTTCCTCTCAATGGAATTATGGGCCATTAGATGTATTAATGAATACTGGGCTAATATAATATGTCCAATATTAGACCGGTATAGAATAATACTATATAAATAAATTGTATATGGGACCTTTGTAGGAGAAATATTGGCTAAATATATTGGCCATCAATCTTAACCCAATATAGGATTAATATAGTGGATACATATATTCTTTAAATATATGGTGTATATATTGAACCTTTGTAGTAGTAATATTGGCTGCATATATTGGGTGCCAGTCTTTAACCGATATAACACCAATCTTGGTTGAATCTTCCAAATATTGGGCCAGAATACAATATGTTACCCATATAGAACCAATATTGGGACAATATCTTGTGCTACTGGGGCCTTTTAAGAAGAAAAAATTTAGCTAAACACTGAAGTAAAATTTAACTGAGGAAAAGCCAAAAAATTTGCAACAGTTACAAAATACATTTTAATCGGAGTAAATAATTATTCAAACAAAACATAGAATTTGCAGAAGTCAACTATAAAAGCTGCAGTATTTTGTATAAAACTTCAAGCTACTATTTTCAATAGTTTTTTAAATCTTTTTAAAAAGACGGTTTGTAATATTTTTTTAATTGTATTTTATATTTCTTGTTTTAGAATTTGCAGAACACACGTTAAATGCAAATTTTTATAAAACTCCCTAACGAATTCTAAAGTAAAACACGGAAAATATTTTTAAATATTTGTTTAAGCCTTTTTTATTATCTGTGCGTGATTTTAAATCGTTTTACTATCAACCTACACACTCAGGGAAAAATTTAAATATTCCCTTCTCATTCTGCCATGTTTAAAATAAAATTTCAGGAGTTTAGCAAGGATTTGTTTAAATTATTTACAGAAGAGGACTGGGGGGGTGGTGAAATGGGAAAATAATCGCATTCATCGCGTAGACTTTCAAATGAGTTATTACGTAAGGAGTTTATCTAAAAGGAGTTATTTCAAGGGGATTTTCGTTTCCTTTCTGTTTCTGCATGAATGTTTGTGTGTGTTTTGATATTTTCCTGGTAAAAATCGCGTGCATTTTTATCACTATTGTATAACATCTTGCACTTGTAGGATTATCATTAATTTCATAAATATTTATTACACTTCGCGATGTTTGTCGTAAGAATTTACAAATCAAATTTAGTTCGCGATTTAAATGATAATAAACTGTGAAAATTCCCGATTCTTTCTCTCAAATCCCTATCACTTTTAACGAGGCAACATTAAATTATACTGCACACAGATTTAACGAAGCACCGCTTGATTTAATTAACCAAACAGTTAGCTTTGGCTGTCTCTTCTCAACTAGTAGTACTTCTAGTGCAGTGTATATGCACTATACAAATTCCTCTCAGCTATATGAATCCGCGAAGTTTAGATGCACGTTGCATCCGAATAACATGCATGAAAAGCGGCTTATACATTATTTGTGGTAGAGGGCAAAGGGCACGTTGTTGCGGATGCTATTAGGGTTTACATTGGCTCTTATATGTACGACGAGGGTAAAAGATCAGGGGGTCGCCCGAGCCCGCTGCAAAGCGGATACTACTTGCAAGTGACATATTGTTGGAAAGTTTCTAAATGTTTCTCTCAAACTGGACAACTTGTTTCGCGTTCATGTATAAAACTATGTTTGCTCGCTCTGATATATATCATTGTCTAGCACTAATTAAAGCGGAAATACTCTATTACAATATTAATCCGGATTAGTCTACTTCTAAATATTTGTCGCGCGTACGTAAAATCTGGAATGTATTATGCCTGTCTAGTTTAATGAAAACTAATTGGAAATTTGTGCTGTTAAAGTTACATCGTACTTATTAAATATGCCTGAAACAAATATACGGAATTCAGCTGGCAGTCATGGCTGAAAACAAGCATTATCACTACTATTACCATATACAGATATCACTTTTATACACAATGTCATGATATTTAGAGGTTCCTTAGGAGATATGATGCGTTTAATAAGATTTACTAGGCAAACATTATGCATAATTACAGGTCTCCGATGTAGAAGGTTACATAACCTCAATTTATAAAATAAATGATCAAAAAGGACATTTACTACAGACAAAGGATAATTTTCGTTGAAAAAGATAACTGTTATTTATTAGTATTACGATTAGCAATTCGTACATGAATTTTTCAATGTTAAAAAGTATTGGCTTATATTCTGGTGGAATTTTAGAAAGAATAGATAAAGCAGGTTATTATTAAGGTGTATGCATAAATAAACCAACTTACCAGAAGGAATTATTTTTAGTTGTTGAATTTCATTATAACTTTATCAATGTAAGATGGATTTGTTGATTTATTTTCAATTTTATAATTTTGTGATAGGAAGTATTGCATCTTAACCACTTAACATGGTTTAGAGTGATTTCAGTGGAAAGGTTGAGTTTCTTTGTTAAGCTTACTGGAAAACATATTTGTAGACTTGCGGTTTATTAGATTTATATAACTTGGGTTGCAGATAAAATTGAGATGCAACTAAAAGTCTTCAAATGATTTAGTTAAACATGTAAAGGTGTTTAATGATATAGAACAGGTGCAAGTGTATTAAAAAATAAATTAAATTAATTAGCATTATCTGATTTTAGATTTTCCTTTGACATTTAAAAAGGATGTTAAAATTTAAAATAACCCTTAAGTGTTACACAGAGTGTTCCTGATAAATACGCAATGCTTTAAGGGGCTGAAAGGTGACCATATAGAGACCCCAAAATTCATAAAATAAAAATAAACAATTAAAAATTTTTTTCTGATTTTTCCGTATTTTTTGCAAGACACGAGTCGACTATGGATTGTTTGTAAAATTTTAACCATAAATTACTGATAAAGCAAACAATGATTTCACATCTGCACTACTAAATTAATAACTGACCTTCGCTACGTACGTATCAATTCCCAGAAACAACAGAATTGAATTTCAGCAGCGGTTGCCGAGTGACTCACTACTTTGATGACTTGATCATTTATTAAGGTCGGTAAATAAAATGTAACATACGTTCGTTCATTGACCTAATTATGATGCAAATTCCATTGCTTGTTTTTTATTTTACGAATGGCATTTTAACAAAATGAGTAAAACTTACCGTTTAGATGCAAACAATCTTTATAACATGTGTTCAAATAAATCGCCGTTTGTCTGTACACACAAGTTTATGCTAGCAAACATATCGGCATTTGCGCGAATTTATTCTGCGGCGATTTCAATGCGTGCGCGTAGCACTCTTCCTCGGTATTCAGTTCTGTCCTGTACACTAACGTTTTAAAATATACCCAAATACAAAAATCGAGGGGAGTCAAGTCCGATGATCTCACAGGCGAGGCGATGGGTCCTTCACGTCCTATCCCCCGGTTAGGGTATTCGTTATTCAAAAACTTCCGTACCTGACGAGCAAAGTGTGGTGGTGCTCAATAGTGGGAGTCCGTCGAACATTCATTGTCCAGAAAGTGTAAATCGTTATAGCCGAATAAAAGATCCTATTAAACGGTTCTGATAAATTCGCGTCCATACAATTACCGCGAAACGCCTGGAAATAATGTCTTCTTAAACTATGTATATTTTTGTTAATTGAAAAAAAACTAAACGATTAAAAACATATGATGTTAGTATTTAATTGTAAAGCATAAATAAGATCTAACATTAGCTCCAATAGTACTATAGAATGTAGGAGGATCGGTTCCTGCCCTGGTATTTTTTTTATTTGAACTTTTTAGTTTAAAAAATATTTAATTAATTATTTGAATTATATTTTTAAATGTTATTTATTTTTTATTATTATAAAAAAACCTATCGGAACAGGGATCGATCTTGCAACCGACGGTTACGAAACAAGCACCTTATACATCGAGACACAGGAGATAGTTGTTGGATGCGCTATCGCGCAAACTAACTTTTCTTGACGTTGAAAAGTGTTTTTAAGATAATACTTTATTTAAAAACACAAAAGACGGAGTCCAAGTTACAAAAATGTACACAGTTTACTGTTAAGTACAATAAGTATTTATTCGTTGTTAATATAAATATGCACTTGCATATTTAACTTAAATACTATACAGTTTCAACTTTAAACGAGTTATAATGCTCATAAAACCGAGGTAAACAATATCCCTGGATATCAGTTTCTACGGTTTCTGAGTGTAGCTCAAAAGGCAGGTAGACAATATCCCTGAATATTAGTTTTTAGCCTTCGAGCTCGTCGTAACTCGAACTGAAGTATCTGACCAAGTTATGGTTTTTATATACTATTCTGTGGTCGCCCACTTAGCATATATTAGAATAATATTACGATAAAGTCTTTAGAAAGCCACATTAGTATTTTAATAGATGCAACCATTAAGATAAAGATTCTGAGTACGGGCAAACATTTGCATACATTATGCAAATGTAGAATAATATTAAGATACGGTTCTGATGATTATATTACCAGCGTTATCTTATATGACTGCATACAGTTTATAATGTTAACTCGCATTGCATGCTATTACAGCTAATGTTAGATTTTATTTATGCTTTACAATTAAATATATTAATTTTCAATTAACATAAATATAATAGTTTAAATAATGATTATAAAATTAAGGGATAATTTTATGTAATTGTCTTTTTATATTAAATTTATAAAAAAATTGTTTATTTATAAAATATATTAAATCTCTATAAAAAAATTATTCAAATTGGGATTAGAACTTGGCTTTTGGAATTCGAAATCTATTGCGTCCTATGGTGCTATGGTAGCAACTGTCACACCTTTCTTCATACCTATCTTACTTTTTGTTTGTTTCTTTTTTATTATTAATTACTTTTTAATTCTTCTCTAATGAAAAATATGCTTTATATGCTTAAAATATGCCCTTAGATGTATTTCTAACACTAAAACTAGTCTTCCGAATTCAAGAAAATTTCTCCATTCAATGCGTTTGAATACAAAAAAGGCCAACATGCTACTTGCATTTTGTGATGAAATATTTAAGCTTAGTAAGCAGTAAGTAAGGTAAGCATAGATTAACCGACCTAATTGAAACGGCTTAAAACGGAAATCTTCATCCAGACTTTAATGTATTTATTTATTGCAACAAAATTGTTAAATTTTAGGAAATAAACGAGCAGTTCGATGTATTACAGGAAGACCGGGAAAGAAACGAAATCGTTTGAGCCATATATGGACGATTTGCTCACAATGCGTATTTTAATCATTTTTCAGTCATTGCTGTAAATTTTGGAGGTTGTCCAAATCTCGAAGAATCAAAAGTCAGAAGGTATATCTGTGTGTTTGTGTGTTCTGTCACTAAAGCATTACGTTTAGAGACCGTCTGATTTATCCACCACAGTTTTTCTATCTACACTTCGCAGGGGATTCGTAGCTAGGAGGGGTCGATGTTTCAAAATATTTAGTGATAATAAAATTTTGTTCGACCCAGTGTTGATGGAAACAGCATGCGAAGAGGATAAAATTGAATTGAGTTTTAATCCTCCTTCAGGGTCTCATTTTGGAGGCCTCTTTGAAGCAGGCTTATAGGCGGTGGCCATTTTGGTTAATAAAATATTTTAAAAATTTTTTAACTTTCGGGTCTGACTTACTTAATTAATGGGCAAAAAATATATATTTTTTAAAATCTGTTAGCAACCACCTCTGGGTGTATATCAACGTAAAAATCCATCTACCAATCACCAAGATACTCGCATTCAAACAACTAGGAGTTGACAGACAGAGTTTCAGAAACAAGGTTTCAGAAAACTTTGCAACAATATTGAAAAGCTCAAAACACTTACAGGTGCACCTAATTAATTGTAGTATTAGAGTAGTTGTAGTATTAATTGTAGTAGTAGTACAAGAATAGTTGACTGTGGCAGCGTTTAGTGGTCTTAAAGTTAGCTATATTGAAAGGGGATCCCGAGATATTAGTGTGAAAGTTTGCAAAGTTGGCAAATTTAGTACCGAATAGGAATTTCAACTAAATGCTCCCCTTTCTAATCCAAAGTTGTCAATCTGAAACAATGCTTTATAGCAGTGAACCCTCATGAAACTAGCATTACATGTATACCCAAGCGAATTTAACGTTTTCACATCTATTAATTCGTTAAGGTGAAAGCAACACTTAAAAAAGGGATTTTCAATTAAAATTCCAGAAAATCTATTGATACAATTAGAGAGCGGAAACAACTTGTTAATCCCTTGACGACCGGCATCAAGTTCTGGGATAGGCTTAAACCATTAAAGGGTTCAAATATCCGAACATTCAATTAATGGTCATTTGAAGTAAAGTTTCTGTTAGTTGTTGTGCATTATGAGATAACTCCGATTCTCAACTAAGATCAAACGTGAGTTCTGTTAACATTTTGGTTATGTGTAGAAGAAGGTTTCGTGCTTTCTTTTCATTAAAGAAATTTACTTCTCTTTTTCATAATCCCGTTTAGTTTAGAGTTTCCGTACATATTAAATGGATGAACATTACAAGAATATGTTACTAGTTAACAGCCAGTGATAAATAGAAAATTAAAAATACAATTTCATCGTAATTATTTTATTTGAGATCAATTTAATTAATCAATAACAGCCTAATTCCATCCAAATATCATCGCATATCTTTAGTTTTAACAACGATTTGGTGATGTGAGAAACTTAAAGGTTTTTGTTTTCAAGGTAGAACATACAAGAAAAGTATTAAACAGTTTATCGCAATTTAATATTTGAAAATATATGAATAATATAAGAAAATGTTATTCCCCATAACATCATCTTAGTTCGGACTTGCCCGTTCAAATAACGTCATTGTGCTTATATTTTTTATTTTTTACCAGTCATTGTAAGTAAAATATCTAATTAAATGTTAAAAATGTCTATTTCTGAAGAAGACTCCGCTCCGACTTGCCTAATCCGCGTCCCCTCCTCAACACTTGATCTCGCATCTGACTTTTCTCCGTAACGTTATCACGCTCCATCACAAATTGCTTAAGTTGCCCTAAGAAGGCGTAGATTAGTCATTTTGATTTTGCTAGACGAATGCATCTGCATGTTTAAATTGTTTACACTCATCCCATAAATTAATTGATTATACGTTTAAAGGTTGTTGCAGTGTTTGCCATTGCCATCATTCATTGGTTCATTATGTGAATAAAACTAAACAGTCACAATTGCCTAACGCTCATTTAATTCAAAATTGTTCTGAATTGTAATCGATACCGATTCCTTCACCAACTTTGCTCAGCCAGTCTACTTCCAAAATACTGTCCCAATTCAATATATTTCGATCAATCATCTGCAGACTACGCCACATACCTTTTTAATTTTAACAACGATTTGATGATGTGAGAAACTTAAAGGCTTTTGTTTTTAAGATAGAATCTTATTTCGTTTAATTATAATCAAACAGTTTTAATTCTATCTTTGCATGTGAAAATAGTTTATTACAGAAGGACTTACATAAGATTATGATTAATAATAAATATTAAACAACCACTTCTGATAAATGTTAAAGTGATGTGATGTGATGCAATTATTTTTAGAGTATCGTATTTATGATTTATTTACAGAATATCATCATTAAATAAGTATTAGTAATTTATATTGTATAATCATTCGTCAACTTTGTAATATTTTATATAAATCAGTGGCAAGCATGTGATCAAAAAGAGGATTTGCTGTCAGCTAAAAATTTAAATAATGAAAAGTTGTCTTGTTTAAAGTGATTTTAATTAAGACGTAATTAAAACATTATCGAAGGCTGTAAAGAGTGAATTATATTTAAAGTTTAAGCCGCATCGTGAACAATTTAGTTTAATACAATAAATGTGGATACTGTAGTGCTTTACTATGTAACAAACAAAACATTTTTTGTAACAACAAATTTTACAAAAAAGGAGGTGTCCTTATAACGGGAACTTCCTGACCGGCTAGCCCACGGTGTTAAAAGAAGTCCCAGCTATATTAAAATGTATTACACAAAACGTCTGCTCTAAGATAGCAGCCGTCGTTTGAACTCAGCACAAGCGTTAGATAGAAATAAAAGGCACAGATACAAAAGAAACAGAAGGTTATTTATTTTAAAACATAAAAAGAAATGTGTGGTTCACGCCACACACCAAATGCAATGATTATACAGAACACAAAATTATTCGTAAATAAACCCCTAATAATAATAAGAATTTATCATATTATGAAATCAGAAATTTTAAACAATTCTACATGCAATAAATTTACATAATCAAAATAACAATAATTTAATTACATATCTTAACTAAATTGAATATCTGAATCAGACTTACGCTTTCTGCAGAAAAGTAATAGAAGTGGCAACTGCGCCTTTAATATAATTGGTTAAAAATGAATTGCGAAGTTGTTACATAACCTAAAACTTAAAAAGGAAGAAGCTGTTTATCTTGTTAGGTGTTAAATTCTGTGTTGGTGTTGGTTTGTCTTCTTTTCCACTTGCAGGTAGCTGTTAAAAATACTTTAATTACAGTTAGAACGCTGCTATAACCAGATAGTGAAGAAGCAGCTAAAGGTAGATGCTGGAAAAGAAAACAACCGGAAAAAAGCCTAGAAAGAAATTCTGTAGAAATTAACTGTCTATCAACATAACCACAGGTCTACCGGAAAGGATGTTTTCCTCGGCTTTAAAACAATTGTCAACGGGTGGATTATCACCTCATGTTATAATTGGTTGAAAAGGTATTCCTACAAAACAAGAAATTGTTAGAGATAACCATAATGATTAGAGTAAATAAAAGGTGTACCTTGCAGCAGAGCTTAAAAGACCAATAAATTGGATTCCTGTGATACAAACAATCACCACTGTGAAAAACTGATCACCAGGAAGCTAATTGCACATATTTCCACAATAAACTCATAAAAAGAGCAATTATCAAAATTTCATAAAACTGGAATAAGGCAAACACTCTATTTGCAAGTCAAATTGCAACTCACCTTTTAAAAGGACAAAAGTGAATATCTTATCAACAAGTTCAAGAAAACCGAGATAAAGCTGAATTCACCAATGAGGTAACCTGAACAGAAATATTACCAAATAAGGGAAAACCAATAGAACACTACCATATTTTGAATGACAGAAATATTATAAACACATTGGAGAAAAGCCTTTTAAGAAAGAAAGATTTTAGGTTAAACATTAAGTAAAATTGAATTTGGGAAAAACCTTTAAAGAAAAATTGTAACATCCTACACTTGGGCGCCAAAAAGTAACAACAAAACACTAGCCCTACGAACGGGCGTCAATTTGTAACAAGATTTATTTTACGAAAAACAAAATTACTTACGTTATATAACTTATCTATGCCTCGGCTTAGGTTAAATAGTTACCATACAATGAGAACTCCCTCCTCTTTTGAGATTAAGGCAGGTCATAGGTAGATTGGAGCATCATCAAATCCATACAGCTATGGATATAGGGGCGCCAGCATAATTAATTTAAATTGATAAAATAGTAGCGTTAATGCTCCACAATGCGGAGCTCTAGATCTTAAAATGAATCAGTCTCAATTATGCAAGGGCCGAATTCCGGCACTCTGTTATTACACAAAAATAGCACATAATAAAAAGTAAACAAGAAATAACACAAATAATACCACTTATTTATTTATTTCACATAAAAGTCATTAGATAATAAAAAAAGAACTGAATGGCCTTCAATTGTTATTTAATAAGATCAGATAAGATAAGATGTTATTTAATATAAGATCTTAACATGGATTATAATAACATACAACTAAATTAAAAAATACTTTAAAAATTCCTACTATGATCATTATTAGGTTTGAAGTTTATCAATTTTACTTCGCAAGATTAAATTCAGAATCTCATAAAAATGTACTTATCCTTATTAAAATTTCTATCACATAGTTATAACAATCCTCTCTTAAATTTCGATAAAATGAATTAATTAACGCTTCCACAAAAAATAGGAGATAAAGAACTTGCCCTGTTTTTCTATAAACTTGATTTGGTTTTTAAACTATACTTGAAATGTCTCGTTGCAGATGGCCACCAGGCTACCACAAACCTTTTGGAGAAGGCTTCCATTGTCCCATGCAGGGATTCAAAATATTGCTGTTTACAAGAGCAATATCTTAATATAATATAATATGTGAGGTCTTAACTTCACATCCAAATGCAGCTTTCGAATTTATACATCACACACAATTAACTTCTTTAAAATTTAACAACAACGAATGGGTAAACTCGCAGTTTCAACCATGGAGGTTAAACAGCAAACTAGGCTTAAAAATCTGTCGATTTTCTTAAAACGCCAACTTGATTGCAAGTCTGGATCAATATTCTAGAACTAAAATCTATATCGACTTTCCCTATAAATAATTATTGATTTTGTAGAGAAAAGTTTATTGATCACATCAATAAAACAAGAAAAAACTTGAATTAAAATAAAGATGATTATTAACTTTTTAAAAGAGATTGTTCCAAGTTGGACGACGAAATGTTTCAAAAGAAAACTCTAATTTCGATATCTTCCAAACTTCCAAACAACAGTTTAATGCTTTTAATAATTCACAAATCTATTCTATAGACTAAGTATACTATAATTGGCTATCAAAAAGGAATTTCCAAAGAAAATCTGCAAAGATAAACCGTACACCAGAATTACGTGTTCGCTGTCCATTGTTTTCACAAGAAGGCCGGGAAAGATCAATAATTCTGCAGTCAATAATACTAAACCTAGATGGTTTACTACTACGTAAGCTTATTATACGGAAATGAGGGTAGTTAAGTATTACTTATCTTTTATATCAGTAATGGATCCGGGAACGTGGATTGAGTCACTGATAGGTCCCAGACAAGTCCAAAAACGGCAAAGTTAACATACATAAGCGTTAATATACTTTTTCTTGATTTGGAGAGCAATTGCGACTTGTAAAGGTCTGGAAAAACGTACATCAGGATAGTATTTTAGTTAGCATGACTTTTTTGTTACTCCACGAGTAGTAGGCTAAGTAGGTCGGAAAGTTATACCACATATGCCAATATGACAATACGATGGTGTTGTAATCAAACATATGTGGTATGAAGATTGATGAGTATTTTAATTAGCTGATTTTAATATTATCCTATGGTCTTTGATCTTCAAAATGATCTTTCTTTAAAGGTACGAGGGTGGTTTGATAAGTCAGTGACTTTTTGAATAAAAGATATTTATTTCGGCAAATAAGCGTTTTATTTCTCAACATAGTCCCCTTTTAGCTCGATACATTTAGTCCAGCGTTTTTCCAATTTTTTTATTCCTTCCAAACAATAGGTTTTCTCAAGGCCCTCAAAATAGGCGTTTGTTTCAGTGATGACCTCTTCATTCGACCCAAATTTCTTACCGCCCAGCCATTTCTTCAGTTTTGGAAACAAGAAATAGTCACAGGGGGCTGGAGAATATGCTGGATGGGGTAGCAGTTCGTAGCCCAATTTATGGATTTTTTGCCAGGGTGACTACACACGTGTGTAGCCATGCATTGTCTTGATGGAACAGCACTTTTTTCTTCGCCAAATGCGGTCGTTTCTGCTTCAAATCAATATTGAATCTGTTCATCATTGTTGTATCATTCCATGGATTTTATCGACGATTTCTGGTGTGACGCCCTATTTTGGGCTCCACTCACCCTGGTGTTTGTGATTATTCTGTCCCCAATGCTAGTTTAGGATCATTCTTCGATCAATGTGGTTTTCCGGATTTCCCACTCCCACTCACTTGATGGACTAGATCCATCTGCAGCAACCCTATCTCGGGAATCACCTTTAAGCGATGTTAATGCGAGTTCATGTCATAGAACATTTAGCCTGTCACCAACAAGACAACCTCACTTCCAGGTGGTTATACCGGGTCTCTATTTTCGGACAAAGTTAGACGAGGTTCCGTTGAAGCCTTTATTCTGTTAGGTCAGAGTTCAAAAATTCTAGGTAATTCTATACAAGATTATGATCAAGCTACACTTGAGGTTGGACTCAGCACTAACCTGGAGAAGGTGGATAGCAACCTCGCTCCCGTTAATGAGAACTGGTAGCTCTCACATAAGAGAGTAACGCGCTATTTGAGCGTACCCCAATTCCTTGCCATATTTCTTTATAGAATTCGAGTACAATAAAATCAATTTAAGTTACAACATGAAAATTATTATGTAAATAGGTTATGAGAAAAACTACGATCAAATTTATGGAGAGTCTAGGTTATGGTGTATAAACTTAAGGAAGGAATTGAGCTGAATGATGATGAAATTATATTTAAATGAAAATTTAAACATGTTGAAGGTTTAATCGTGGAAACCAAAGCATGTTTTTCAAATTCCGGTTAAAAAATTCACTTTTGTGGCCTATTCAAATGTAATGGGAAGTAAGCATTTCAAACTTTAGGCTTTTCATTTGTTGTGGTTGTTTAAGTTGCACTAGAGATTTTTCAATGGTAAATTAATCATATTTTATATGTGGATATCAGATTTTAGTAAACTTCTCGTTTAAGGATTCTACCTTTATTACCTAGCTTGAATCATAGTTTTTGTTATTCTTAAATTATAATAATAAAATCTCAAACGAAGCAAACCAGTCAAAATTAACCAGAAAATCTTCAAAGCTGAGCAGATAAGTAGAACTAAAATTAACAATTGACAAAAAGTCTTAATAAAAGCAACAATCATCGATTATAAATATTGAAAACCCAGGAACGCTCAATAAATCTTCTAACCTTCTTCTAAATTTTGAAGCTTTATAATTCATACTCTTGCTGCAGTTTGATTAAAGTTAAATTGCCCCGATCTATTCCAAGCACAGTTTAGAAAATCAGTCAAAATTCTAAAAAAAAAATTTTTTTTGATAATTATAACGACAACAATTGGCCCAGTAGTATGAATTTATTTCGAAAAGGTAACCATGCAGACAGAAAAATCCACCACCACAACGAAAATAATTATTCGTGAAACTGCAAAAATAAGTGTTATCTATTAAATCCAATGTACTATATCGATGGGACACAAATAGCCTAGTATTTCCAAATACAAATAATATCGGTTTTACTAAAAAAACACGAAAACTAAGAAATCGATTAAAAACCATCAGAGGCCAAACCTCGTTTTCAATTACAGTGCAACAATGCAAGCGGGGCGTGTTGCCCTGCTCAGAGAGCAGAAGTAAACTTTTACAAAAAAGAATCTCTGATGCATATCTTCTATCTGACAACGTCACTACCCACTACAAACAGAGGTTAAACAACTGTTGACGTCAATCCACACATTTATTATAGTTGTCGCGGTATTATTGAGAACATATTATATTATGTCTGTTCATAAATATACCCAATATCGGCTTACATTATCCCACATTTCTATATAATGAATTCTGTTCTATTATTATTTGGATTGAAATCCAATACACCATTGAATGAAATTTAGATAATCGATCAAAAAATTTAGAAAATGAAAATTCTAACAGTCACACGTTAAATAATCAATACTAATATTAATGAAATGGATTTGAGCAAAAAATTGATATTATTAGCATCAAAAAGAAGAAAACCAGAACAAAAACGCAAATCTCCCCTGATAAATTGCTACACCTTCTTTTACCCCCCTTCCATTCATAATTCCTGTTTTGCTTTCGTGTCAAGTAATTTTTTTCCTCTTTATACAAAATTAAAAACGTATCTTCTAAATACTAAAAAACGACGAGGAAAGGGCGGAGAAAAAATAAATTATTACGGGCTTCAATTAAAATTATTTCACGTAATTTCGAAAGTGACAGCAAGTTTAATAAAAACGACACAAAGGGTTTAAGACCTTAATTATTGAAATTATACTAGCTGAAAGGAAACAAAGAGCAATAAAAATAAGTAAAACGATAATAACTGATGGGTTAAGCAATATTACTATTATTCTTCCTTGTTTAATAGTTCCCATTAGATCTAATGAAGGCTTTTTATGATTGCGTAATTTATAAGTAGGCTATGCACGCGGAGGGAAGGTATACACGAAAATGATCGATAAAATGTTAAGCTTCGTTAAATGTTAATGTAATTTCTGTTTTAAGTTTTCAGCGTCTATTAATGTAAAGATCGAAAAATTAATAAATCGCCGTCCCGACATAGCTAGCCAAACGCCCAGTTTTAGTTCCTGTACGAATTTATGGAAGTTCTGCAACGACCATGCCCGAAAACTGTGCGAGTTAGTATAAGCCGACAGATGGAACAAAGCTCCCCTCAAAGTTAGACGTGATGTTCAATAATCCGTCGTTATTTAAACTATTATTGAACATTGTCAATGTTGATTGAAGTCTTAATGTAAATCAATCATTTAATAATTTAATATTAACTCGAACCTGTTGTACAAACAATCTTGCAAAGATTTTTGTGAGCTGCATTCTATTCATTGCGTGACATCATCAATTACATCAGCAGTTGCAAAGTTATTTGTCAAAAAAATCGTCTTAGAACCTTGTGTTACCCACCAATGAGGGTCGCTAATTGGAAGTCGGTAACAACTTTTAACCGCAGTTAATTCCGTCGGATGCCAGCTAACTACTGAGTGGTCGGGGAAGTCTCACAAAATGTCTTCTGAAACGGGCACCAAGAGTCGACCAAAATAGCAAAATACAGTCTGCTGCCAACAATATCTGTAAAGAACTACACATATGCGACTCATTCAAATGTGGTAGACTATTCCCAATAAAACAAACCTAAATTGCTGAAAACTTCCTTTGTGAGAAATAAACCATAAATAATAAGTTACCAGATAAAATATAAAATAAACCTTAAATGAAGGTCAAACAATTTTAGCACAAATTTAACTAAGTTTTTAAATAAAAAATTATGTACAAACGAAAAATAGTAAGGAATTTATGCAATTACTCTAAACTTGTTTCAGTACAATTATTAAATCAAGGCCACGAAATGTTAACAATCGGACATGCCCCCAATAGATAGTAATTAGTTAATACTCTTTACGAATAAAATTAAAAAGGCGCACTCGCGGGAATTAATTCTAACAAAGTTTATATGTACTGCAATAAATTCCTACAGAACTTATATATACTATTTGCAATGTGTAATACACTGAGAAAAACCATTTAAATCAGAAAAAGCTATATAATACACTAATTATTTAATTACATTAATACAGTGATTACCAGTTGATATAGTGAGACATACACCGAAAGTTGTTTACATACTCACAACTCAGGATACTACTACTTTATTCAGCTACTGCAGATTGTAGAAATCATCCAGGTTGCCACAACAGCAAGCAATCAAATAGTTAAAAAGGAAAGAGAGACCTGCAACAAACAAACCAATTACCAAAGATGCACATTCAAATAACTACCTTAAAATTGTCAAACTGCTTCCAGAGTCGAAAATGCAACGATTAAAGAATGATTCCTGCACAAAATAATGGAAATGAACGTAATAAACATACAATAATTACAAACTTTGCGAGAACTGTTCATGACCTCAAAATAATTATAATGTCAGGAGGCTTTGGAAGTAAATGAATCATGATCGCACCACCCAGAATCACATTAAATCCGCAAAATGCGCTTTCAAATAATGCAACGAAAGTAAAATTGAATTCACAAAGGCAATGCCTATAGAACATTCTTGCGAAGTTAACGAACAAATTAAAACAAAAAATTGACTTTCGAAAAGGTTCAGAACACAACTAAAGTAGGGAGAATGCAGAAATTCCCAAAGAAACTATACAGTATGGCACGAAAGCCAAGCGCTACAGGGTGTCACGAAATCAACACGTAAAACTTGGATAGTAAAGTTCTAATCAAGAGTCTTGTCCAAGGGTGTAAAAAATAAAATTTTACACATTTTAACAAAACTGTTGTAAACATTGAAGTAAAGTTTTTTGCAGATTTATATATAAAAACAATAAAATATAAACAAAACATACAAAAATGAGACTCACTCAAAAGGAGGGCGTAAAGTAGCTGCTTTACTCCTTAGGGATTAAAGTGTTTCCATGACTAACCTAGGATTTATTATTTTGAAATTGTGTAATTTTGGTGCAGTTTAATTATCGGAATGACATTTAACAATATTTTCAAAATCTCGCAATTAAGTCATTTAGGCAATGCTAATTTCTTACTAAAATCATGTTTATTTTTTATATAAATTTCATACTCGGGATTAAAAGCAACTTTAAATGCACTTTAGTCGCTTGGTATATAATATACTATTTTTTACACACGCATTTGTTTGTTTTTGGACAAAGAATCGATCTGATGCAACATTCTCGTATCTCATAGCACTGATTACTTTGATAGTATGGGTAAGCCTACTGGAACCTACCCGAGTTTGAAGAATTTTCACTCCACTGAAGATTTTTAACGTGCCAAAAATGTCATTGTCATACAGTTTTACTACATTTCGGTTTTGGCTGCCACTTAAATATTTTCAGTTGGCTTTCCCGTCGGGGATGTGGCCGAAGCCCAAGTTTTGCAAGTTCAGTTTTGCATCAAACTTAAAACTTCTTGTGTAATTGAATTCTCCATACTATTGGCAGTAAAAATGCATTTCTTACTTGCATATTATTTGTTGTTTATAGCTGTGATATGAATTATATAAACAAGTCCATAACAATCAGGGCATTATAAGCTGGCATTATCATTTATAAAGCCCGCTCAGGGTTAACTTTTCAGTCACACCGACACACTCTGGGCCAAGTGCACCTTTTGGTGGTCAAAAATATTTTCTTTGCTTATTTTGCTTTTTAAGATTTTTGTTATCATGTGTGGGCACATACACCATAATAGAAGCAAAAAATAGAAAAAGTATATAAATTTTACATTGCCACAGAAAAGGTAATATTACTGCTAGCGATTCATTTTTAAATTCTGCAACGATTAACTATTCCTGTGTAAAAAAGTAACAAATAATTTTCTTGCAATATTAGTATGTATATGAATGATTCTAAATACGATATGTTTTTAAATAAAAAGGCTTAAACATACTACTTAATGTACCGTAGACACTTTATATTGGAAATTTAATTAACATTAACTGAAATGGTAATTACAAAATGAAGCACAAAAATGCTCAATAGTTTTTTACTTGTAAAGTAGTAAAAAGCTATATAGAATAATTCTAAGCAAGATTTATATTTTGGACTACCATGGACGATAACTATAGCTCAACGATACTAAAAAGCTTTCATAGTTTTACAGAAATTCGAAGTATTTCCTTTTAAATTTTAAAGAAAACCTAAGTTTTTAAGACAATAATAAGTAATTTGATTTCTACTTACGTCTTGGAATAGAATCCATACAAAAAACACCCCTAAATGAACTTTAAAACACTATTTGACAATACCTAAATAATAAGTGATAGGCAATGACTACACAACCGCATTTGGTAACGTTGAGATTCGAAATAAGAAAAAAGACGCATCTGTTGTTTTATGAGCTTTCTTTATGTAGGTTCAGTTAGCCTGATGAGCCCTTTTAAAAAGTGCTTGCCGAAAATAAAATATTATACAACTTTTTAAAATCACTTTTGACCATCAAAATGGGTAAAAAACCCCAGTGTGCGGCATAATGTTGAAAAATATAAACTTTGCAAAGCCAACAACTACAAATTAAAATTAAATCTCTACTCGTACATATACTTATGAAACGTAAAATATTGTATGCACCACGAGTGTTATTAAATGATAATGTTCCTGGCATTATCATCATCATAACGCCCTTGATACATAAATAACTATTCTATACAGTTCTGTTTTTTGTTCTTGTATAGCTAATCCCCGGCTGTGACTGTGAAATTTGGTGGGGAGTAGTAGTTTTTATGATTATCGCAAAAAACTTGTTTGATAGGGGAGCCATAGAGGTTCATGTTAATTCCCCCACTCTATCTGGAAATGCATGTTTTGATGCGTATGTGACCTAACCTAACTAGAAAGCGGTTAAGGCGCAAGGCACATAATGGTGATTAAAATTAAAATTGGTATTGCTGTTATTTTCTATATTGTTGCTTGCTACTATTTCTGGAATTATTGGTAATAATTACTCTTAAATTATTAAATATGAAATTATTTATAATTTACGTGTTGATTCAAAATTTTTGGTGTAATAAAAATGTCTTAGAAATTTTTAAATGCTGTCGGGTTTTTGAGTCCCAGGTGAGCCATGACCCTACCTACTTAAAAACACACTAAAAAAAACGATTCACACATTATATCTAAATTATGTGTAGCTACCTAAATTTTCCTGTACCAACCCTTACCTAAGAAAACTACCTCCTTATACAAATGTAGGGATACGAGTAATCAGAATAGAAAACCTGAAAACCCTGTCTCTTTATGCAAGGCCGGGTTCAAAAATACGCCTGGTCTAAAAAACCACAAAATAAATTATTTATTAGACACACACTATTACCTATTGCAGTAAGATCATAGAGTATCATTGTATTGCCAATATATGGGGTTCGTAAATTTGTCAAATTGTCGAATTATTAGCGATTACTAATCTTTCTTTTGCGGTTTCTACTACCCAAATGTGAAAAATTGCATTTTTAAATTAAGTTTTAGGTATAATAAAGAATTCTCCCACCAAGCATTTCTTGACCAAACTGGTGTCATGTTAACGGAGATTTGATATTGCTGCAGAATATGTAAATCATTTTTGGTATTAAAGGCCGCAAATCTCCATGGCAATGAATAGTAATTATATTACGCTTCTATGACTGACGAATTGTGTAATTCCAAATTACTGCTTAGATTAGATTAGGTTAGATTTAGGTTAGGGTAGGCTTAGGTTAGGTTAGGTTTAGGTTAAGGTAGGTTTAGGTTAGGTTTAGGTTAGGTTAGGAAAAATCCAAACTTGCTTTTGCATAGCGTTTTGGTTAGGTAGTGGAGTTTTTGTGGAGGTTGGGATGGTAGCAACCAATTTTTGAGGCTTAAGGCCGTTTGCCTCGAAAATGCTAATTCTGAATGTGTAAATAATCTTTGAGGCGAACTCTCCAAGAGCCCCAAATCTGGGGATCAAAATAGAAAAAAAATTTTAATCTCCATGGAAATGAATAATAATTATATCCAATACTACTAAAGTTGATTTGTATCTGTGTCCGAGCCCCATTCTCGCGTTCTATAAGGGCTGGAGAGATGGGCTTGGGCTCATTCGACGCGTAATTTGCCTAGGATAATGCACGAAAATTTTTTAAATTAGGTTATGTTTTAAAATTTTTTAAATTAGGTTATGTTTTAAAAAATCGATAAATGCTGATTCTATCGTACTATTTAGTGCTACTGAGTGTTATTTGGTACTAATATGTGCTCTATCGATAGAGAATCGATTGGAGATTTATGTAGGTCATGTAAATACTGACCTACTTAAAAAAAACCGATAAATGCTATTTCTATCATACTTAAGTGCTTAGGCCCGTAGAGCCCATTATCCTATTTAAGTTTCTACGATTGTCAAATTGTGTAATTTACAATTACACAATTTAGATAGGTTTGGTTAGATTAGGTTTAGATTAGGTTAGGTGAGGATAGGTTTATGTTAGGTTAGGTTAGGTTGAAAAAAATTGAATTTGCTTTACATAGCGTTTTGGTTAGGTAGTGGCGTTTTTTTAGGCTAGGTTAGGTGTTGTTGAAGGTTAGGTTGGTAGCAACCAGTTTTGGAGGCTTAAGCTTAGTACTCACAGCAGCGGATCCGCAGGCGGATATCATACGATTGGTCGGTTTGAGTCGATTTGACTCAAACTAACCAATCGTATGACATCCACCTGCGGATCCGCTGCTGTGAGTACTTACCTTTAAGGGCGTTTGTCTCAAAAATGATTTACATATTCGGAATCAACATAAAATCTCCATTAAATTTACACCAATTTGGACAAAAAATGTTTGGTAGGGGAATTTCTTAATTTTTTCAAATTTTATTATTATCAAGTCAAATTATTTTTACAGCGCCTAAAAGGGCCAATGCTTTTTGCATCTTTTTGAATTACAAGTGTGCGAGCACTACGTTTGCGTTTAACTGTTACATTCGCAAATGTCATTTTGAAAGTGGTGAGTTTAGAAAATTATTTTTTTGGTCTTTTTTGTTGCAAAGTTTTTAATTACGTCATCAGAATTTACGTATGTTCAATGGTAGGAGTTTGCTTTGTCAGTCGTTAAGTGACACGGAAACATCGGTGTGACTACAGCAGCAGCTAAAGCGCGTATTTGTAAGTTGTAAAACGCGAGGCTGTCTGAAGCCCGGAACCGGGTTTCGGGGAACGCACTGAACTCGCCTCGCGCCGGCCCTGTCTTTATGCAGCAAAGTGTACCGGTATATACGTGTAATTCAATGTACATCGAGCGATTTCTGAAAAGCAACCCTTACTTCCAGAAACCTACCCTCTAAAATCGGATATCGGTAAAATCAGAATCACTAGAAAATAGAGTAATTAAAAAAATCGTGCTCTTGTATGAAGCAAAATCTATTTTTACTTATGTGTAATTCAAAGCATAAATAGTTGGTTTTTGTGCAACAACCCTTACTTAAGAAATCTACATTCCGTACAAAAATATTGGTACAATCACAATAAAAAAAAGAAAACTCTTTTCCCTTATACAGCAAAAGGCTGAAGTGCACTTCAATTTATGTGTAATTCATAGCATAAATAGCAGATTTTGTGCCACGGCTCTTTGGTGATGATTTTATGAATTAGATATATTCATTATATGAATTAGGTATTAACAGAGTAAGAAACTATTATTTTTGATCATTTATGAATCAAGACACACGTGTGATTTATGTGTGTTATTTATAGCACAACAGTGGCGTGCGGTCCATTGAAGCAATGGAAGCAATGCTTCCCTTAAGAATTCATTAAAAATAAAAACCAATGCTAACAAAAATATTTTGATAAAATTATGGTTATCGTTTATTTAAATTTGTAATATTTAATCAACTTAAAGCTAATATCAATTACGTACAGCAAAAAGTATAATTATTTAGAGTACTATTTTAAATTAGACTCCTTAAACTTGCGCGAAAAGATAATACCGATTGAAATGTGTTGCATACACTGCATATAAGCACTGATTTCGTTGCTTATTGCACTTCTCCCCGCCAGCCGGCCAGTCGCGCCTTCGTTAGTGGGCCGGTGCTTTGTACATCGTAGTAAGGTCACATTATTTTTAGTGTGCTCCATGCCCAAATGTTTATTTATTATAATTGGTTATTTGTTCGAGTTAGTGTTTGTTAAATGTTACTGAAGTAATGTAAATCTGCGAATGAGACTGTATTTTGAAACATTTTATTATTTCAATTTATATAAGTTTGAATTTTTTCAAGACAAATAATTCTATTTAGTTTGCTCTGTATGCAAATTTAAAATTGCATTATCGTCATGACTATAAATTCAGCTGCTTCGGTGGAAGGTTCGAGTACTTCCGATACAACCGACGACGATTTTGTTGTTCAGTTTGTAAATTATTAGAGTTTGTTCATGTGTACGGTTTCGAAGGGAAATTACAAATTGTTGAGAAAGGCAGATCAAAATTAGAACTTACAAATTTAACAACAAAGATTAAAACATGCATCAGGGGCGGATCCAGAGAATTATTTGGGGAGGGGCATTTTTTAAAAATAATTGCTTTAAACAAATTAATAATGATTACTGTACAAACAATATTTGTTTTTATCCTATGTATATTTATTTATAAATGTTATATATTGCACAATATTTAATATAAGGTGCAGTGGGGTAAATGTGATAATGAGGCAATTGTGTTAGTCCTTTCCCAAAACTTGCAACAATTCAATCAAGTAGCGCCACCTATGTCAATTGGTGTGCAATATACCCGTCTACACCCCCACCACTTTAATTCGTGTATGCAGAATTTGTCCCACCATTCGTTGCAGATCTTTGCCGATGCACGTTGTTTACTTAAGTGACGAGTGGAAGGTTTTTTGCATCCAATGATATAAAATCATTATCTCAACTGGTAAGTAAGGATTATTTAGTAGGGATAGGTTAAAAACTGTAAAGTATTAGGTGATATGTTCAGTTTATCAGAATTTAAATATTTTCTCGGTTTTTGAGATTGTGTCACATTTGCCCCTGAAAATATTACAATGGGGCAAATGTGTTACACAATGGCCGGGAAATTGTGTTACACTATATCACTTTTGCCCCTTTATCTTTCCAGCATTGCCATGGTCCGCAATTATAAAAGAAAAACCTCTGATGACAATAAATACTCAAAGGCTGATTTGGAACTGGCTCTTAATGAAGCAAGAAGAACAACAATTTACAGAGCTTCCAAAATGTATCGCATACCTTACGTTACATTGTATTGCCGATTAAAAGGTAAACGTGGCTCAAAAAAAGAAGACCGGGGTCGCCCAACTAGAATTTCATTAGAAGACGAAGCTAGGTTAGCAAATTGTTTAAGAATTGCCGAAAAATGGGGATATGGATTTTCCCGAAAAGAAGTTATTGAAGTGGTAGCCAGATTCATTAAAGATAACAACATAAAAACTAATTTCAAAGATGGTATCCCAGGGGAAGATTGGTTTTTGAAGTTTAAAAAGCGGCGCAATCTTAGCCTTAAAACTCCTCAAAATGTGGAATACGCACGGAAAAAGGCGTTGGATCCGTTCATTATTTATCATTATTTTGATTTGCTAAAAGCAACTATGGATGAACTTGGATTGCATGATAAACCACACAGAATTTGGAACTTAGATGAGAGTAGTCTTAGTATTGATCCCAGGAATGTGAAGGTTGTAGGTGCAGTTAATAAAGCTTCATCACGAACAATCAGCTCACCTGGTAAAGAAAATACCACTATACTGCTAATGGGTAATGCAGCGGGGGAGAAAGCTCCACCACTAATTATCTACAAAGGGAAGAACGTATGGGATCAATGGCTTGCCCCTTCAGAACACGAATTTGAGGGAACTGTTTATGCAGCTAGTAAGAACAGTTGGATGGAAGGAGAAATATTTAAAAATTACTTCCTTAAAACTATTATTCCTACCGTTGGATTGGAGAGACCCGTACTTGTGATATATGATGGCCACTCAACACACGTAAATGTGGAGACATTGGAAGCTGCAGTAAGAGAACAAATCACAATTTTGAAATTGCCTCCCCACAGCAGCCACTTGCTACAACCCTTAGACCTCACAGTTTTTAAATCATTCAAGTGCAAATGGGATCAGAAGCTTGTCGCCTGGCAAAGACAGCACATAGGACAAAAGCTACCTAAGAAAGTTTTTTCACAGTTCTTGTGCGAGACATGGAAAATCATTTCTCCTGAAGTCATCTCAAACGGTTTCAAAAAGGGAGGAATATTTCCCTTTAATCGAAATGTTATTCCAGAAGAAAGTTTTCCACCAGAACTAATTAAAAAGTGGAAAGAAACTGTTGGGATTCCCACACAAGTTCAAGAGCAGGAAGAAATGGGTGATGAACCATTGCCAGGAACCTCAAACCATCTTCAACCTACCAGCAATGTATCATTTGAAACACTTCTATTATCTGCAGTTAAGCAAACACCAAAACCACAACCACAAAAAAAAACTAGAGTTTGTGTCGGATCAGAAATTTTAACTTCAACACAAGCTATAGACATATTAAAAGAAAAACTGAAACCAGTTAAGAAAAGCGCCAAAAGAAAATCTAGATTATCTTCTAGCAGTAGCAGCAGAAGTGATGAGGCCAATACATCTCCCGTCTTTCAAGAATCAGATAATTCTGAGGAGTTCCTAAACGAATTATTGGATGCAAACGTGGATGAGAATAACAAGGATGTGTCAGAGGTCAATACTAATGTCACTTCTGGATGTTGGGTGCTTGTAAAATACACTACAAAAAGGCTAATTAAACATTTTGTTGGTAACGTGATAGAACAAAACGATGAAGGGTGGGTCGTTAAATTTGCCAGACCATACAAAAATAAATTTGTATGGCCAAAAATTGAAGACACTGACACAATAGACGAAAAGGATATTATCACAGTGTTGCCTGAACCAACCACTGATCGAAGGGGATTATTTCAGTTTTCAGTTCGTTTTGGGGGTTATAATTTATAGCTCACCACTATCTGTTTAACAGTTTTTCTAGTTGTTTCAGAAATCTTTGCCTTTATGTATAATTTAAGAATCGTTGTTTATTTTGTTTTGTGTTCAGAAATTTAAAAAGTTTGTAACTTTCTTACATTTCCAGCTATTTTCGTAAATAAAAAAACAAAATGCACAGTTTTGCTTAAATTTTATGCCTTTGCCCCGTTATTTTATGCAGCAATTTCGTATAACAACATATACTCCATTATCACATTTGCCCCAAATCATGGGGCAAATGTGATATATCGACCACGTTTTAAAAAAAATCCTTTAAAAAACAAAAAGACTGCTAATTGGTTTCACGGTACAATATCGATTCACAACCCTGTAACGAAGCTATACAATTTTTGTTAATAAGTTTATGATTTTAGAGCGCTACAAACTTCACCTATTCAAAAACTATATCGCATTTACCCCACTGCACCTTACATTAACTACTTTTACATTCAAAATTTATTTAACTATAATACAAAAGTATATATATCAAAACCTTGGGGGGAAATCCCCCCCCCGTGGATTCGCGCCTGTACCTAGGTATATTAAATTTAAAAACGTAGTTGCTTCCCTAGCCTAGATTCTCACCGCACGCCACTGTAGCACAACTGATTTATAACCGTTTTTTGTATAGCCATTCTTACTTCAAAGAGATAGGTAGATAGGCGATGTACCTTATGAATCACACATGAATCGCATGAGTGCATTGGGCTTCATAAAGGAATATAATTCTTTAATGTCTTCTTAAGATTATGCCAATATTTAAGTACGAGGGGTAAGATTCTGAAGGAAGGGTTGTTACAGAAAAATAAGCGATTTATCTTATGAATTACAGGTACATTGAAGTGCCTTTTGGTGTATAAAGGAATAGAGTTTCTCAGTTTTTTACTGTGATTATATCGATATTTCAGAAGATTCTGAAGGGGTAAGATTCTGAAGTAAGGGTTGTTACACACAAATCAACACCTTAACCCCAGTGCCCTTTGCTTTATACTTAAATGAATCGAGTTTTTTGTTTTTTATTGTGCTTATACGGATATTTTTGTATGGAGGATAGGTTTCTTAAGTAAGGGTTGGTGCACAAAAACCCACTATTTATGCTTTGAATTACCCATAAGTAGAGATACATCTTGCTTCATAAAGGAACAGAAATTTTCTAGTTATACTATTTTCTAGTAATTCTGATTTTACCGATATCAGATTGTGAAGGATAGGTTTCTGGAAGTAAGGGTTGATTTTCAGAAACACCTAACTTTGCCTTGAATTACACGTATATCGCAGTACATCCTTCTTCATAAAAGGACATTTCAGGATTTTCAGTATTGTATTCTGATTATTCATATATGTACCTACATTTATAGAAGGGGGGAGTTTTCTTAGGTAAGGGTTGCTGCAAAAATTTTTGGCCGCTTCATATAAATTATACATAATGTAGAGATTAGTACTGGTTCAAAGACTTTTTTCTTTAATAGTCTACTTTTAAGTGGGTGGGTTGTGTATAAACCCTTGTTTGTAAAAAGTTTTGCTTCTCCGTGGTATAAAATGCTAATTAATTATCATTTTAAATGTTTAGTTTTTTAATATAAAGAGTTTTTAATTAAAAAACCACACATATATTTTTTAGAATATCGTTATCATTTATTTCCTTACTTCAAATTAAATATGTAGGTACTCGATTCCTTACAGATGTTTGTTACGTATTCCACGTCAATGTGGATTGGGAACCAGATGCTACGCAAACAATATAATAATGACCTGTCTTTATCTATCACTAGGGTTTTTGGGTCTCAACAATTTTTTTATATATATTGAACATATTAACTTTACCATGAGACAACCTTTCAGTGTGGATATTGGTAATCTGGCGGGGCTGCGTCGATAGTGATTTCATCGGCACTGATATTAATTTGATGCACCTGTTGTTTTACTTTTATGTGTTGTGATTTCGGCTGCTAGCTTTGTCTTGTCGAAAAATTTATATTTATCACTGTGTGTATTGTGTTATTAAACTGTAAGTACTGACTATAATATCTGTATGTATACATTTTAATTATTACAACCGTCGAGTTTAGTTAGCATTTCGTTTAAACATGAATTGTGTAAACAATGTGCATGCGTCATTTTTAGAACGTACGAAAACAATTTATAGGTACATTTATGTGTAATTTGTTTTATGTACCTATTTGTTAATGTAGCATTGTTTCGCCTTTAATAGGTGTAATGCAAACGAGATTCTTAATGAAGTGAATGAAATATCATACTTAACCTACAAATAGTACTATACATATTGCCCCAATATGTATAGTCAAGTTTAAGGAGTGTAATTTAAAATAGTACTCTAAATAATTATACTTTTTGCTGTACGTAATTGATATTGAGCTTTAAGTTGATTAAATATTACAAATTTAAATAAACGATAACCATAATTTTATCAAAATATTTTTGTTAGCATTGGGTTTTATTTTTAATGAATTCTTAAGGGAAGCATTGCTTCCATTGCTTCAATGGACCGCACGCCACTGTTGTGCTATAAATAACCCACATAAATCACACGTGTGTCTTGATTCATAAATGATCAAAAATAATAGTTTCTTACTCTGATAATACCTAATTCATATAATGAATATATCTAATTCATAAAATCATCACCAAAGAGCCGTGGCACAAAATTTGCTATTTATGCTATGAATTACACATAAATTGAAGTGCACTTCAGCCTTTTGCTGTATAAGGGAAAAGAGTTTTCTTTTTTTTTATTGTGATTGTACCAATATTTTTGTACGGAATGTAGATTTCTTAAGTAAGGGTTGTTGCACAAAAACCACCTACTTATGCTTTGAATTACACATGAAGTAAATTTACATGAAGTAAAGTTTTATGAAGTAAAAATAAATTTTGCTTCATAAAAGAACACGATTTTTTTAATTACTCTATTTTCTAGTGATTCTGATTTTACCGATATCCGATTTTGGAGGGTAGGTTTCTGGAAGTAAGGGTTGCTTTTCAGAAATCGCTCGCTGTACATTGAATTACACGTATATACCCGTACACTTTGCTGCATAAAGACAGGGCCGGCGCGAGGCGAGTTCAGCGCGTTCCCCGAAACCCGGCCCCGGGCTTCAGACAGCCTCGCGTTTTACAACTTACAAATACGCGTTTTAGCTGCTGCTGTAGTCACACCGATGTTTCCGTGTCACTTAACGACTGACAAAGCAAACTCCTACCATTGAACATACGTAAATTCTGATGACGTAATTAAAAACTTTGCAACAAAAAAGGCCAAAAAAATAATTTTCTAAACTCACCACTTTCAAAATGACATTTGCGAATGTAACAGTTAAACGCAAACGTAGTGCTCGCACACTTGTAATTCAAAAAGATGCAAAAAGCATTGGCCCTTTTAGGCGCTGTAAAAATAATTTGACTTGATAATAATAAAATTTGAAAAAATTAAGAAATTCTCCTACCAAACATTTTTTGTCCAAATTGGTGCAATTTTAATGGAGATTTTATGTTGATTCCGAATATGTAAATCATTTTTGAGACAAGCGCCCTTAAAGGTAAGTACTCACAGCAGCGGATCCGCAGGTGGATGTCATACGATTGGTTAGTTTGAGTCAAATCGACCAATCGTATGATATCCACCTGCGGATCCGCTGCTGTGAGTACTTAGCTTAAACCTCCAAAACTGGTTGCTACCAACCTAACCTTCAACAACACCTAACCTAGCCTAACAAAAACGCCACTACCTAACCAAAACGCTATGTAAAGCAAATTGAATTTTTTTCAACCTAACCTAACATAAACCTATCCTCACCTAACCTAATCTAAACCTAATCTAACCAAACCTACCTAAATTGTGTAATTGTAAATTACACAATTTGACAATCGTAGAAACTTAATATAATTATTATTCATTTCCATGGAGATTAAATTTTTTTTTCTATTTTGATCCCCAGATTTGGGGCTCTTGGAGAGTTCGTCTCAAAAATTATTTACACATTCAGAATTAGCATTTTCGAGGCAAACGGCCCTAAGCCTCCAAAATTGGTTGCTACCATCCCAACCTCCACAAAAACTCCACTACCTAACCAAAACGCTATGCAAAAGCAAGTTCGGATTTTTCTCAACCTAACCTAACCTAAACCTACCTTAACCTAAACCTAACCTAAACCTACCCTAACCTAAATCTAACCTAATCTAATCTAACTAATCAGTAATTTGGAATTACACAATTTGTCAGTCATAATAATTAATACCAAAAATGATTTCTTCTGCATTCATATTCTGCAGCAATATCAAATCTCCGTTAACATGACACCAGTTTGGTCAAGAAATGCTTGGTGGGAGAATTCTTTATTATACCTAAAACTTAATTTAAAAATTCAATTTTTCCCATTTGGGTATTAGAAACCGCAAAAGAAAGATTAGTAATCGCTAATAATTCGACAATTTGACAAATTTACGAACCCCATATATTGGCAATACAATGATACTCTATGATCTTACTGCAATAGGTAATAGTGTGTGTCTAATAAATAATTTATTTTGTGGTTTTTTAGACCAGGCGTATTTTTGAACCCTGCCTCGCAAAAGCTTACGCCGGCCTTGCATAAAGAGACCGGGTTTTCAGGTTTTCTATTCTGATTACTCGTATCCCTACATTTGTATAAGGAGGTAGTTTTCTTAGGTAAGGGTTGGTACAGTAAAATTTAGGTAGCTACACATAACTTAGATATAATGTGTGACTCGTTTTTTTAAGTGTGTTTTTAAGTAGGTAGGGTCATGGCTCACCTGGGACTCAAAAGCCCGACAGCATTTAAAAATTTCTAAGACATTTTTATTACACCAAAAATTTTGAATCAACACGTAAATTATAAATAATTTCATATTTAATAATTTAAGAGTAATTATTACCAATAATTCCAGAAATAGTAGCAAGCAACAATATATAAAATAACAGCAATACCAATTTTAATCACCATTATGTGCCTTGCGCCTTAACCGCTTTCTAGTTAGGTTAGGTCACATACGCATCAAAACATGCATTTCCAGGTAGAGTGGGGTAATTAACATGAAACTCTATGGCTCCCCTATCAAACAAGTTTTTTGCGATAATCATAAAAACTACTACTCCCCACCAAATTTCACAGTCACAGCCGGGGATTAGCTATACAAGAACAAAAAACAGAACTGTATAGAATAGTTATTTATGTATCAAGGGCGTTATGATGATAATGCCAGAAACATTATCATTTAATAACACTCGTGGTGCATACAATATTTTACGTTTCACAAATATATGTACGAGTAGAGATTTAATTTTAATTTGTAGTTGTTGGCTTTGCCAAGTTTATATTTTTCAACATTATGCCGCACACTGGGGTTTTTTACCCATTTTGATTGTCAAAAGTGATTTTAAAAAGTTGTATAATATTTTATTTTCGGCATGCACTTTTTAAAAGGGCTCATCAGGCTAACTGAACCTACATAAGGAAAGCTCATAAAACAACATATGCGTCTTTTTTCGTATTTCGAATCTCAACGTTACCAAATGCGGTTGTGTAGTCATTGCCTATCACTTATTATTTAGGTATTGTCAAATAGTGTTTTAAAGTTCATTTAGGGGTGTTTTTTGTATGGATTCTATTCCAAGACGTAAGTAGAAATCAAATTACTTATTATTGTCTTAAAAACTTAGGTTTTCTTTAAAATTTAAAAGGAAATACTTCGAATTTCTGTAAAACTATGAAAGCTTTTTAGTATCGTTGAGCTATAGTTATCGTCCATGGTAGTCCAAAATATAAATCTTGCTTAGAATTATTCTATATAGCTTTTTACTACTTTACAAGTAAAAAACTATTGAGCATTTTTGTGCTTCTTTTTGTAATTACCATTTCAGTTAATGTTAATTAAATTTCCAATATAAAGTGTCTACGGTACATTAAGTAGTATGTTTAAGCCTTTTTATTTAAAAACGTATCGTATTTAGAATCATTCATATACATACTAATATTGCAAGAAAATTATTTGTTACTTTTTTACACAGGAATAGTTAATCGAGTTTAGTTAGCATTTCGTTTAAACATGAATTGTGTAAACAATGTGCATGCGTCATTTTTAGAACGTACGAAAACAATTTATAGGTACATTTATGTGTAATTTGTTTTATGTACCTATTTGTTAATGTAGCATTGTTTCGCCTTTAATAGGTGTAATGCAAACGAGATTCTTAATGAAGTGAATGAAATATCATACTTAACCTACAAATAGTACTATACATATTGCCCCAATATGTTGCCAATATATTTTTGATATATTTAAGGGGAATCGTATCAGTAATGAATTAAGTAAATGATTAATATAGACTTAAATTTGTTACAAAAACAGGGACATCTTTGAACATACAAGTACAAATACTGAGTTTTTATGAAAGAAAATGATATGCTATGTTGAACGCGGGTGTTTATTGTTTTTGAAATTTTGTTAAATTCTTTAAATAAATTAAAGTAAATCTGATTAAAATGATTTGACTTTGCATTAAAAGTTTATTAGTTATCTGCTTTATGTTGATAGATTTATTTAGGGCCGGTATTATAAAACTTTTTACTTCCTAGATAAAATTTACTTTGAGAGTAAATTCATTTGTTCTGTCAATTTCATATGCAAATTGACAGAATAAATTAATTAAATAACCAATACTATGTTTCAACAGTGGACCAATATCCTGTTAATGCATTTTGCCGATATTGTAAAAGAATATTGAACCATTAAATGTTTCCAACATTGGACCAATGTTACCATGTTGGTGACATATCCTATGCACATGTGCCAATACTATAAACATATATTGAACCAATATAATGTTACAATGTATGACCAATATCAAAATGCAATACTGGGGAGATATTGCTTCTGCATATTGTGCCAATCCTGTCAGTGTCTGTCATTTACAACATTTGGCCAATATGTGGAAACAATATTTTTCCAACATGTATGTGCTACTGGGGTTATAACTTACGCGATTGCAATTTTACTTTTTGAATCTTTTAATTTTTTATTCATTGTTTAATTATCAAGTAGCGTTTAGTCTGTTTGAAAAGGCTTCACTATAAATCAGTGGCGTGCGGTGAGAATTTAGAGTAGGGAAGCAACCACGATTTTAATTATAATACACCTAGGTACAGGCGCGGATTAACGGGGAGGGAATAATCCCCCCCCCCCCATTTACATAGTTTACATAGAATAGAAACAAATAATGTTTGTTTAATTATTATTTATTAAAACAATTATTTTTCCAAAGATTTCCCCCTCAAAATACTTCTCTGGATCCGCCCCTGCTAGGTACAATAAAAAACAGTGTTATAATTATTAAGCTTAAAAGTTTTTCAAAGAAGCACTTTTACACTTTATATTTATGGAATAAAAAAACTACTACTACATATCAATTTTCCGGTCTTTCTTAGCAAAATACCAGTACAGGTTTTAATCTTTGTTGTTAAATTTGAAAGATCTGGTTTTGATCTGCCTTTCTTAATAATTTGTAATTTCTCTCCAAAACTGTATGCGAAAAATTCCTTATTAATAATTTACAAACTGAACATAAAATCGTTCCGATTCGGTTCTATCGATGGTACTCGAACCTTTCACCGAAGCAGTTGAATTTGCAGTCGTGACGATAATGCAATTTTAAATTTGCATATAGGCAAACTAAATAGAACTATTTGTATTTAAAAAAATCCAACTTATAAATTAAAATAATAAAATGCGACAAAATACAGTCTCACAATGTACAATTATTATCAATATACAATATCAATATATACAATATCATTAGCAGATTTACATTACTTAAGTAACACTAAATCGAACAAATAACCAAATTATAATAAATAAACATTTGGGAACGAAGCATAATAAAAATAACGACCAAACAATGTTAACAGCATCCGTCTACTATAACACCCCACGCTCGCTGATTCACGCCAAGGTTAAGAGAAGAGCATTTGTAAGCAGTGCTTATATCAAGTGTATGTATCACATTTGAATCGGTATTACCTTTCCGTGCAAGTTTAATGAGCCTAATTTAAAATAGTACTCTAAATAATTATACTTTTTGCTGTACAGAGTTGATATTGAGCTTTAATTTGATAAATATTTCAATTTAAATAAACGATAACCATAATTTTACAAAAGTATTTTTGTTAGCATTGTTTTTATTTTTAATAAATTCTCAAGGCAAGCATTGCTTCCATTGCTTCCATGGACCGCACGCCGCTGCTATAAATACTGAGGTACTCTTTGGTTTTAATAAAAAAAACCAACATTGTATGAAGTATCCATCTTATGTTAACGTGCACATTACCAGTTATAAACAACAAATATGAATAAAAAGGCCTGTAAACCTTTAATTTAAGACTCATCCAATACAAATATTAATTACTTCAAAAATCTCATATTTCAAGATAATAAATCTGAAATTAATTTTATAAATATAATTCCTTTAAAATGACATTCGAAGCAACTTCCTTTTAACCACAAAAAGTTAAATATTTGCGCGTTTCTATTTGATTACTTTTAGAAATTTTAAAATGTCCCTGGTTTTATAAAAATATTCATTTTAGTCTTTTCTCATTTCAAGATACATAATTTATGATTTTAATTTCCTCCTAATTCACTTTGATTGAAATAGGAATACAATTTTTTTAGAGGACATGGCAGAAATTGGTTCTAATAGAAACTCCCTGGAGGTTATAAATTTATTTAAGGTAAACACAAGAACAACGATAAAAATAATATGATAGCGAACCGGTATGTAATTTTATTTATGTATACGGAAATTTACTACAAAATGTTATTTATTAAGGTTTGTTACTCTGCCTAAAGATATTCTTTTCAATTACTTACTCTAGGAATGAAAGATTGTCATAAAATTGTGCTTCATTGAGTTTAAGCGGTGTAATTGATGTGTTTTATTTTAATGTGATGCAGCAAATCAAGTTTATAAACAGCTATGAATTTAAAATGAGGGTTTTAAATAATTAAACTTGAGACAGCAAGGATAGTTTATCAATTACAGGTCTTATAATCTAATATAACGAATGAACGAAAACTTTAACAGATTTATAAATAAACCTAACGATGAACACTTGTCCAGAAACTACTCTGATATGCGATCATGCTTTAAAGCGTGGCACTGAAAATAACTCAAGACCACAAGCTCTAGTGTGCATGAGTTACCTAGAGAGGTGCAAGAACCACTTTACTAATTATTAAATAATTCTATAACCTGCTTATATAAATACTTTCGGGAAACCCTTGGGTAAATAAACAAGATTTCTGTTCAGTAGGGTCATTTTAGCTGATTTATGGGCCTGTTTTTAAAGCCTAAAATAAAGTGCAGAATTAGAGCTCTAGGGCAGATAAAGTTGCGTTTGGAGCTTTAAACAATCTTTAGCGGACTCTAATAGTTATTTATGTATTAAGGGCATAATAAAGCTTTTATGGCCAGAAGGGTTATTTCTAGCCCGAGGCGTTAGCCGAGGGCTAGGAAAAAGCTGTAGGGCCATAAAAGCAAGTTATGCCCGCTATACATACACTATTTTATGCGCAGATTAAGTTTTTATGTCAAATCTATTATTGTGTAAAAATATAATTAAATGAGTACGTAGGTACATCAAGCCGCTGTGCGTATACTTATCTGCTTATGCGAAGTACTTTACTATAGTTACTATTCCAAAATATTTAATTTCAGCTTATTTTCATTGGTGAGAAGTTTACAAATTATATTAAAAACCAATCAAGTTCTACAAAAAAACTTCTGACATTTAATTGACGTTTCGTTATTGCCCGTCTCACCATAAAGAGGCCCTTGGGCCATAAAAAGACGTTTATGTTTAGATGATTCTTGCAATAATAGTCTAATTATAATGCATCTGTGTATAATAGTAGATTACATACCGAGGCGGGAAGTGTTTCATTCCTGTCGAGAGCTAAGATAGCTCACCGAGGGCCCAGGCCCGAGGTGAGCTAATGCTCGAGACAGGAGGAAACGTCCCGCCGAGGTTTGTATACTATTTTATTCGGAATCATCATATTTTTTAACAAATAATAATTATTTACAACTGACAACTGAAGTGACAAACTTGACCTAATAATGCACCCGCCCTCTACCGAGCAAACTACGAACTTACAACAGGTCGGGAATGATCACATTCCTGACCAAGAGAGGGATAACAGGTAGGGAATGATTACATTCCTGACCAAGAGAGGGAATTAAAAGTAAGTTAGGAATGGTTAATTTCCCACCCTCTGAGGCGGTTAGGAATGCACATATTACCATATGATTCCGAATAAAAAATTTTACAGCTCTAATTTAGCAATTTACGCTTTAAAAACAGGTCCATAAGTCGACCAAAATGACCCGATGGGACATGAACTAATGTATGCATTTCGGGTTTAATTAGTGTTTTAGAAGCCTTTATCGTCATAGCTCCTGAGACAAAGTCGAACTGCTGTGCGGCTCTAAACCACTCAATTAAGCCCTTAATGCGTAGGCAGCGTAAATTGCTGAATTAGGCTCTAGGACCGCTAAATACACTTTAGCGGACTCTAAAAAGTTTTACAGCTCTTAAGTTCTAATTTAGCAATTTATACTGTAAAAACAGGTCCATAAGCCGGCCAAAATGACCCGACCGGACATCAACTAGTGTATGCATTTCGGGCTTAATTAGTGTTTTAGAACCCTTCATCGCCTTGGCGCCTGAGGCGAAGCCGAACTGACTCCGCGGGCTCTAAAGCACTCACTTAATCCGTTCATACACAGGCAGCGTAAATTGCTAAATTAGGTTTTAGGACCGCTAAAGAGCGTTTAGAGCTCGAAACTCTTTAGCGGACTCTAGAAAGTTTTACAGCTCTAATTTAGCAATTTACGCTCTAAAATCAGGTTCATAAACCGGCCAAAATTACCCCACCGGACATCAATCAATGTATGCATTTCGGGCTTAATTAGTGTTTTAGAGCTCTTTATCGCCTTAGCGCCTGAGGCACTCACACTCACTTAGTCCGTTCATACACAGGGAGCGTAAATTGCTAAATTAGGCTTTAGGAGCGCTAAAGAGCGTTTAGAGCTCGAAACACTCTTTAGCGGACTCTAAAAAGTTTTACAGCTTTAATTTAGTAATTTACGCTCCAAAAACATTATTATTTAATTATGATTTTTATTATTAATTTTTATTATTATTATTATTATTTTATCTAGTTACCTATTTTGTATCTACCTTAGCGACGTGTTTGTTTATAATTATATTACCTTTGATAATGACAGCATAGCTGTCGAAACAATATTGTCAGGTATATTTTAATAAAACTGTGAAACTTTTAATAATCTTTATTTATTTCATAATTAAATCCTTAATACGTAGGGAGCGTAAATTGCTGGATTAGGCTCTAGGCTTCCTAAAGAGCGTTTAGAACTCTAAACACTATTTAGCGGGCTCTAAAGTTCTAATTTAGAAATTTGGGCTCTAAAAACAGGTCCATAAGCCGGCCAAAATGACCCGACCGGACATCAATTAATGTATGCATTTCGGGCTTAATTACTGTTTTAAAACTCTTTATTGTGTTAGTTTCTATAGGCTTTAAATAATTTTGCAGAATTATTTATAAAATTTGTTTTCGTCTGTAGTCCTAGGCCTAAACAGCTGCTTATATCACCGTTTTACAGGTGAGTGTTTATCTGAGGGAGAAGCGATTAAAAATCCGGTCATCTATTGACCGGGGTTCAGATCCGGGTCCCTTTTGATTTTTACGTGCCAGTTTACAAGATTAGAAGATCTAGAATCAATATGTCACGGATTCAATCAAGTTTTCGATAATACGAAATTCAGCGTTTAAAAAGATTCATAAAATATGAAAAGTAGTTGTTGTTTTTAAGTAAACACTGAGAGTCTTGATGCAAATAAACTTCCTAATATCAAAATTTACTAAATTCAATTCGGTAGGAAAATAAGATTTTTGTCACGGTCAAAACCTTGTTTTGAGGCACGTTTTCTTCTGATAGGTATTATAAATTTCTTAAAAACAAAATATGTACCCTCTTGCAATAATAAAAATGAATCTTTAACAAATATAATCTAATTCACGATTTCATTCTAGCTAAATAATGCATTAATCCGAGTTAAACTTCCTTGCATCTGCAGTTGAGAACAAATTTTGTTTATATTAAAACCTAAATACAAAGAACTAAGTGCTCAAAGCTGTAATAATTCTTATTTAGCTGGCGAGCTTTTATCGCTTCAAATCTCCATGTTATTACTTCTGTGCACTTTTTAAAATGATATCATAGAGAAATCTGTGCAATCTTGCTATTGGCTAACCCTGTCGACATATCTCATTTGAAGTGGTTAAAATCATATAACCCAACGATGGAAAAGTAGCCTAATTAGGCTTCAATTGTCAAGGTGTTCAACTGACGTTTTCATGTTCTTTCATTCCTAGCGGATCATTTTTTTCGGGACGGTTCACAGCGAATCTGCCCGTGTTCCGCCAACAAAGTTAAAATGCGGTAGAAGATTATGTAGATTTCCGTTTTGTAATGTAGGTCTAGTTAGAGACTAGTTTAGTGAAGGGAATTACTGGTAACTCCGTATTGTGAGTCTATGTAGAGGCCAGTAGTTGGTGAAGTTTCGACCGTTTTTCTTTCTTTTGAAAATTGAATTAACGAAGGGATTGAATTGTGTGACTTCCCGAATTGTGCATTCCAAGGATTTGAAGTATTTGTTTTTGCAGAATCAAACCGTTTAATTAGAGCGTTATTTTAGAGAACTTATTTAACATATTAAATAGTGTACGTACGCAGAAACTAATGTCCAAGGTTTCTTTTGAGGAATGGCTGTTAAAAATTCAAGCAACATTTTTTTAAGTGATTATTTAAAAGCATTTAAGAATGATGAAATCAGTTCACATTAGAAATTATTGTAGCGTTCGAAGATTCCAATGAAAAATACTTCGACAGTTAGCTGCTCGCGCAACGTTTTCTTCAAATTGCAGTAGTAGTGATATTTTGTGTTGTGTGATTATTGGGCTTTTGTTTTAGCGAATTGAGCATTTATTTGTGAGATTATTGTGAAACTGAAAATTGAAAGATTTTGTACGGTTATCTGTTACAAAGTATTAAGGTCACACATGTTTAATGTAAGTGCTTACAAATGCTTTATGATAGTTTTTCGGTTATTTGTGAAATTTTGAATTGTTTATAGATAAAAAGTTTTTTATTGGAAAATGTATTTAGAATGGGACCCCAAAAATAAGTTAAAGAGTGTAAGAAGTTTAAGACTGGGTGACCGGATGTCAACAACGCTTTTTTATCTGCTTTTGTATAGAGTACTTCTAACATTTGATTTCTCTCAAGAAACTTAATAAACCAAATACAAGAACAAATGCATCTTAAAATACTATAGGTACTTATTTTAAAGCTTATGCGTTATGCCCCGGCAGAGACGTCTTTCATATTAGTTCAGCGGTCGTAGGTGTTAATTACCAACGCTAGAGATTACAGGAAAGAAGTAGAAATAAATGAACAACAATTAGGGCGCCACCCAAACCTTTAGAAATCATGAAACAACAAAGTTAAACTTTGAGAAATTCGCAGTCTGGGAAAGGATTGATGTTAAATTAAATTAAACGAGTATTTCTTGTGATAGTAAAATATTGCTTATGAATAAAATACTAACAATTTGTTGTGCCGATCTGTTTTAAATAGATTTATTGTTAAGTTGAGCATCCTAAGCAGTGCCAGCACCAGGAAAACGAAATATGGGAAAA
This sequence comes from Agrypnus murinus, assembly GCA_929113105.1. Lineage (NCBI taxonomy): Eukaryota > Metazoa > Arthropoda > Insecta > Coleoptera > Elateridae > Agrypnus > Agrypnus murinus. The sequence continues at coordinate 18,466,727 of OV816027.1, forward strand.
GAAAATGTTGAGAATATTTGGGGGAATCAAAGATGCAGATGGATTATGGAAGAGAAGAACAAATGATGATGTGATGGATATGTATGAAAAGCCAAGCAAAATACAAGTTATTAGAAAACAAAGAGCAAGATGGCTGTGCACATGTCAGATTTAAGACACGCTAAGAGAGCATGTCCCTAACAGGTAAAAGAGGGAAGGAAAGATGAGTCAGTCAAGAAAAAGAACTGTTGCAGTCGGGAAAGAGGACATTTCGCAATTGGGCGTGGAAAACTGAAAGTAAATGACAATGAAAGACGTAAATGGGATGCAAAAGTGAAGAAAATTAAAGTCATATTTCGTTAGGGCCTGGAGTGTTGATATGTGTATGTTGTATAATTAACTCTAAACAAACAAGTTTTTCTCCAACCGCAGAAATATGACATTATATCAAATTATTTTGTGTAAAAAGGAGGTCATTTAGGAATTCTTACTAGCCACTATAGCAACTGTACAAATAGTTATCGTTTTTGTACTATGTAGTACAAGAAATAATTTGACGTTACGCGATATATATATTATTTTTCGCGGTAGGTAGGTATCATTTTCAATTAAATAACAATTATTTATCTTTTTCTTTTCACACAAAGTAAGTTTGAAGTATCAGATATTAACCTCCCCCTCTGTTGAAATGGGTGAGAGAGATATTGCGCAAAATTAGCTGTGGACTTGTGGGCCATGAAATCGGAGAATTACGCTATCGTAATGTTTGGCGGTGCCCACTGATCAGTTTGAGCCTTATAAAATCTTGGTTCGTTCCATACGCGTGGGGAAAGGGGGGAAAGGGCGAGCGTTTTTGCTAGATGTTGCCGTGAAAATTTGGTGATCAGTTAGCCAGGCCGAACCTGTTTACGGAAGCAGCAAAAATATTTTTTCTCAATTTACAGTGGCGTAAATAGAGGGGAGGGGGCAATTTTGGACTCTTTCAAAATTCAGATTGCAATAGCTTAGAGATTATGGAGTGCAAGGAGGACGTGGTTTGCGGCATTCTGCATGAGATCAACCTATCCGTGACCCGATGGACACTAATTATCGATACGAAACAAGAAACAAGCGTCTCGGGGAATTTCGTTTTTCTGAAGCACTGCAATAAATGTTGGTAAATACGCCAATGTTGCCTAGAACGTCGCAGCTACTTGAAATTACAGTAGTTAGTATAAAATTAGTCTTTCCGCCTATCGGACGAGGTTTGGTCCCCCCTTAAGAAAAAAACTAAAAAAATGCGTGTTTGTACTTCTCTCGAAAACGGAACGGCGCATCGACATAAAACGCTCATTATCGGATAGCGTTTAGATCAAGCCATAACATATTAGTACCTCGTCGATCGTAAGTCGTTTTTAGGTACAGTTATGGTCAAAAAATCGAGTTTGTCCAAATTTGGAAGATTGTAGCGTCCTTATTTGAAGGCCTGTTACTGGCTGCATAAAAAAGCCTAGATGCATCTTTCGATAAAAAAAACCAGCGTTCTAGGGTTGTCGTGTTTTCAATCGGTCGCCATGTTGGAAACAGGCGTAACTTGCCTACATCGTCATGAAATTATGGCATGTACTATAACAGTGGTCCTTCTAACCGTCAATCCAGGTTTTGTCCGATTCACATTTGTTTAGCTCCCCCCACCCTAAAAAAATCTTTCCTCCTTTTTCTCGGAAACAGAGCATCGCATCGACATGTGACTTTTACTGTAGGATAACATCGTCGAACGTCGACTGTTTCTAGGTACAGTAATGGCTAAAAATCTGTTTTTTTTAATTTCGAAGATACTAGCGTCTCTATTTGTCGGTCTGTAACGGGGAACGATAGCCCTGTATATCCTCTATAAGAAAGCCTATATGCATCTCCCCAGAAGGAGGCTAACTTTAGGATCAAAAAGTGGTCTAATTCTGGTACACAGTCCATCCAAACCGCTACTGATTAACCATACTGGCCTCAATACGACCGGTTTCGTAAAAAAATTCCGACTTTTAAAAACGTCGCGTCCGTCCGGTCGTCTCTATTTAGGCTTTAATCCCTTCTAGCTCGTCTATTTTTTAACACTAAATAAAGTTTAGCATACTGGGTGATTTATTGGGACGTCGGCTATACGTTCCTTATACAGAGTGTTTCCAAAAAATTCTAGTTTAGGAAACCTGTTTAGACAGAGTGATTCAAAATGCGTTCCATTTTTGCACGCCACTGGATCGAAACCCAACCGGATTTTTATGTTTCGGTTAAGCGGATATATAAGACACCTCTGCATCGACCAATTTATCAGTATTGTTCTCGTCTTTAAATGCGAAATTACTCTGGAAATGAACGTCATTGATCGCCAACTTTGCTAGGTATATACCCGTCGGCTCAACAATGACTAGGGCAGGTCCGGGCCTGATTTAGTGAAGAAGGGGATTATGAGTGAAGGGCGCCGATTTAAAAAGCCAACGCCTAGGCTAATAAAAAAGAGTAGTAAGGGGCTAGCGCCCGTCACTGACTGGCCTAAAAAGCCTAGTAATTAGAACTAATAATTAGAAAAAATAGAACGCAACTGTAATGATAGTACCGTATTTGTAAAACTTTTGAAACCTTCGCTTGAGTAAATTCTACTTTTTGCGTTGAAAGTTTCGAAAAAAACTCCTACAAAATCAATCAATTTCTCGACCTGGGCGCGTATTCTTGAACTCATGCGAACTTTTTAAATGCGTAATTTTTATGTCATAAGATGCAACTTACCCAATCAAAGGTTAGTACGTAACAGAGATTTACGTCATCTCGTATGCGAAATTTTTCGAGTGGGTTCAAGAATACGGGCCCTATTCTCTCTTGCAAACACCTTTTAACGCAACTGTTTCCGCTCTCGCCTTTCCAACTCCTAAACTCTTTTTATTTAGCGTAAACGTGTATTCATGTTGCAATTCTTGTTGAAACTTTTTCGAATTTGCAATGAAATTTTTTTGAAATTCCAGATTGCCAGACTCCACTGTAGCGTCGTCCGGTAATAAAGCATTTCTCTATAAATTCATTTGTAAACACTGTTGCTTGTCTATTCCGTGTTTTTTTATTCTTATAGTATTATGTAGGAGTAACATATTTTTTCGTTTTGGTTCTCTGTTAATTAAACATCTCTATTCTTATAAACAAACAATAATAACAGCCGCCCTTTAGTTCAATAAACCATAAAAAACTTTGCAAATTCCTCCGATACATTCCGAAAGGACACGAGGTTCATCGTAATGGAACAGGCGCTTCTGTTCAGCCGGCATATCAGCAACATTTTAGTAGAACGCGCGGCGTCGTTTCGAAAGTCGCGTTTTAGAACTGGAAGAGAGGAGCTTGTAACGATCGCGACGCTGGTGTGCGCGGTTTTCCCGCATCTTTCGTCGTCGAAACGCGGAGCGTCGAAAACTTTTTAACTATATTAGGACGTACCTTTTTTTTCCTTCTAACGGCTTTACAAATTCTAATTGAACTATATTTCACTGTTTCATTGTAAATCTTTTAATAGTTTTTTTTATCTGAAGGGAAAAACTTTTTAACAAGAAACAGGAGAAAACAGTTTTTTTTGAACTTTGGTAAAACTTTTAATGTGGTCGTGGTTTTTTGAGTTAGTCTTTTCGACGGGGCACTTATTGTGTTGAAGTTTCTATTTTGCGGATTATTATTTTTTTTTTGAGTTTTTTTGCTTTTTCCTTTAGTGTGCGATATGATGGACCTATTGTAAGAAATGTAATTTTCTTGTGAATGAAAAGTTTTGTTAAACTCTTTACGTGCGTGTAATGTAAAAGATTTTCTATATTGGAAAAAAGAAGATCTTAACAAAATGTCTAAACAATTAGGAATTGGAATTTTTATTATTCTTCAAATTATACAAGGTGAGTCGCTTTTAGGATATGAAATAATTTTAAGATATAACAAATCATAAAGTTGCAGACAATTTGACATGAATGAGGTTATGTTGTTTTCAAGTTCAGTTAGGTCTTCTTGTAAACGTCCTCTTCAAAAATGTTTGCCTCTTAACAAAAATATTAATTTTTCACATAGTATATAAATGACCAAATTCATCTAAAAGTGATCGATAGTAGAGATATTTCAACTTGTTGGTTTGCTTTAGGGTTCTTTTATTCTTTAATTGAAGAAGGTTTAAGTGCACGTCACGTTCTTCCTTGTTAAAAGAAATAAATGATGTTAACATATTATCCCATTAGAGCCCTTTAAAGATCCTATAAGAGGCGTTTTGTACGTCCGAGATTTTCTACCACATAAAAATTAAATCTCGTTTAAACTGTCTTGAGATTGTCGAAAAGAAAATTGATTGCCCTTTATTGGTGGTTAGTAATTTTCAGCAATGCATGTTCATAATAATTGGAGCTTTCATGTAATGGGCTCTCACTGTCATTAAGTAAATCTCGTAAACGTGTGCGTAAATGGAAAGTTTCTATTAAATTAAAAACTTTACGTGAAAACCACCCCTGGGGAATACAGCACAAAATTATCGTAATTTATGCTGTGAAACAAGCCACCAGAGTTTGAAACATTTTTTGTGATTTATTTTAAAAATTTACCAACTCTTAGTTAACAAAACTTAAAAAAAATCACCCGGTATAAATTGATTATACGTCATTAATGCTTGTCCACTTTTTGATCGAGATCGCTTGACATTTAACCATCATTAGCAGTTTCCAATTTTTAAATAAATAAATTAGAAATGAAACAAAATGTTAAAAGAATTCATGGGTTTAATGCATGCACGGTATCATTCATTATAAAATGAAAAAGGATCCAGAAATTTTAATTTTTCATCTTTAGATTTTCTATTCTTCCAAATTCATCTCTGTGGGTGTATTGAATTAAAAGTAATTAAGAGAATTTTTTTGTAGAAACATCAATCAACTGCCACCATTTACTTAATTTGAACACCGCTCTACCTTTATTTATAAATTATTAATCAGTTCCATACAGCAAAAAACAGAAATACTGTGTTAGCATTAAACTGTCACTAATTTTTTTTTGAAAACTTGAAAATTCGTTAGGATTCCCCTACATACATAGAATCTTTGGACACCCTGTACTCCTATTGTTTTTTAAATGTATATTTATTATCCGTTATTTTATTGTTAAGCATGCCCTTTAACCAGTCAATACCATTTAAACTGCACTTTCTTTACTTGCGTGTTCGGCATACCCCATAAAATAAAATGATGTAATAAATAATCCTCATAATGAAGTCATGTAAAGAATATAACTATAATAAGCAGCCGTTAATTTTTACTTCTAAAATGATTTTGCACTATTTGATATGTTTGATATAAATTAAATCTGTTTTGTTAATGATAATGAAAATAGCGTGCAAGAACAGAAAGTATGGATATATATATATATATATATATATATATATATATATATATATATATATATATACACCGTGTCCAAGATAAGAATGCACAGCATGGGGATCTTGAAAACGGTAAAAGATACAGGTTGGCTTAAATTAGGAAAAAGTTGCACTATTTAGAGTATGTTTACATGCCGATCGCAGAAATCCATGATTGTTTATCGTTTTCGAAATTTTCCAAAAAATGCCAAAAAAAATTCAAAAAAAAAAAAATATATATATATATATTTTTAGATAGAGTTAATTTTTATCAAGTTGGATAATGATTTTACATTAAATAATATTTTGAATGCAAATTCATATATAGAAATATATATATATATATATATATATATATATATATATATATATATATATATATATATATATATACAGGGTTATGATAATGTAATGCACAAAATTCATAAAACGTACAACGATCACTTTGGAACAAAATGCAAAAACACGTCAAATGTTTTTTTTTATATGTTTTTTTCTTATGTGAGCCCTACTGCAACTTTTTTCCCTAGTGTAAAAAAGCAAGCTTTATCAAATAACGTAATAACAATCTTAGCTTCCCATTAAAAAAATATGTTAATGACGTCATAACTTTGACAAAGTTGACGTGTTCTTTTTGTAACTTATGTCAAAAGATGCGGAATAAAAAAAAAACGTTTGACGTGTTTTTGCATTTTGTTCCAAAGTGATCGTTGTACGTTTTATGAATTTTGTGCATTACATTATCATAACCCTGTATATATATACAGGGTTATGATAATGTAATGCACAAAATTCATAAAACGTACAACGATCACTTTGGAACAAAATGCAAAAACACGTCAAATGTTTTTTTTTATTCCGCATCTTTTGACATAAGTTACAAAAATAACACGTCAAATTTGTCAAAGTTATGACGTCATTAACATATTTTTTTAATGGGAAGCTAAGATTTTTATTACATTATTGGAGAAAGCTTGTTTTGTTACACTAGGGAACAATAGTTGCAGTAGGGCTCACATAAGAAAAAAAAACGAGAAAATGAATAAAAAACGAAATAAACGTAAGTTTCATAATAATCGTTGTACGTTTTATGAATTTTGTGCATTACATTATCATAACCCTGTATATATATATATATATATATATATATATATATATATATATATATATATATATATATATATATATATATATATATATATATATATATATATATATATATATATATATATATATATATATATATATATATATATATATATATATATATATATATATATATATATATATATATATATATATATATATATATATATATATATATATATATATATATATATATATATATATATATATATATATATATATTGCGATGAATTGGCATAAACAGAATAATTTTGATTTCTTTTGCCCCACATTGGGACAAACCAAATTTATATGCGATATGACTTGGCATAAAAAGAAATATTTTGATTTTCTTTTGCCCCACCTCGGCTAGCAAATAAAAATATAAGCGTTGAATTCGGCTAATTAAAAATAAAATATTGTTTTTATATTCACTTATTCCATGCTTACAAATAACGAATAATTACTGTTAGCTTGTAAATAATTGATTTATAAATAAATTAAATTAAAAAAAAACTGTGTACTTTGGAAATGCTTCTCAACTTCCCTCTTTTATAAATTCTTATATGATTCAAAAAATACCTTTTAATAGATTTAATAATGCAATGGTTATATAAAATTAATGTTACGTTAGTTCTTGACTAACTCAAGTTTACGTAAGAGAGTTGGGCGCCAGTTAAATAACTTAAATTAACAGAATTAAATTTTATAAAAATAACTCATCTCAGGGTGAATGTGGATTCCTGTAGGTTTTAAAAATATACAAATTGAAATTGAAAACACTTTTTAAAATTGAAATCTTAATTAAGTTTAATGGCTAAATTGTTCAAATCACTTAATTACACCTCACAAACGATAGTCTTTTCTTCATCAGATACCAAAGGAAATAACTTCCTACCTTTTTATAAAGCGATGCTTCTTCCTTTTTCTATAGATGTCCTCTTTCCAAAACCAATTGGCAGAGCAAGTCACTTATGTTGTCTCAGTGCCGATTTCCAATTCCGGTTGACTTCCTTCCTTTTGCATGGCTTTCCCACATAACACCATCCACACTCTTGGTTTTGGTAACTCACTTTTGTTTTATTTTAATAACGGGTACTATATCCCTTTTTCGAAGAACTTGTATTTGCTTTTTGTGTTTAATTAAATAAAACACCGATAAATGGTTTTAATCGAAGATTTATTATCTTGCTTACTTAGCAAGTAAATTAACTTTAAAAGGTTCTTTATAAACGTATGCACTTTTACAATTTATAACCTTTTTAATACTTTCGCTGTATTCCATTCACCAACCAACTTAACTATCTATTTACATTTGTACTATGTTATTTACATGACCTTACTCTTTCGCTTTATCTTACTGACTGTCTTTACTCTTTCGTCGTTTAACAGTAAGTGTCTAATTACATTAATACTATATTTCTTACACGACTTTACTCCGTCGCTTTCTATCAGTAAGTCCCTACATATTTACTATTGTATTAAACACGACTTTACTCCGTCGCTTTATTTTACTGACCCCTTAAAATTATAATTTTCTAAGCTTATATACAATTGACTATTTACATAATTATATTACACAATCTGACGTCACCTTACGAACTAATACAAACTGTACACTCATATAATACATAATAGCAGATTAATATTCTTTATAAAAATGACACATCTATTACAGGTTATTATACAGTACTTTTACGCAATAATAACGAACTATTTACAAAAACAAAACCTTAAAGAATCACATAACCCGTCGATATACTCATTTGAAATTATACATGATTGAATTACATCACAACAATAACTTGCACACAACTGGATGTTACGTATACTTAAGTAATCGGTGAGTAAGCTGTTTGATAATAAATAGAAACATGTATTATTTAACCTTATTAAAAAGTATACACATTGATTTCAAAATCAATGACACTCCATTAAATAACTTAAACTTATTTTTAACAGGAAAAGTTGATAAAAATATTTCAAAAGTGTTAGTATTTAACAACGATTTTAGAATTTTCCAAAATTTTCCAAAATTTCCAAAATTTTGACACTAAAATCCACAGCATTTATCCCCTCCTGTTTGAAATAAAATTGTAAATGCAATTTTACTTTTAAACACAACAAATGTTAAAATACATTTATTTTTAAACACCAATTCATATTTTTGTATTTTTATATTTTATCCCCAATAAATTTCCTTAGTCTAATCTATCATAACAACCTATCTACAAAATTTACAATAATAATTACTTCTTATCAATCCTCGTCCCAATCCTATTCATATAATTATTTCAGAATCCTATTTCTTCATATCATCAAGTTTTCATATTCATTTTCATTAATGAATGTCCTCTTAACTAATTTACTAATCTTTTCCTCATCAATATCAATAGTTCATCATAATTTTCAATATTATTCATTTTTAAAAATACTTCTAACCCTCTAACTTCTTCTAACCACAATTCTATTTTATTTTCATTTTTAATAAACATACTAATCATAATCAAATTCACCTTCATTTACTTCCTAATCTTTTATCTTCTCATTATCCAATTATCTTTAATTAATTTAAAAATCATTATTCAATAAACTTTTATATCCTATCATTATTTTCATCTTCATTCATCATTTCATTATATAATTATCATAATTTAAACCCCATTTTCCCCTATTTTAATGCTATTATATATATATATATATATATATATATATATATATATATATATATATATATATATATATATATATATATATATATATATTGATAAAGGGTACCTTGTCACCTCCAAAGTAGATACCCAGCATACGTTGTCACCTCATATATAACGTTGTGACCTCCGTTTTCGGAGGTGACAACGTTTTGCCCTTTTTTCGACTGTATAAGCATATAGATGGTGTTAGAAGCCTAAATTCAAATTTTTGTCTGGAGGTGATAACGTCATACTTATACTCACAAATTTAATTTTTAGTTCAGCTGTAGATCGCTGGCGTTGCCGTCGCTCTTAGTTGTATAATTGCCAATACGATGTCACCTCCGCCTGTATATGTAGTTTTTTGTATCACGTACGGTACGTTGCAGGCTCCACACATTGGCAACGTTGTGTACAAGACCTAAACCACTCAGGTATATAGAATTCCATCGAAACCAGTACCCCTGGCGTAGTTTCGGCCATTTCACGCTACCTGAATTTTTACAGACACTTTTTGGGTATAGTAGCAGCATTTAAATAAATATTTGTAAACTACTCAGAAAATTTAAGGGATCTCTTGAATTGTACGTCATTTTTAAATAGTTAATGATACTTAAGAACAATAAAATAATAATTTCTATTTCATTTAAAAAGTTTTGAATTGAAAACGACTTTCTTTGAGATATGAAAAAAATTAAATAGGAAATACGTTTTAGTCGTAATTATGTATAAATAAAAAATTCATCTTTTTACAAAATGATCATTTCGGATTTACTGGATTATTATTATTTGATTATTATTTTAGGAATTGTCATATGACATATGATATATTCATTCTCGCATCCACAAAGAAAGATTTAAAATCTTTAAAATCTTCAATATTTTTAGTATTACAATTAATATAATAATTAATATAATTTTCAAAGAAAAATAATTTTACTAAGCAAAATAATGTAACATTTGGTATGTAGTTTGCAAATTTCACCAAATTACCCGGTTAATAAAGTTTTCATTGACATTCTAACTATGTTTACATTTGATGAAGGAAAGCATAAGTCTGAAATACTCATTTTGTAATATATATTATGTAATTAGGAGATCAAGCGATATTTTAAATCCAAGAAGATGTTTAACGCCGAGGCGCCAGCCGAGGCCTTTATAACATCTTCGAGGATTTAAAGAAGCTTGATCTCCGTATTGCATAAGTTGTTTTATTTTATTTCGTATTTCAATCCTAATTTCTCCCTTTTAAAATCCATCCGAATTTATTGTATAAAGAAGCAAGTTGCCTTGTCTGTGTCATCATACGCGTAACTAAGGAGATAAAAAGCAGCATGCATGCATGCATGTGGCTATAATGCAACATCAAATTATTTACGTTGCCAACAACAACGGAGATCAAGAACGTCTTGAACTCCGGTATCATTGACAACGGAGATCAAGATATACTTTATATTACTAATTGTGGTATATAAAGAATTGTTTGAAATACGAAATGAAATAAAAAATATTAACTGTTTATATTTTTACATAATTACGACTAAAACATATTTTCTATTAAATTCCATATTGTAGCGGAAAATAAAACCTTACGTCATAATCTTGACATGAAGCTTTACGTACTGAAAGGCTTAAACAAACGTCAGTTTAACATAAAGTGTCGTATTTTTATTATTAGTATAGTCAATTTTTGCATTAAGTTCTTATTTTTTACTATCTAAAGATAGACTTCAAATCTTTTCTAATGCCTTTAGTACTGGACCAATATAAAATGTAATATGTTTAATATGGGGGCACGCCCCCCTGGTGGTTGAGACCCCCATTTTGTACCCCTGATTTAATAACGCAACCAAATTGAGCAAAGTTGTGTTGGGAGTGTTCTTGGGGTCGCTGATTATGAATCCAATGAGAAAATTAAAAAATTCAAATAGCAGACCCAAAATGGCGGCTCTAAAATAACGGCCTTTGATATTGAGAATGCGATTTACGCCATTTCTATTGATTCTAGAGAGAAATTCAAAGAATCAAAAAGTGTTTATAATGTGATTTTGCAAAGGACTACGCTATTTTGGTTACCTTATTATGTAACCCCTTCGCTCTGCCCTAGTAGTAGAGTCAATTTCTGCATTAAGTTCTTATTTTTTACTATCTAAAGATAGAGACTTGAAATCTTTTGTAATGCCTTCAGTACTAGACCAATATCAAATGTAATATGTTTAAGATAGGGACACGCCCCCTCGGGGGGTTGAAATCCCCATTTTAAACTCCCAATTTAACAACTCGGGAAGTTTTCAACCAAGTTGAGCAAAAACTATGTTGGAGGGAGCTGTGAGGTCGTTGATTATGAATCAAATAAGAAAATCACAAAATTCAAAATGGCGGACACAAAATGGCGGTATTTTAGATTGAAAATGCGATTTACGCCGGTCCTATTGATTTTAGAGAAAAATGAAAAAAGCCAGAAAGTATTTAGAATGTGATTCTGCATAGGAATACATAATTCCGGTTACCCTATTATGTAACCCCTTCACTCTCCCCTACCGAGATGCCCACTAGGGTTGATTGAAGGGGGTTACATAATAAGGTATCCAATATAGTGTATTCCTATGCAAGATTACATTCTAAACACTTTTTGACTCTTTGGATTTTTCTCTAAAATCAATAGAAATGGGCGTAAATCGCATTTTCAATCTCAAATACCGCCATTTTGAGTTCGCCATTTTGTATTTCTTAATTTTCTCATTGGACTCATAATCAGGAACACCAAAACCCCCCCCCCAACATGAATTTCACTCAAGTTAATGGAAAACTTCCCGAGTTATTAAATTGGGAGTGTAAAATGGGGGTTTCAACCCCCCGAGGGGTAAAACCGCCATTTTAAACATATTACATTTTATATTGGTTCAGTACTGAAGGCATTAGAAAAGATCTCAAGTCTCTATCTTTAGATAGTAAAAAATAGGAACTTATGCAAAATTGAAAATTCTAAAATCAATAGAAACTGCGTAAATCGCATTCTGAATCTCAAAGGCCGTTATTTTAGGACCGCCATTTTGAATTTTTCAATTTTCTCATTGGATTCATAATCAGTGACTCCAAGAACCCTCTCAACATAAATTTCGCTCAATTTGGTTGCGTTATTAAATTAAGGGTACAAAATGGGGGCCTCAACCACTAGGGGGGGCGTGCCCTCATTTTAAACATAGTACATTTTATACTGGTCCAGTACTGAAGGCATTACAGAAGATTTCAAGTCTCGATCTTTAGATAGTAAAAAATAAGAACTTAGGCATGTTTTTTACAAAAATTTACTCTACTATATAGAATGACTAGGTTATTATAAAGCAGGGGATGAATGAACTTTCGTTCAAAGAGAAAAAATTGCAACACATGAAAAAAACGTTATAGGTCCTGTAAATGATTCTCCTTAGTTATCGTTTCAAGATTTCAGACGCGTCTTCTGTCTTCCTTCAGAGATCAAACTCGTTCTGTAAAGTTTCATTGCCGGATTTATAACATAAATAACTATAAATCAAAAATGTTTCTTTTTATAACATTCTATTCGTAAAAAAAATCCTATACTAACATCCTATCCTATTCGTTTGTTGGCGAAGGAAATGGACATGAACTCCAGATCTATGTCTCCACTGATCAAGGAAGGCCTTAGTATGAGGACTGGACACTTGTGAACAGTTCGACATAATGAAATAAGAAGAGTTGGAGACAAGTCTCATTTGCAGAGATAGGTGAAAAATTTTCATCGCCCAATCTTGTTTCCCTGCATTTTATATTTGGATTTAGGATTGATGCATTATGATTACAATTAAAGTAATTGTCAAACAATCCACATACTTGATTTGGAAAACCCGTTTGCACATCGCAGCTAGGATGCGTGAACTCTCCTAAAGTCATTTTAGATTCCTTATAGGAATCGAGCCCAATTAAGTAAAATACTTGTATTTACTCTATAGCGGAGTTGTTCACATGATAAGATTATTATTTATTTATTATTTAGGCGGAGTTATTTATCGCTCGTAAATAGCAACAAACAAAGTCACTTTAAATCCAAATAAAACATACTATTTTTTTCCACTAGGGTAAAAGTGCCTCCTCTCTATGATTAGAAGTTTAGTCTAGCAATACCAACAATTTTTTATTAGAAGAAAAAAAATTAAAACAAAGGTCTTTGAATAAACCCCAGCGTGGCTGAATACTGGACAGTCAAATGTCGTTTTCTCGACATTGATCCAAGTGTAGGCGAATTTTCAGATATCGAATCTTGGTTCTCTAACTCATGTTTAATATGTATTTATTTTTAAGCGTTTTATATGTATAAATGACGATGTACTTCAAACAATATTATTGCTTGGGTGATTGTTAAATCTAAGACGGCTGTGAAAACTGCTGCAGCGCTATATTTCCAGCGGTGTGTTGGACGCACCGATTTTCACCCACATTTCAAGCAATTTTCAGATTCTGAGTCTCGGTTGTTTAATTGTCACTCGAGGGTTAATCAACAACCTGATACTAATTTTCGGTTTACTAAACGTTGTACAAGTCGGAGCCAATGTTCAGAAACCGAATCAGGGTTCCTTACAACTTGCCCAAGCTTCAGCCAATTTTCACCCGTTAGGTCAATGCCAGTTACCCATAGAATATACTTAAGTCAAATATCAGATACTATTTCGCTAATTTGCTTTAGCTAGTCTAAGTCAATCTCTACATATCAAGTGCCGGTTACATACTTATCACCCAAAACCTTAGCCAACTTTGAATCTTAGGTTCGCTAAACTAACTCCAGTTTTAGCAATCTTCAAAATTCAAAATCTTGGTTTCTTACCCTTCGGCTAAGGTTGGGTCAATATTCATATTATATTTTGCTAAATTTCTGTAAATGTGGTTTATTGTAAAGATGGATTAGTGGTTGCTAACCTACTGAATTTTTATGAACTTAAACTTACACTGGCAAGACTAAAGTGTAAACTATATTGTCTTACCGACTGTACATATGTATTTGCACAAGAAGACGTACACTATGAAAGTGTTAGGTTTGTACGGTCTCAATATGTGTTGAGAGTCTAAGACATTAATCATTTATACGAATTTTCGATTTCTTCGTATTTATTTTGTTAATGAACATTTTATATCCAACACAAAAATTGACTTTGCATTCAGTTACGGCGAAACAGTAATGGTAGACTTCGTTGCTTGTTTGCACTAGCATTCATTAAAGGAAAAGGATTGTGTAATAGTTGCTTTGTTTCTCAATTACCAGCCTTGGTACTACATTAACATTCAAGATCGGTCCAAGACTAACTTTAGTTTTATTGCGGTATCGGTGTCATTTATTGGCCAAAACATTGCATAACGTATTGGTTTTAGCCAATAACAACCAATATTGGGTAACTCTGATCTTTCCATGACTGAGACCAAGCTTGGTATCAAATTATCATCCCTACTTTAGTCTAGCAGTGGGCCATTTTCGGATATTAAGGTTGTGCCAAGGTTGATAAACATTGTTTCAAACAAAAGCTTATAGTGGTATTTTGTTTTAAATGGAGAGCCGCGATTGCTAACATAATTAAGCGTCAAATAAACTGCCACTTTTAATTCTGATAACGCAATATACCTACTATTTATCTATGGTTTATACAATGTTATCAAAAAAGACTACATTAAGTTAAACCTGTCTTTAATGTGGACTTAAAGTACACGTTCCATAAAACGTACATGCTTTGTCGTTAGTAAGTATTTTATTTAAAACATAAGTTAAAACAAATTTACAAGAGATAGGTACATGTATAACAGTGTAACATACGTATTCTGTATTTCGTTAGATCAACAAATGCTGGAAAAAATGTCTTAAGCAAAAATTCTATAAAAATGTTGATTAATTTGTTGTGTTTCGATTTGTTTTAATCTTAATAAAGTTGGTAACTCTTTTTGTTAATCAAATCACGGGAAATTCAATGGTCCTACATGATACGTGCGTGACTTCGGAAACAACAAGCATTTGTTGTAAAAAACAATATTTAATTTGTTTATATTAAACTCTTATCGAGTTTAGTAAAAATTAAAAGAGTATCTGCCTTTATTTCAATCGAAATGGAATCTGGATAAAAGCATATTCAATTTAACCGTTATTCCCGAGATAAAAAGAAACTTTATAGAATATCATATTTATACAAATACTACGTTACATAACTGATTTATGTCTAATACATCTAAATTTCAAAAATGTGCTATACTAATTATACGCAATATTGGTACTGGTTGCGTTCTTATTGACTTTTATTGACAATAACAAAAGAATTCCCTTTTTCTGTTTTTTTTTATATTTTTAATTCATTATAGAAAGAAATCTCTTTCTAATATATCACCGATCTAGGTATTTCTAATCAAATTACTAAAGTTTTCATTTAAAAAATACAACTTTATGAAGTAAACCAGAAATCAATGATTATAATTAGAAAAGCCTTATTCAACTAGTCAGTGCTACTCATAAAGACGCTTTAATAGTGTCGAAACGGCTTTTTAATATCTTTAATAACAATTCATAAGAAATACAAAAACGACAATTTCCTATAACTCAAAAAATAAAAAATAAGTAAATCGAGAATGCTCGCTTGTTTTCTTTTGTTATCTGGCCACTAAAATGCCCTCGGCGAGCAATTTAAACCACCCGATTTCAACATCTGGAGACCCACAAGAGAACCTTTTTATGAAATGTGCATCTATGGAATGTGGAGTCAACGCTCTGTATATATAACTGCACATAACGGTGGTATCTTCTGACCTCCGAACACTTGGCAGCGCTGCTGGAGGTAACAGCGAACTATAAGTATCTTCTTATATATAAATTTTGGAGGTCGGTTCGTATCTTCTGTATACTCTATATATGACAAAATAAAACAAGGGAAATAATTTCCCCTTTCTTGAGATTCGGATTCTAGAGGTTCCCCTCATCACAAATATAACAAATTTTTAGCAATATATCCACGGGAATACCCGGAAGTCAGGCCGTCTCCTCTGTATGACGGAGGTGACAGCTTAACAGCCATCAATATATATATATATATATATATATATATATATATATATATATATATATATATATATATATATAATTACAGCTATTTTCACTGCATGCCAACAACAAAAAGAAATATTGTTAGTATTTAAAAACTTTCAGACAATCAGTCACCTCACTTCAAAGATTTGAAATTTCATTAATTTCTATCCACATGCATATTTATAGTTTATTAACGATAAACTTCTTAAGCCAGAATAGGCATAGATAATCTACTATAACAAATTACTTGAAAAGTTGTCCGACTTATTTCCCAAAAAAAACATAACCTCAAAATCAAATGTATAAACTGTTCAGAATTACAATTCGGTTATTTCAGCGCATTGTCTTTAAAGTTGTATTAGCGAAAAACATTTAATTTAATGTTAAAAAGAAATAGTATTAGATGTGAAGATAACTTTTTTTACTTCCGGTGGAAAACAAGCGCAAGTAAGTTTTTGCTTCATTGCACTGCGTGAACTGAATATGTAGAATTGCATAACTTCATTGAAAATTATACGCCTTGTAACAATGTATTTGAATTCTTCTATGCTTGTTAAACATGTCACTAATGCTTTGTATACTGTTTTTATAGTATATTACGGTACGAGACCGGTAATAGACCGAGAGCTGACGACCAAAAAGTGTAAGAGTTTTGTAAAGGCTAATATTTTAATATTAGTTTATATTTAGGGTGTAAATAAATATCTTACACAAAAGAAACTCGGATATGGGGACACTCGCCGTCAGCGCAGCTTGAAAGTTGCAACAAGAAGTAGCGTCATCTAAGTGTCTTTTAAAAGCTTAGAAGTAACAACTGCTTCTAGCGACTGCTGACTAGCTCGGTTGTATCAAAATGAAGTCTGACTGTTTTTTTGAGAAACTATATTCAATAAATTAGCACTGTACCAAATTTCAGCTTTTTCAAATCACTTCTTTACATTGACCTCATTTTGAAGACATGCGACCACCGCATTGGAGCTGTTGTAACGCTTTCGATCATTCGATCATCTAAGGACTGTGTTCCAGTTTTGTATTACATAAACTGCGTAATGATCAATTTTCAGCTTTTAGAAGACACTTAGATGACACTACTTCTTGTTGCAACTTTCAAGCTGCGCTGACGGCGAGTGTCCCCATATCCGAGTTTCTTTTGTGTAGGATATTTATTTACACCCTAAATATAAGCTAATATCAAAATATTAGCTTTTACAAAACTCTTACACTTTTTGGTCGCCAGCTCTTGGACTATAAGTGGTTTAGAACAGATTGAGAAACAGTTGGAAAAACGAAACCTGAAGGGTCGAATTTTCGATATCTGTTGTAAGCACTTAACGATGAGTATCGTCTTATGCGCTAACGACACTGTTTGATAAATAAAAAATGTATTTAAGTACATACCGCAAAATATACTAACCTTACTTTTGTAATGTCAAATTCTAAGCGCTAGTTGTCACCAAGTTACAAAAGTAAGGTTAGGTATGTCTTGCGGTATGTTCGCAATGAATGCTATCTTAATCATTTTATACTCATTTATTTTCCTAACAGTACACAGACACGTTTTGAATTAGAACAGTTATGTGTTGTCATAGCAACCGGCAATGAATCGGTAGCATCAACTCTGTTGCAAAACAATTCGGTTGCGCAAAAAAGTCTTTTTGAGTTTATACGTATATATAACAAAGTTATCTATGAAACCTATCAAATGCTAATTATATAAATCTACGGTTAATTATAATCTTTTCAGTATTTACCGGTAAACGTTGCTCTTAGTAAGCATGTACCCTAGTTAAAAGAATTTTTAGATTTTTTAATTTCTAGACATCATAATCCTGGACATCCTGGAATTACATTTTCCAGCTAACGCGATTATAGTATTTAGGATAGCGTTGAAATAGTTTTTTAATTCAAATTAACTTAATTAATTTCAGACTATTTGTTAATTTTGAATATGTAAAAAAGCAGCATTTCTGCAAGCTATGATATTCTTAAGATACTCTTAAAGACCAGCTTCTTTCTAACAAGTCTGATAAGTCTACCTATTTTTAGCTCATTAATGTTTTCCTTTGCCTTTCCTATTGTAAAAAATTGTAAGAAAATTTAATTTAACAAAAATAAATACGAACGGTCAAATTGGAGCACAGATTTTAACTCAGCGAAATGGATTACCTTTGACCCGTGTCAAAGATCAATTATAAGTCCAAAATAGAATCCTCCGTGGTCGATTACCCCTAGTCCACTATAAATATACATGCTAAGGGACAAATCCGGGCTTGACCTTGGAGATCACGCCGCAGATAAAATTCATTCTAATTTACTTACGTATTAAGGTTTGCTGATCAAATGTGAATATGATACTAGCTCCATTAATTAACCAGTGAACTCGACATATCTTTATAATTAAAGGATCATTATCTTTTTAAATGCGTCAGTATTCTGACGAGAATGCTGAATTAATAAATAGAAAATTAGTTGAATATGATATATTCATCATGACGGGTCAATAAAAGCACCCTATATTCCACCATTTCTTAACAATTTTGTTAGAGATGCTGTTGAACCTCTTGAATAAAATTCGTACCAAGCGTATCCATTGCAAAAAAGAAATGTGCGCGTAAATTAATTGCTCGTATGAAGTATTAAAGGTTATTGTTAATGTTCATGTTGAAGGGAAGAATTTCTCAGTTATTTTTGTTTGTTTAAATCTACCATTTATGTAACCATATTATTTTTAATTATACTTTCCGTTATCTATCGCCAGCCTTTATTAAATGTTCTACATCTGAAAACAAATATTTGACATTAATTTAATGTTGTTGCAGCAAAAATGGCTGATTTTATACTATGTAATCTAATCCTCTATCCACCTTAGTACTGTTTTACTATTAAATTAGAATTGTTTTTATGGTTCAAGTTTCAGTATTAAATTGAATTTCCCAAAATAGATTTAAATAATACTTTACCAACATATTGTCTATTCTTTCTCATTTTATAATTTATAGTTGTAATACTTATAATAATACACCTTTCATATGGAAACTGGTCATTTAAATCCGAAATGCAGTAGTATAACAATTTAAAATTTTCATTCCCTTTCAAGTTTTGAAAAATGCCTTTAAAACTATTACAAAAAACATATGCTTAAAACGTGTTTAAAAAGAAATAGTTTAAAACTTAATTTGTTGTTTTAAAGTAGTTTTAAACAAGTGTTTTAATTAAAAAAGTTTTAAACATGCCAACCCTGAATTGATTATTACTGGAAGTATATTGGTTTATATTTGCATTACTTTTGGGAGTAAAATAAAAGAATTCTTAGAAAATGGATTATTATGTAATTCCCTGAAAACAAAAATCATGATTTGTTTGGCAGTTTAGCATAGATTTCGACATTATTAAGAGACGCAATAATGCAATTCGTTTAACATTTCACCAAATATCCGCAAAAAGTGCCGCCTTGAAAACTTGAAAAAACATATGAAAGTTTTACCATTTGTAACGCTCGGAAGGTTCTTATCCACACAGGAGGGAACCATGGGTGTTGATTACCTACCTTCTCTTTTTACTTGCGCCTATGCCTAATTCGTTTACACCAGTTCACCTAAAGCACTTGTTTTGCTATCCTTGCGTTTGCACACGGTAAATTCTTAGTCCTTTTTTACAACCCGTTTTAAAATCCTTGTTTTAATCAATATCTGAAAATATTTAATTAAAAATACGAAACTTTGAGTTCTGGTATACTCTATTTACCCTTAATGTGACTTTTGCGTAAAGTAGCCTAGTAAGTTAGCTGGACACGTGGAACCACTAAACTCTAAATATGTTTTGCAATGAAATGCAACGGATATATTGATTCGAGTTATTTGTTAATTTATTATTTTGAATTATAAGTATATAAACAATTTTAGTTTTTATGAAGATTTGATCTCGCGTCAATAATGTTTTAATAATAGTATATTGGTGAGAAAATACAATTATTTTTCAAGACGATTAACAGAATTTTTAGATGTATTCTTGAAAGGTAAGTTTGACAATAAATGTACCTCAGGGAGAGTTATAAACAAAATAGAAATTAGAAGAAATTGTAAAAGCAAGTAAACAAGTATAATTTTTGTAATGATAATAAATTTATAAAATATTTAATTAGGCTGAATTTATATTAATCAATTAAAAACGTTTTTATGCAAAACGTTTTTGTATGATTTTGTTCGACGTTATTTTCTTAATAATTGATATATGAGGCGGTTCACACTGTTCAAGAAAACATAAAAAAGCATCTCAAGCATCTTCAGACGAAATGTTTTGTCTAAAACCGTTTTTGTTTGATAGGTATAATTTGCAAGACAAAAAAACGTTTTCGCATTCTGCATAAACGTTTTCGTCTTATCAATGTGCTTACAGCTTCAAACACTATCAAACAATTTCAACCGCGTTGCAACGTGTCGTACGTGCAAACATGATCCCTTGTTTGAAGGCGAAACAAAATGTGAAACCCGCGAAACTATGCAGTTGCAAATTTATTTTGGACATATTCACATCTATTTTATTTGTTAATTATTAATAAAATTTAATTATCTGTGTAAAATCATATAACGGGTTACAACTAAAAATTTGTACTAACTTTGTGTTGGGTTGTAATTAGTCACTGATCACGATTTTTAATTTTTAAATAATATTTTAAAATATAGTGTGCTATAGTTAATTACTGCAAACAAAACTAATGATCTTTCAAATTTATGTTGTTGTCAGAAGGATTGTCAAGAAGAACAATCTACATATTAATCATGAGAGGTAGATTAATTAAGAAAAGTGAGTGATCTGGTCGCAAGGCAAAAATAAATACGATAAAGAACAAAAGCATTCGAAGATCTATTTATTACTGTACACTTTCGTACTCTTTCTTGTTCGAATGGCATTATTACTTACTATAATAAATTTGAGAGATCAGTTATTTTCGTTTTGCAGTAATTAACCAAATCATACTCTTTTAAATTATTATTTGAAAATTAAAAACTATAATCTGTGGATTGATCTATGATAAAAAGGATTAATTAAACATTTTATGTTTCGTCATTCTTATCAGAAGACCTGTTTAAATGAAAAAGTATCCCCAATCAACAATTCTAAATGATACTGACATTTTTAAAAACACAAAACAGCATTGATACTGTTTTGTATAACAACAAACTGTTTTTCATTCAGTCGTTTAGATTGCACAGTGTGTGCTAAATTGCAACAAAACGATTTTGTTTTAATGAAAAACGATTTGACTGCCAACGTTTTTGATGTTCAAGTTTTCGACTTACTGTTTTGTTAAACTGCAAAACGTTTTGTATAAAAACGTTTTTGTTTGATTGATATAAACCGAGCCTTAGTATAAAACAACATTATATCAATTTAAACTACTGCAAATCTGAAGAGAATTTATTGAATATACGTATTTACCATAAAAGTTGTATACGGTATTGGGATTGAACTACTAATAAAAAAAAACAAGATTTGGAGACCTTATATTTCTTATATAAGGTTTGCAGATACCAATTTATAAATAAATCTTAGGCTTTTTTAGCTTGCTTAGTTATTTGTATAGTTAATTAAATTCAAGTCACTGTAAAGTAAGTTGCAAACTTGACAAATGATTGAAGTTAGTACTCTAAATGAAAATTAAAATTCATTTAATCAATAACAAATTTAATATCTACCTGATAAGGTGAGGTTATGCTTTTGTTGACTGCTTGATATTTTTTTTATTATTAACTTGATAGGCTGCGCTCTTTTTAGTAGCAAAAATCATTTAAAATTTATTTATGGTTGAAAGAACTGAATTATTTTAAAGGGAGCAGAAACCCATTCTTTGTAAAAATTATTATTATATTATGTATTTATATTTCGCTCAAGTTAATTATTAAAATTTAACTACAAATAAGAAAAAACTTTTTAATATTATGTTTATTTTACTCAAAGTCGTACAAGCTATTTTATAGAACAAAAGGTTCGAGTCTATATAAGGATACGAGCTAAATATTATTATTACTGTGATAAAGTAAGATAAATAAATGGGAATTTCATTCGTATATTTGAGACAAGACGCTGAATTGTTCCAATTACGGAGTTGCATGTAACACCATATACATAAATAAATTCAAAAGTGAAGACAACAAAAATAATTAGGGGCATCACAGTTTTTTTGATTCTGGAGTTTTTTCAGGCATGGGCAAATTATATTTAAAATTGCATGTAGGAGTAAAAGTAAGAGATCAATACTGGTACGATCACTCTACAATTATACCTAAAAGAAATGTAAAACAAAGTAGTGGCGTTAACAGTGTACCATTATGTCCCCTTTGTGAACAATATCTGTTGCTCGCTTTCGATTTCATTATACATACAAACCGAGTACAACAAAAAAAATAAGTACTTTAGAATACAACTAACCGCTATTAGATAAACAATTCTAGATTCTCACCGTTTGTACAGCAAAATACTTCTTCTGTGCATTGCCCAAGTTGATGCCATACCTAGGTTAATACGCTTCATACGTAGGCAGCAATAGTTATCAAAAAAAAAAACACTTCTAGATCAGGCTACGAATAGTGAAGATACCTATGGGGGGATAGGTGATAGCACAGCTTTTTAAGGAATTTTATTTTAAGTTGCTCTTGTTGTCAACTAAGTACCACTTTGAAGTAGCATTTTAAATTCTTAAAAATATACGAGCAGGTATTGATAAATTAAGTTCTTAGCCTTACATGATTACTGTGTCTCGAAACAAATTTATATTTATTTATAGAGAAATTAGAGAAATTAGAGAATTTATTTGCACATAATATAATGACGAAATAGTCATCTTATTTGTTTTTATTTCACTTAAAGGTAAGCGTATATTGTTCACAAAAACCGGAATTCTGATGTTATGTGATCTTGGTCATCCTTACAATCTTGCTTTTGTAAATCGGTCTCATATAAGGGAAGAACGGTCTCATATCAGGGAAAAAAATAAAATTAAACGGCACTGGTAGTCCCAAAATACAAGAGCAGAAAAGGAGTCCTAAGTTAAAAAAAAACATAAACAGGAACGAAACAAAATATCAAGGTCCTCGATAATAGGCAGGCTAAATTCCAACCGTAACACCTCATAATCTCCATTCTAAACCTTTTTAAAAAAGATCTTTATCTTGGTTTTGAACCACAACCAGTTTTCGAAGAAAACTTCTCTCCTTTCAAGAAATTTCTTAGTTTGGCGATAATCTGGGGAATATTAAGGATGGACAATTAATCAACTTCATTAAAATTCTGGGACGTAATCAGGAAGTCGTAAGCAGGTTCGTTGTCTTACGAATATAAAGGAATAAATTCTGATAAACAATAAAACAAAAAGTCCCTTTGGTTGGGCACCAATTTGTAGCCTTAGAATTCTACTAAACAGTTAATGTAATTAGGCCTTGGCTTAGCCTGAACAATAAACACGGATTATCGCTTGTCAAATCAAAGCATGTTTCGGGTGAATTGGAATATCAGCAAATTTATAGAGCTGTGGAGAAGGGCGCCAGCACGATTAATTGAAACAAAAAAATATTAGCAGTGATACTTCCTAATAATGGAGTTCTAGATCTTAACGTGAATCAGCCTAAATCGTGCAAGGACCGAATTCCTTCACTTCGTTATCACACAAAACATCAAACAATAAAAAAAAGATATAAATAACTCCAATCATATTATTTATTTATTCACACAAATTTTCTTAAATCCTAATACACTCATTGGATTAATAGTGAACTGGAAAGACTTCAGTTGTTAATTAACTAAAGTATTATTACAATTAATAATGTTATTACATAAAAATAAATAATAATTTAAACGATTTATAACTAGTTTAAAAATTCTTCTAAAATCCAATCTTTATCGTTATTTAAGTTTATTAGTTACTTGCGAAATTAAGTTATCAGAATCTTATAAAAATTCTACTTCCACATAAAAATAGGATCTAAAGAATCCACCTGGTTGTTTCTATAAACTAAATTTGTTTTCAAACTTTGTTTCCGTTGATTCACCAGATTGTTATGAACTCTTTGGAGAAGGCTTCCAGTTACTATAAGGGTGACAAGACCAATAATAATGCTTTATAGTTCAATTTAGCATATATGCCCCATTAACATCAAACTGAACAGGAATAAAGCTCGCAGTTTCAATTAGCCTATCCCAACACCTAACTAAATTATCCTCTAATGTGGGACACTAGACGTAAATGCCAACTTGAATTAAAATCTACATCTATTTCCCTATAAATAACCATCATTTTCTTAGAAAAAAGGTTTATCGATCACGTCAATAAAACATGAACTATTAATTAAATAAAAATATTATCTTTCAAATTCGAACGGATTGCTCCAAAATGGACGTACCAAAGCGTAACTGTGTAATACAACGAAAAATATAATTTCGTTATATTCTAAACCTTCCAAACAATGATACCTACAGTATTTAATACCTACAGTATTTTACAAAATTATTTTGCGCACTAGTTACACAATAATTGGCCTATCAAAAAAGAAATTTCACTATTAAATCACAGAAGTTTAAACAGCGTGCTTGATAGCAACTTTTATGTCCATATAGGGATTATTGAAAAATCGATATTTTGTAATAGTAACGCCAAACATAGATGGTGCAATAAAAAATATTATTAAAATTGAATTTCACAAAATGGAAATATTATATACGGAGTGAAACTAAATACGTTGGTCTAATAATGATAACACCAATATACGAGGTGATATTGAAACAAACACACAGAAAAAAGTGTCTGTTTCACGAGAAGAGCACATTTTTGGAAATTTTATCACGATAGCTTTCCACAATTTGTTTTGAAGCGCTGCGAGGATCTCCTGTCGATTTCCGTCTAACAATTTATTGTACATTATTTGTTGTATAATTATTTCTTCAGTTACGATTTAATGGAAAATAATGATATTAAAATTGACAGCTTTAGATTGGAGATCTTCAAAAAGTCTTCAAAAGTAAAAAAGTCGTTTCAAGTTTTTTAAATACGAACTATGCCTTTAGTCTGTAATGCCAACTTTTATTGCAATATTGTCACGAATAGAATCATACAAATCACTTAAACTAGTAAAGCATTTAAACTGATCATCTACTCAGAATAGGGCTGATAAAATCTACAAACAGTCAAGGTTGGCCTGTCAATACCTGCAACATCAGAGCTACAACACATAAGCTGACCGGGTGTAAAACAGCACGCACTTACAACGTGAATTTAGCTTCACGCACCGGAACAAGTTGCTGACCTCGAGCTTAACATGCATGATATCGCATCAGTCGGTATCTGTTTAAGAGTTTGCGATATAAATATAACCGAGCTGCACTGAGTTTAAACTGTATACCCAGTCTGTGTCTCGAAGATGAACTATTACAGTGCAGCTCGGTGAGTTTTTGAACATGTTAATTTGATCGTTAATGTGTTGCTTAATTGCTTATCTTTATTCATTTTACCTATTGCAATTTCATAACGTGATAATATTGCTAACATAACATTAAGTACATGAAATTAAACTAATTTAACCCAACTTCTAACCTACAAAGCAAAAAAAAGGAAATCCTTAATTACTTCTAAACGTTAATTAACCAAGCGTTCTTCCTATGATAAAAACAGGCGTCCTCATTTAGGCACCCCGTTTTCCGAATTTCATATTATAAAACAATCTTAATAGCACGTTGATAGCAGCTTAAACTTCTAAAATGTGTATCATCCGGAATTTTTCCGACGCCTCTTTAATATCCTAACCCCTTTCATTCTACAATAATTTTATCGTTAAAGACACCTTTTTAGCGAAGAAAATATTTAAACAGCTTTGCAAATTTATCGTTAGCAACAATCCAGAAGGATTAATTCGAAATGAGGTGTTGGTGGTGATACAACGTTAATTTTGTAATTAATACCCACGCACGCCTTAATTAACTTTCGGCTTCATTATTTATTCAGAGATTTCCTTTTGTAACAAAGTAAAAGTTATTTATACAAAGAGATTTTTGCGATGTTTTACGTAATTCTTAGGAATACGTAGTGTTGTTATGATTCTTAAAGACGAGTTGAACTCGTTTGAAATTCAACCATTAATTTTAGTTAAATTTTGATTAATTGTAGTTGGAAATTTAATTACAAACCTAAACTGTGTTCATCGATCTACAAAATAACTAATCAAGTCTATTTACTCAGTCTTAGTAATAACATTGAAAGGCCCTTTCATTATTATGTTGGAAATTCAAAGAAAAATTAATAAATTTTGTTTTAAAAGGAACATTTTAAGTAAATTAATGGATAACAAGCAAATACTCGTATTTAAGTCACGGATTCCTTAAAAATTAAAGTACATAGCAGGCGATCGCGTTCCGTAAAAGTTTTAGTTTTTAAAAGTTTCCTATATACTTACTTATTAGATTTTCATAATATTGCTGTTCAAGTAGAGACGTTTTCATACGAATTAATAATGTAATAGCCAGTGGAAAGTATAAAACTGAAAAAGTCAAAGCTATAGTTACATGAAAGGACTTCTTATTAATTATTAACTTTTAGTTTTGAAATTAACGAACTTGCATAGAGAAACAGTTTTCAAAACTGTTTCATATTTTTTTTTAATTATTTTGTACCCTTGTTAGTTAAGCAAAGGCACAATGTCAACGAGCAAACTTCAGAAACGTTTTATATTAAAGTTTTCATTGTTGGAAATTAGTTTTAGTTGTAAACATTGGCTAGATACGCTAAAATACAGAAGTTATACGAGCGTCTAACAATCTCAAGAATCTCAACACAAACTTAAGATACTAATTTTGCTCTTACTGCTCTTATGCTAAAAGTGCATATTATTACCCGTAGACCTAGCTAAGATTCTACATAATTATAATCTCCATGAGTACAAACTTGAAATTTGATGTTGCGAGAAAGGGGGTATAGAGGGTGAGGGGTGTACGTGAGGTGAATGCTACTCTGCGGCCGTTAACAATCCGCCACGGGTCCGTGACTATAACGCCAACAGTACGCGCACTGCCACAACGGTCAATTTGACCATATCGCCCAACTCGATACTTTACCAAAATGACCACCATGACCATAACGGCAAACTTGAAACTCCGCCCTATTCGCCGTTTTGACCACAACAGCCAACTGTGGTGAGTGACAACAATGTCCACTACGGCCAATCGCTTTTTTTGACTGTTGTGGCCATGGACACAACTGGAAAGTCCGTCCCATCCGTCATTTTGACCACAACGCCCACCAACGTTTGTGTATTGGCGTCGCTGACAACGCTGACCACAACAGTCAAAATTACCACAGCGGCCAACTGTGGTGCGTGATCATAACGGCCAAAATTACCACTACGGTCAAGTGTGGAACGTGACCACAACAGCCAAAATGACCACAAGGGCTAACTGTGGAAATTGAACCACACTTTTGTTTCTAACGATGTCGCCTTCTCATAGAATATACGCGCGCGCGCGCGTGTGTGTGTGTGTGAGAGAGAGAGAGAGAGAGAGGAGAGCGAGAGCGTCGGTAAAAGAACACAACGGTCAATTTGACCGTATCGCCCAACTCGATACTTGACTAAAACGGCCACCATGACCACAACGACCAACTTGAAACTCCACCCTATTCGTCATTTTGACCACAACGGCCACCGACTGTTATGTATTGACGTCGCTGACCACAACGGCCAACTGTGGTGAGTAACAAAATTCACCACTATGGCCAACCGCTTTTTTTGGCTGTTGTGGCCATGACCACAACTGGAAAGTCCGTCCCATCCGTCATTTTAACCACAACGGCCGCCAACGCTTATGTATTGGCGTCGCTGGCAACGCTGACCACAACAGCCAAAATTACCACAACGGCCAACTGTGGCGCGTGACCATAACGACCAAAATTACCACGGCAAATCGCAAAACGACACTTTTGTTTCTAACAATGTCGCTTTCTCACCGCGCGCGCGGGTGTGTGTGAGAGAGAGAGGAGAGCGTGTGAAAAAGAACCTCAACGGCTAATTTGACCATATCGCCCAACTCGATACTGGACCAAAACGGCCACCATCTCCACCACTGTCAACAGGAAACTGCGATATTCTGACCACAACGGCCACCAACGCTTATGTATTGGCATCGCAGGCAACGCTGACCACAACAGCCAAAATTACCACAACGGCCAAGATTACCGCTACGGCCATGTGTGGAGCGTGACCACAACAGCGAAAATGAGAACAACGGCAACTGTGCAAATCGTAACAACACTGCTGTTTCTGACGTTATCGGCTTCTCATAGAATACGCGCGCGCACTCTTGTGTGTGTACCAGAGAGAGAGAGAGTGAAAGAGAGGAAAGCGTGTGAAAAAGAACAGTCAAGCAAAGTAACTTTTTTATTGGTTTCATTAAAGCTTATTTCTCTCTTTTAACTTATACTGTGTTTCAAAAAGGTACGCTCAAAGTTTAACAGGCATATTGAATGATGAACCTATATAGAACTGCAGCCCCATGAACTCGAAGGAATTTTTCTTTGTTATTATTTTTTGTTATTTTCTCGGTATCTCAGGCAGATTAACAGAGAAAAATTAGCTGAAAATTTGGTACAGATACTTTTCAATACTCTCTATTTACAGATTTGTGAAGGTTTATAAAAAATTGTTCCTAAAACGAATATCGCCTCCCTGCCTTTGACATGCACCCTGACAAAGGCCCCTGCCTTTGACATGCACCCTGACAAATCTTTGCTTATGTCTATGAATGGCCCTGAACAAACTCTTTTGCTCTCCAAGTCAAACTTGATTTTTGATGCAACACTGTGTACTTGTTGTGTACGTGTTATCGACGAAATCCAAACTGGTAGTTGGGTATTAGCTAATTTTCGTCAATTAGCGGTTACAATTTGCACAGTTGGCTGTTGTAGTCATTTTGGTGGCTGTTGTGGTTAAGAGCCACAGTTGGCCTTTGTGGTCACTCACCACAGTTGGCCATTGCGGTCAGCGTTGCCAGCGACGCCAATACATTAACGTTGATAGCTGTTGTGGTCAAAATGGCGGATGAGGCGGAATTTTCAGTTGGTCGTTGTGGTCATGGTGGCCGTTATGGTCAAGTGTCGAATTGGGCGATATGGTCAAATTGTCCGTTATGATCATGTCTACAACAGCCAAAACAGCTTGGCTGTTGTGACCAGGTCCCAAGGCCCCAACAATTGAGCAGCATATTTTTTTAATAATATTCGATAGTGTAAGTATTTTGACGAATATTAAAATTATCAAAAAACAAAATGGAACTTTCTGGACGATTTTCGATTTTTTAAGAAAGTAACGCATAACAACGTCAAACATACCTACATCATAAAAATTATTATATTTAATAGTATATTAAGTATCAAGAACAGTAAGGACAGTTTCCTATCTCCTATCCTATCTCCTCCAATATTGGCGACTTCTCTTCGCTCAGTCGCCAAACATTGTCGTCGATCGGTAAACTCCTTACTGTTCGAGATGCTTATACTATTTTTTGTACGATCACTATGAATACAAAGGTATTAACTAAGGAAATATTCCGAAGATGGTAAAAAATAGATTTAAGATAATTTATTTTTGCCCTGTATATCCACCAAATATTAAGTAGGTTTTGTCGTTACCATGGATACATCTGTAATTTTATTTTTGAATGTCACCATATTTTTGTCGTTACCATGGATACGTTTGTAATTACTATTATTTTTTAATGTTACGATATTTGTCAAATTTGTGAGAAGGAGTGAATCTGAAAACGAATATAATTAGGATATTGAAAATGCCTAAGCAAATTTAAATTAAAAACATACATTTTTTTTAATAGTCCAATTATTTAGAAAATAATGATTTTTTCGCGATCGCGAAAGAATCATCTAAATATCATGCATTTATTTTATAAATTACATATAATTTACTTACCGTTCTGTTTTTGACAGAACTGAACGGTAAGTAATTACTTACCGACGCGTTTTTGCTTAGCAACCAGTAGTAGTAGTAGTAGTAGTAATTATGGGGAGACCTAAGCCTAGCAAGTAGGCCTCTATGGGCCCTTTTTGCCAACCCCCGCTCGTCCCCTTAATCACCTTCACTGCCTTCGTCTTCTTCTACCTCATCTCCCTCCGTGAACCTCCTAGATTCTCTAATGAAACTCAGGATGTCTGTCCACGCCAGGGAGTGTAACTCCTCCTTTTCGAGCGTAACCGCCCCAAAGGTTTTAAATCTTAACCGCTCATATGTTACACATTCCCCCAGATAGTGGTAGGATGTTTCTTCCTCCCTTCCGCATCTTGGGCATATGGGATTCTGTTCTACTCCTATCAAGGATAGGTGTCTCCTCAATTTACAGTGTCCTGTCAGAATCCCTACCAATAGGTTTAGGACCCTTCGGCTTTTTCCCAGTAGCCAGGTAGACTTTTGTAAGTTGAACCCCGCTATATGGTACTTTGCCTGGCGACAGCCTCTGCTCCTCTCCCATCTTTTCTTAGATGTCTCGTAGGCCCATTCACATAGACTTGTTGAGACATGTTTCCTTGTTATACCTAGGAAGGGTTCCGGTCCGAAGCATGTTTCCATGGCTCCGCGTTTGGCTAGCTCATCAGCCCTCTCGTTGCCTCGAATTCCTGCATGACCAGGGACCCAAACCAGTTCGACTTCTTTATGTCTTGCCAGCTCCTCTAAGGCATCGCCACACTCCTGAACAAGTGGTGATCTTGTTCTGGGCGAGCATATTGCCTTCAGTGCCGCTTGACTGTCAGAGCAGATGTATATTTTCTGTTCTGTCGACCTTTTTATTTCCTCCTTGGTTGCTACCGTTAGGATAGCAAAAACTTCTGCTTGAAACACCGTGGCATACTTCCCTAGGCTTATGCTTTCTTGTATGCCTCGATTTTCTACATAGACTCCTGCTCCGGAGCATTGTTCTTTAGTCATCCTTGAGCCATCCGTGTAACACACTAAGGCTCCTGGTTGAAACTTAAGCTCTTCTTGCCCCCACTCGTCTTTAGAGGGGATTGTAAGAGCATATCCTCTATCCATCCTTAACCTGTCCTCTGCCTCGGTTGCTTTACAACTAGACAAGGGTAACTCCTTCGTCACTATTTCAGCTACCCTAGCGTGGCCCGTGCATACTCCTTGGCCTATCCACAACCCTGCGTCTCGCATTCGCAAATGGGCTGCCATGGCCTCTTTCTTTATCCAGGTATCAAGACTAGGAAGTCCTAATAACCCTTCAAGTGCTGCTGTTGGGGTTGTTCTCATTGCCCCAGTAATACCTATACATGCCAACCTCTGGATTTTAGCCAGCCTGGTCGAGATGGTAGTCCGTTCTACACTAGGCCACCATACCACTGAGCCATATTGGACTCTAGGTCTGATCACCATTACGTAGAGCCAGTACAGAATTCGAGGACTCATCCCCCAATTCCTACCTACCGCCCGGCGCAGCTGCCAGAAGGTTGCTATCGACTTGGTGACCACCTTGTCGACATGCTTCGTCCAACTTAACTTGCTATCGAGAGTCATCCCTAGGTACTTAACCTCCTGCACTAGTGTTAGAGGTCTTTCGTACATAATGGGTGCTCTGAATTCTTCCAAGTTTCTCCTCCTGGTGAAGAGAATCATCTCTGTCTTCCGTGGGTTGACTGAGAGGCCGTCCTCTTCACACCACCTTTCTATAATTCTACAGGCTACTTGCATTCTATTGCAGACGACGCCCAAAAACCTCCCAGTTACTAGTACCAGGCCATCATCTGCATATGCTTGGGCGTAGAAGCCCTCTTCTGTTAGCCTCCCTAGTAGTCTGTCCATTATGAGGCACCATAAATGAGGTGATAGGCAGCTACCTTGTGGGCAACCTCCCCTCACCCCTGCTTCAACTGAACAGTCCCCCAAAGCGGCTGTTACCGTCCTCTCTTCTAGCCCCGATAGCAACCAGTAAATATAACCTACTGTTCTAAAACCAAGTATGGTAAACAATTCGAAATAGCATGGTCGTACAAAAAAAAATTAAAATTTATTCTAGATGAATACTCGAGATGAATATGGTTGAAAGAAAAGCGCTAGTACACTGAAAACGTGGTGAGCTATGACTACGAGTAAAGTGACAGTAAATTATATTGTGTCAAATGTGTCAGTTATTGGAACAAATAAAAATGTTAACTGATAATAAAACAATAGAAATATTAATCATGATAGGTTGCCGTGATAAAACCCGAACAAATACCGAAGTTTGTCTTCTGCTTAATCAGAAATATCCGGATAAGAACGTAAGTCAATCTGCAGTGAGCAAAACTGAAAAAAAAGTTCGAGAGTATGGCACAGTTAAAGCTCTTCTGAGAACTAGATGTAGACGAGGGGTGAACGATGAAAACAGCTTAAATCTTGTTATGTTGTCTGTCTATGAAGATTCAACCACGCGAAGACTTGCAGATAATAAAATCCTGAAAAGTAGCAAGTTTCATCCATACAAAGCGAAACCGATGCAAAAACATTTAAGCGAGGATGATCCAGATAGACGGATTCAGTTCTGTCATTTTCATTCTCCGACGAAGCGACTTTTGATAATAATATACAGAAAAGTTAAACCTTGGAGGTAGAATCTAGAGAACGATTTTTTTAAGGGAACTTTGTCTGGAGACATTTTCTTAGATAACGCAACTACTTAGTCTCAGTACTTTATGATTTATTTCTCATTGCTCACTATCCAGGCAATTGCATCAGCAAGAGCCTTTTGATGCTCTCTTGAAAGAATCAATGATTTTGCCACAAGAGCTTATTAACAATCTGCGTATGTACGAGGATAGATTTCAGAGTAATTAATTTCAGTTATTGTTCAGCACTTCTTTTTATACCTCTCATGCCTACTTCTGGTTCATTATTGTTTCTCCGTTCTGTCTCGTCTACTCGTATTTCAAACACCTCAATTTCTTTCTCTTCTGTAATTGTAACCGTTGCCTACTTTTAACTCCTATTATCGTAGACTTTTTAGAACTCTATAAAAAGTTATCCCGTATCTTCATTATTGCAATAACAGTTCACTGCCAAATCTATCAAAACAATTGAAGTATCCCAAACAGTAAGTAATATTTAGATTTTCCGTAGATTAGATATAATGTGATCATCGTCTCAGAAAGATTTTATGATACGAAAATATATTCAGGGTATTCCATTTAAGATGATAATTTAAAACAATTCAATTCACTTCAAGTTCTCGGAGTTTTTAATCTGCAAATATTTGGAATGTTAATGTAATTTTGGCAGTTTCAACGTCATATTCGTTCTCCAACTTTGTATAGCATCAAAGTTGAAGATGATGTTGAAATCAATTTTTGTGTCACATTCAATCGCATCAACATTGACAGTAACATAAAAGTAATATAGCCAATAATTGGCTTGCGCTTTGGTCAGCATCGAAGAGAAAATTCAGAACGAATCTCAAAGATAGCTTGCCATATCTTTTGAACATTTTGGTTTATATACGACTTTTAACCTTAAGTCTATTAAACTTATGCAGTAGTGCAGTAGTATTTATCCGCCTATACTCTGGCTTTTGCTTTCCGTATTTTGACTTATTTGGGTATCGTATCGCTGTTTCTTTCTGGCAGCTGTGTACACCAAGTTTTATTACGTTTGTATTTTGTTTGTCTATTTGTGTAGCTTTTTATTTACTTCTTTGAATAATTTTATACATAACTTGGAAAACTATTTTGTGTAAATAGTTAAGTGGTATATTAATTTTTATACTTGTTACCTCCAAAATGGGGATCGCTAATTGGGAAACGGTAACAATTTTTAACTGCAGTTAAATCTATCGGTTGCCAGCTAACTAGTGTGAGGTCGTGTGTCTCAGAAGAGGTCTTCTGTAATGGGCGCCAAGAATCGTCTAATATAGCTCCAGTATTTGCCGACAAAATCTGGAAAGAACAGCACATTTGCGACTACTACCAACGTGGTCGACTTTTTCCAATATAGGTATCTCGATAGCTGGGAATATGAACCCCAAATAATACTCATATAAATAATAAGTCTTCAGGTATGATACACAGTGCTTTATTATCAATTAAAACAAGTTATATTTTAATCAAGGATAAATAGCTTTGGCAAAAATTATATACAAGTGATCAATTCCTCTGTACAATCGAACGGGATGAGAATTCATGTCAGCAGCGGGACTAATTACTTTAAATCTGACTAAACTTCAAGTCTCAAAAAAGTAACGGGCACGGTAAATTAATGCGATTACCTGTCATATAGATTGCGCAATCCTTAACCTCAGATTTTAACTGTTTAACCATTCCTTTACGGAGTAAAGTTATACGTATTCACTCGTAGATATTCCTCACAATGTAAACTCACAATAAAATATATGAAATACGAGGGTGGTTCAAATATAAACCGGAATTTTGCTGTAAAAAATTTTATTATTAAGTTACAGAGCTGAAATGTTTTACAGTTTTTCTAGATAGTCTCCGTCACACTCTACACACTTTTGCCATCTCTCCGGAAGCTTTAGGATGCCTTTTTCGTAAAAATCTTTCGGCTTGTCACGTAACCATTCGCGCACGAAAGATTCTACCTCCGCATTGCTTTTGAATCGCTGTCCGCCAAGTGCCTCTTTCAATAGACCGAATAAATAATAGTCGCATGGCGACAAATCGGGACTATAAGGAGGGTGTTCCAGTGTTTCCCAACCCAATTCGTGCAATGTTTCCATCGTAAGCCGAGCTGTATGCGGTCTGGCGTTGTCTTGCAGCAATATCGCAGTTCGGATTGGAATCTCGCTTCGATTCGATCTGTAGGCAGATTTCACCGTGTGTTTTAGAAGGTTACTATAATACTGCGCGTCCACAGTTCGTTGTTCAGTGAGAAAATCGACCGCAATTACTCCTCTCATGTCCCAAAACACGGTACACAACACCTTTCCCGCTGACAGTGTAACCTTCGCTTTAACTGGCGCGCCTTCCTCTTGCTTCCTCCACTCCATAGACGCGCGTTTACTCTCCGGAGTATAGTAGTGCACCCAAGTCTCGTCTGTGGTGAATATGCGCTGCAATAAATTGTCTCCTTCGTCTGCATATCGCTGCAGGAGACGCGTGCAAACTTTCCAGCGTGTGAATTTCTGGTCAAAATTCAAAAGTCTTGGCACCCATCTGGCTGATATTTTGCGGTAACCGAGCCGTTCATGAATTATTTGCTCAATACTGCCTATGCTGATGCCCACTTGTGCAGCCATATCGCGTACAGTAATGCGTCGGTCTCCCAAAATGAGTTTTTCTACAGCGCGGACGTTCTCATCGGTAACGCTTGTTTTGGGGCGCCGCGCATGTGGCAAGTTTGCCACCACTTCTCGGCCATTTCGAAAAGCGGAACACCAATCATACACTTGAGTCTTGGAGAGGCACTCATTCCCGAACTGCTCGAGCAATTTCCGATAAATTTCCGCGGTTTTTACATTATCTTTGACCAAAAAACGAATAATAATGCGTTGCGCAACAGACACTGGTACGTCCTTCTCACTCATGGCTACAACTACACTGACAAGCGAAATTACGCGGTCCCAGCTGTTCTCTACGCTTTGTAACAGACCAATCTAACATCCAGTACAGCCACTTTAACGACACTAACTTCTTCGCGCGTTTATTCAAAAATTCCGGTTTATATTTGAACCACCCTCGTAGATACATAGATGTAAGTGCTACACAATGTAAGTGACTCACGATACTGGTGTTTTCTTTCACTCTGAAGGGGAACGCCACCAACCAGGTTGAACGTAACGTGATCCAAAGAGATAACCACCAACCAAATAACTGTACGTGAGCAAGAAGCTTAGCGTAAAGGTCTTTTAACAACCCAAATATACAGTGAAGTTAAGGTAAAATAAAGGAAAAGAGAAAAAGGTCTGTAACAAACAAAATCAATTACCAGAATGCACCAAGCAAATTCGGATAAGTATCTTAGATGGAAGGCGACCTAGTGATAGTTATACCACCTTCAAATGCGGCTAACGGCGATTAAATATCGAATCCTGTCAAAAGAATTACAGTATAAGAGATTGAACGCAAAGAAAAGTTAAATACTACGAACCTCGAAAACGTGCTTTTAACCTCCACATAACTAGCGGTAAATCCCTTACGGTACCAATAAAATTGGAAGTCATCACCAAAAATTCATTATAGATGTGCATAAATGGAATTCCCATATCACAACATAAAAGGATAATCAATTTAACGGCGATGCCACTAAAACATTCTTTTAAAGAAGTTGCTTCACGAACGAATCGAACGAAGTCGACTTTATCAACAGGAAGTTAGCTCCAAAACAAAAAAGCAACTAAACGGAAAGAGAATACGAAAATCCCGAACGCTATACAATATAACACAAAAGCATAGCTATACACGGTGCTGCGAAATTAGCACGTAACATACTGTTTGATAAACGTCTATAAGTAACAAAGTTTCGAGTCTCACTTTGTAAGTGAAAACACGTTAAAAAGTTAGACTATAAATGGATATTCATTATCTTTGTGTGTACTAGCAAATCCGTGACTTCGTCCGCGTGGATATCATCATCACATGTGCGATCATAAAGTAATCCATTAACTGCGGTGCGGGAGGGTCCGAGCTAACTCCTGTGGTCGACTCGCGTGTGGTCGGCGGTGAGGGCATCGGGTGTGTGACACTAGTTTAGCACTTAGTTAATGTTAAAGTACAATAACCATCTATTTTAATTGAAATTTAAATTAAAAGTATAAAATATCTTTTAAAATAGGAAATTTAGCGACAGACAGTTTTTCTTTACTGTTTTCTTTTGTATGGATTCCGTACTTTATTAAATCTCACAATTTGGTTAAATTCATGTGTAACGTAATTAATCTTATACGCGAACAAAGGACTCTAAATATAAACACCCCTGAAAACAAGACTAGAATCACACATTAAGATCAAGCGTTGCTAATGTTTTCACGTCTGACCCCCGCATAGTTTTAATAATCACAAGAGAGTTATTTATATCTTAACCCGCAGTTGCACACACCCCGAACATTGACATGTAAAAATAACCTTACGTGTACTTCATTGAATAAATTTCTCATTTTATTAAACACCTTATACGGTAAATTATTATTACTTCAACGAACCTCGAAAATGGAAAAATCCTCTTCTAACTCAATTATCGTTGAATAAAAATGTTCAATACAGTAACTTTATGAATCATTCTAATTAAATTCCAAGTTAATGAATCAACTATTTTTGGTGTAATCACATACAGCTAGCATAAAATTGGTGCATATGCAGACAAAATAGAATTGATCGGATTTCAGTTAGTTAACCATGAAAATGTGTTTGTTAGTCTATTCGGTTTTGTAGTTTTGGGAGGAGATTCTACAAAAAGTGAAAATTTTTAAATGGAAATGAACTCTACTGTTGTTGCTTGTTCACTGTGTTCGTCTGTTTGGATTCGCACTATTTCCTTCACAAAGTGTTTGAAATCTACATTAGTATGTATCATGAGTGTTCAACTATTATTTTATTTTTACTTTTATATAAAGCTGATGGAATATTACTCTTTTCCTAGAAAGTGTATTTTAATTACAACTTGCTAGTACACGAGGGAGAGAATGTTTGCCATTTCTGGATGCAGTTTCAATCATAAGATGAAAACATATACAGATGTACAAAATGTTTGTCAAATAATGTTCTTGTAAGCATGCTCTTTATTTCACTTTGCTCTTCAATAAACAGCGAAGGGAACTGCAAATAGGATGAGATATATTCGTATTTTAATTAAAGCATCTGTTTGTACAAATAAAAAAAAACTAATGGCAGTTACGACGTTTTTTTATGTCTTTTTAAATGCAAATTCTTAAAAGAAATCTAAAAGAAATGTTTTGTTATTTTACTAGATAGATAAATACTTAAAAGTTTATTTTATATTTAAATATAGAGAATTTTTTTCCTAAAGTTAAACTTAATTAAATTAAAAAGAAGCATTTCTAATGATTAAAAAAAACTAAAAGAAAGATTTGTCTCATTAAACAAGACTTATTAAGACTACTATCCATTTTTTACGTAATAAAAGGTTTTAGGGATAATTTCATTAAAAGTAAGTTGAATAATTTTTCTCGCAGAAACTGTATGCTATATATTTATAAGATTTTTGTAGGGGTTAGAAACCTTGCGGTTCCTGTACTATTAATTTTTATACAAGAAAAGCGTTTTATTTAAGATTTATATGAAAAAAATAGCGAACTATGTTTTCTTGCTCATAAATCCATTGGAAATATTATATTTCCATTGAATTCTTCTTCCAATTTTAAAAGCTAATCGTTTTTCAAATTGAAAATTGAAAAACTAAAATGTATTCATAAAAAATTACAAAATCGTCACTAAATTGTGATAAGAGAGTAAGAAAGTAATAATAAAACTTTTAATAATATAATTTTATATAAATTAAATCTGTTTTATTTTTACACAAATTGTTTAACCTTCTATTAATAACTAACGTAAATAACTAAATTAAAAAAAATCATAAATCAAAATCTGAATAAGATTAATAAAATTAAAACATTTTAGCAAAACTTTTAAAAATTTCTGTTTTCAGAAAAAACATTTCGAAATTCTTTAGTGAATTGTGAGACTAGAAAATACAACTTTGTATTGGTGGATAGGAACTGAAATATCTTATTTACGTTTAATTTTTATATTAATTGACTAACTTTATGTTAATAATAGAAATAAATTTTAGAAAGCTAATCAATTTTACAAATCGAAAATCTAATATTTCTAATAAGATTCATTTAAATTAAAACTTTTAGAATTTTATAAAAACAAAATTTCCATGTTCTAATTAAAATTTTTATTAATCTAAACATGAAATGTAAAAAACTTATCATTCTAGTAAATCAAAAATTGAGAATTGAATGAAAGATTTAAACCCTTAAACAAGAGTCATTAAAGTCAATTCTTAAAAATTTTAACAAATAAGAAACGTTTCTGTTTAACTTTTATTTTAATTAATTCCATTAATACTTACATACATTAGGATTAACATATTAATCACTCCGAAAAATCTAAAAGAGATACTTGTATTTTTAAAAAGATTTATTACAATTTTAAAAATTTAGCAAAATATCTTCAATTATCAAAATTTTTATGTTCTAATTAATGTTTCCCGAAAAATATTTAAGATGTTTTGTGTTGCCATTTAGAGGAAGTTTATACATGAAAATTGTTGCTATGCTCTAAAAAACAAATGAAGGATCTTGGTCGCCGCGTGACCGCCACCTGGTAAACACATAAAATCTAAGATCAGATTTTAAGCAACACTGATATTATATAAGCTGTTAAAATTATCAGTGACGTACGTTGCCCGCTTAATGATTCGCGATACGGTATGCAAGTCAGCCCTCGTGATTTCGGCGACCTAGATCCTTCATTTGTTTGTTAGAGTATAGGTGTTTGGTTACAGGTTTGGTACATACCTTGTTAAAATGAAGTCATAGCGATCAACAATTATAATTTGTTTTTTTTGACGACGTAAATTTCTAAAACTTTATGTTATTAGAAATGTTAATAATCGTTGCTAAATGAGAAAGGTAGTTGAATGAAAACAATAAAAAACTCTTTTATTCTAAAACCATATTTTGTATTTACATAATAAGAATATGAAAAGAGGGAAAATACATACTATTAACAGTTTACCCTTTTAATTCGATTATCATGCAATATAATTCCATAAGGCAAGGCAGCCAATTATCTGAATCTGTAAGAAGGAGGCATTTCAGCTGGAAAACTATAAAACTTTACTGAGCTACGTGTTCTTATAAATCAAATTCTTGCCGTAAAGTGTCAGGTAAAAGGGTGTCGTTTTATTATTAATAAAATTTATTTCTAAAAATAAACTAAGGTTAAATAATTTTTAATAAGAAGAGTAAGCTGGCGAGAATTCATACTTGCCTTATCATCTAAAATTGTGGTTATGTCGTTAAATGGAACTAATAAATTGATTTTAAAAATATTATTTGTAATTTTACACCCAATGAAAAGTTTGTGAAATTTGGTATTTAAAATATAATACTTTACAGTTATAACAAGCTATAAGAATAAAATAAAATAAAAATTCTTTTCACAAAACTTTGTAATAGAATTTACAATTTAAGCTACCCTGAGATATACGATATTTAAAAGAAGCATAACTTAGACACCAAATAATATTATTGAGTTTCATTTTGGTGATTTGGAGGGTTCATTTTATGCATTGCATAAACCTTCCATACATTTAAACAACACAATATATTTATATTTAATTTATTTTTTATTATGTTGCTTTTTAGTATTAATAATTAAATTTAACATTGACAAACCAATTTTTTTTATTAATTGAAAATTAACAATAGAATATTTACTACAGAAATAAAATTACTTCAATAGCTGGTTTTAAAAGATTCATAAAAAACTACAGCAACTACAACATTTTAACAAACCATCTTGGATTTTTGCAATCTCTTCATTCAAATTTGATATTTTCAGAAAAAAAAACGACATTTACAAACTACTACTTTAGCAAAATGCTAGATAGAGAGTCATGACTTTGAAACCTTATATAAAAATTAAATTTTGACAACTCAGCTACATAAAAACACATTCTTAGAATTTTTTATGTTTAATCTGTAATTATTTAACTTTATACTCACAATTGAATTACGTATAAAATTTTTTATATTTTGGTATAAAAAAATATTGTAATAAATAAAAAATTGTGTTAAATGTATAAAATGAATAAATGCGTGGCTAGTAAGTTCTATCTGGTAGGTAAATTCTTAAATAAATTATGGTGTTCTATATTTATTTTCTATTCTAAATTTTAGAAAAAAAGAACAAAATCAAATAAATTTTGAGATTTTCACGCTTCAACACCTGTTTTACATATTTTAATTGTAAATAAACACTGATGATCTATGTAATATTTATATAATTTGTAATATATCCTAAATTGGAAATAGTCTTTTGAAAATATACGTTAAATATTTATAAAATATGAAGATCTAAAAATAAATTGTTTTCTCGAAATATTTAGTGAATAGTTCTAATCCTAAATTCTATTCAAGTTTTATTTGCATATGAAATGCTGGATTTTTATATATTTGTTCAAATAAATACGTATTAAATATGTATGATATATAAAGATTCAAATATAAATTATTTGATGAAAAAATAAAGATTTAATAAATATTTTTTATATTAAAACAAAATTTAATATTTAAAATAGATTTAACACATATTTATTAAATATAGTATGCTACTGGAGATATTTTAAATGACATCTATATTTTTAAACTGGAGGAATAGAGACAAACTTTGACGAATAGATAAGATCTGATCTGAACTTTTAATTTAATTCAATCAGTTACTTTTTATCAATAATTTTATAAACCGGTGTTTATGAAAATAACAATTTAATATACAGCATTTTTTTTAGATTTTGAAATTCTTAAATTTCTTCTTGAGTTCTTTAATTTTCGAGAATATATCGTCACTACTTTAAAATTCTCATATAGAATCAATTTGAAATTAAAAAAATATATTAAAAATATAAGCAATAGTACCTATGTGATTTTAAGGTTTAAAAATCAGTAGAAAATCAATTGTGTAAATCATTTTGACAGTGACAAATTCTTGAATTTGCATATACTAAACAATTCACCCAGTCGTTTAGTAGTCAATGCCATTATTATCGATTTGGAATTTAAAGGAAGTTTGATTATTCATGGAACATTTACTGTAATGGTCATCTTCGTGCATCTTTAATAGAATGCAATTACCTGTACCATAAATTTATATATTGCCTCGTGTCAAGTATATTGTTGTTCAACATTTTCTTTTCTACGGGTAGTTTAGGGAAAGCAATATTTTTCATCACAATTTCAGTAATTCTCTTTGCAAAGTTAAATATGTACTTAATAGTCTAGAACAAAAACAAAAAAGAATTGGGATTTATTATTTTGTCATTGGCAGTCAGGCCTGCAAAAGTTGATAAGTCTACACAAAGATGTTTTATAAAAGAAATAATTTTAAACTGAATAATAATATCGGTGCAACCTTTCTTAACTTATTCCCAATTTCCTAGACGCAACTGCTGGCTTTTAATTGAAATAACTAAAAATATAAATAAATAACAGTAATAACATAAATAAGTAACACAAAAAAAACCCAATAATGATTAGTTCGACATATGAAGATATCAAAAATAGCGACACTATCAAAGAGCAAGACATAATTATTGAAATAAGAATTATTAAATATATAGATGTATCCAGACGTCTGATTGTTCTCTCGTAATCAACGAAAAGGAATTGAAAGCTTTTAAGAGCGGATTTAAAAAACTTTTTGGGAAAAAATGATTGTCTGAAGGAAACTATTTGTAAACATGAAACATGATGAGAAAGTAGGTACATTTTCAAATGTAAGTTAAATATTAAGCGTTATGAGTCGCTTTAAAAATGTTAAAGAATGAACCGTTTAGCAGTTACTAGTTGCAGTCCTATAATGACCAAGAAGCTTCATCCAATCCATTCGAAACAACTGTAATGTGAAAGTCCATAGCAAATCTATTCAGTTTGAGCAAGGTCGTTCAATCAGAGAAGATCTGTTTCAGAGGCCTCATCTAAGTATTACTGCCTGCGGTATTTCCGATTTTTATGTATTGACTAACAGGTAAACCACAAACCATGATTGAGTCCGATTGCTTTAAATTTGGTCTGAGACTGTTCAGTTCATCGAACTGAATAAGAAAAATCCAATTAAATATCCTCGACCTTTAATTCGGGTAGGTATGTGAAAAACACTAGTCATGTGCTCGAATTAAGTCAAGTGGCACGAAAAATTCCTCAGTCAACCAGAGACAATCTCGGCGAGTTCTGGCTCGAAGATCGGGGGGATTATATTTAGACTTTGCTAGTTCAACTCGTAGGGCTAAATGTTTTGAGAACCAGTTTGACCCGATTGGGATACATGCTGCGTGAAAGAATTAAATTGCGCACCAACACAATTCATTTTAATTGCTCCAATTCTCAAAATTCCAATATTTATAATACAGGCTAGCCTTTTCCGAAAGCATCTTCAAAACTTTTTCCATCTGCTTTATACAGACCAATTTTAAAATTCAGAGTCTTTATATTTTTTTAACAAAACAAGCTGTGATATTATTAAGTTCAATGTACTCTATCAGATGATGTAAAAATCTAAAACCCATACCCTTATATTTTATTGCAAATTCGGATTCTAAACCCTGAAATATGTAGATTTTATTTGGAACATTTTTTCGATTCGTGACAGATGGCGCTGTAATCGCAAAAACTGAAATCTTGCGATTATCACGTAGTTGTCACACAGTAGTACATATAAAGAACTGTCTCTACCAATCACACAGATTCTACGCAATTTACTCAATTTTTAATCTTTACATGTTTTTTGTTCATTGTCTGGTACCATTTGTACATTTGTTTTATTTTACTCGCTCGTATGGTAAGAGGTAGATAGATAATTTGATGTAAAAGTACGTAAACATCAAAGTATGTTTCTTCTTTGCGGTAGAAATAATTATTTTTTCCAGTTCTTTGGCCAAGGTCAATTACATCAATTACAAGTACAACTTAGAAGTTTTGATAGCGTTACGGTAAAGTAATTAACATTCGTCTACTTCTAGATACATTTTCAAGGTCTTGGTCACATAAGTGCACTTTTGTCTACCTTATTCAATATTTGCTTTGGCTTGACAGTTTGCTGATGCTGACCGACTTTTGGTCACAATTGCCCACTTTACCACACTTTAACCACATTCCCACTCTTTCCTTCACATTTTCCTATGTTTTGTTCACATTCATTTACTATTTGGCCATATTTGGACACATTTTACCTGATTTGCCTACACCTACACGCTCATTTGTTTTCCATGCAAAGAATCGTAGTATGCCTATTGCCTATCTATTGGATGCCTAGAATGGTAGAACCTAAGAGATGCCTAGTTGCCTAAACTTAAGTTTTCGATAAATGAGTTAAGGCTAAGCTAAGACTTTTCCGTCTGGCTGGTTAACCATTTAGACACATTTCATCGACTTTCGGCCGCATCTTCTTTTTCTTCTTTATTAGTTACACATTTTTATTAATCGCTTTTCGACAGCGTAACTCACATTTTAGTCTCATTTGTTCCTGCATTATATCACCTTTTTGCCAAATGTGTCTCTCTCTGTTAGGAATACATTCGGAAATTAATTCGGGAATACGGAAATAACCTCAGATATTTCTATATTCCCGGCAATAGATGTATAAAATTTGATCAAGTGAGATGCCCCGAGGGGCGT
Source organism: Agrypnus murinus (assembly GCA_929113105.1). Taxonomy (NCBI): domain Eukaryota; kingdom Metazoa; phylum Arthropoda; class Insecta; order Coleoptera; family Elateridae; genus Agrypnus; species Agrypnus murinus. The sequence goes on from OV816027.1 coordinate 18,511,386, forward strand.
TTCACTACTAGAATAGGTGTACTAATTTTTGGAAATATATCGGGAATACACTGCGATATCTAAGAAATAGTAGGGAATACTCGGAAATATTTAGGAAATATTCGAGAATACACAGCTATACTTGATGAATAACCGGGAATATTACGAAAACTCATACAAATCTGGAAGTGGGGTACACCGAACTCTGATGCTATTTTATTAAGTTTTGGTTAGGAAATACGGGATTACATTCGAAAATATCGGAAATTAATTCAGGAATACGGAAGTAGCCGCAAATATTTCCAAATTCATTAAGTGAGATGCCCCGATGGTCGTTTTACTATTAGAATAGGTGTAGAGATTTTTGGAAATATATGGGGAATACACGGCGATACCTAAGAAATAGTCAGGAATACTCGGGAATGCTAGGGAATGCTCAAGAATATTTGGGAAATATACGGTAATACTTGAGGAATACTAGGGAATATTACGAAAATACATAAAAATCTGGAAGTGGGGTACAACGAACTCTGATACCATTGCATTAACTATTGGTTAGGAGTACATTCGGAAAATAATTCGGAAAGAGATGTATAAAATTTGATTGAGATGCCCCGAGGGTCGTCTCACTATTAGAATAGGTGTACAATTTTTTGAAAATAAACTAGGAATACACGGCGATACTTAAGAAATAGTCAGGAATACTAGGGAATAATCAGGAATATTTGGGAAATATACGGGAATACACAGCTGTACTTCAGGAATACTCAGGAACATTACGAAAATACATAAAAATCTGGAAGTGGGGTGCAACGAACTCTGATACCATTTCATTAAGTACTGATTAGGAGTACATTCGGAAAATAATTCGGGAATACGGAAATAACCGCAGATATTTCTATATTTCCGGGAATAGATGTACAAAATTTGATTGAGATGCCTCGAGGGCCGTCTCACTATTAGAATAGGTGTACAATTTTTTGAAAATAAACTAGGAATACACGGCGATACTTAAGAAATAGTCAGGAATACTCGGGAATACTAGGGAATAATCAGGAATATTTGGGAAATATACGGGAATACACAGCTGTACTTCAGGAATACTCAGGAACATTACGAAAATACATAAAAATCTGGAAGTGGGGTACAACGAACTCTGATACCATTTCATTAAGTATTGGTTAGGAGTACATTCGGAAAATAATTCGGGAATACGGAAATAACCGCAGATATTTCTATATTTCCGGGAATAGATGTACAAAATTTGATTGAGATGCCCCGAGGGTCGTCTCACTATTAGAATAGGTGTACAATTTTTTGAAAATAAACTAGGAATACACGGCGATACTTAAGAAATAGTCAGGAATACTCGGGAATACTAGGGAATAATCAGGAATATTTGGGAAATATACGGGAATACACAGCAGTACTTGGGGAATACTCAGGAACATTACAAAAATACATGAACATTTGCGAGTTGGGTACAACAAACTCTGATGCTATATCATTAAGTTTTGGTTAGGAAAAACATGGAATACATAATACCGGAAATTAATTCAGGAATACGGAAGTAGCCGTAGATATTTCCGTATTTCCGGAAATAAGTGTACAGCATTTGTTTAGTGAGATGTCCCTCGTTTCCTTTTCAGTCTATAATTTCCAATCTGCTGTTATACAGTCCACTCTACATCAAATTTCTAACAATGTAAATAATACCTTGTTAGACTGGTACAAAAGTATTTCTTAAGTGTGCTCTCCTGGGCACCATCGACTGCCTCCCCTTTAGACTGCTGTATGGCACACTCTTGTTAAAATTCCAGCTTTGTTCTTTCACCGGTAGTCGATGCTCAACGACGATTAGAAGGTAGACTTCTCATATTACTTAGGTCGAAATAAACTTTCTGATCGTCAAACACCTCCACACCCCCCAATACCGTTCAAAGACTGATGTTCATAGCCAGGAGAGAATTTGCTGAAGTTGCTAAAAAGAGCTTCGACCTAAAATTCTCCTTTCTGACTCGCTGGAGCAGAATCGCTTTATAGTTATTACAGCAATGGAGTATTGTCGACCAGGATCAAGGTACGAGTCTCAACAGTTCAGTTGTAAATACTGATATCTCAAAGAGAACACGTGCTCTTTTGGAAAACAAATTGGACGGGAATCGCTGTGTTTAACACGTCGGCGTCGTTCTTAAATGCTTCTGGAATTAATAATAGCTAAGGCATGTGGTTTGTGTTTTGGACATTCCAGCTCTTCAGAAATTGTTTACATGAAGCGATTTATGTCTGGAGTGGAGTAATGTCTGCTGTAAACGCAGTGGCTTGGTCATCTCTACTAGGAGCTGATCGAACTTGCAATAATACAATGGAGAGTTCCAGACCCAGCTCATCATGCAATATCGATGGCAAAACTGATTTACTTTATTAAGACTTATTTATTTTATAACCGTCGATGTTTTCAATCTTATCCAAAGGGTAGAGCTGAGCTTGAATGATTTGTAGAGTTAGGGTCGTTTTTGTACACTAAGTTGAAGGGTTGAAGTCCTAGTATTGAGCTCCTGTTTGCAACTTGAAAAGATATAGAGAAATAGGAATCACTTTTAGACGAATACATTTTAGATAACCATCTGAGGTATTCTTAAGCGAAATTATAGTGCGATGTTAAAAGATTAGAAAGAACTGCAAGAAATATGGGACTTCAAATAAACGAAGTATGTCGTGACTGACAGTAAGTATTGGGACATGTTAGAATTTACTTCTGATACAGATCGAAGCTACAAATTTGAAAAAGGACGTTAAACAAAAAAAGCAAGTATAGAGGAATGGGGAGGTGCTAAGTAAAGTGTAGGTAAAAAAGTACTAGGCAGACGGTTAAGACCAACAAACAATAGCTAGAAAACCTTTTCAATAAACTGAACCTCTTAAGTATGGTTAAAGCGCAAATAATTCGTTTGTGTAGGTCATGTAGGGAGGATGTTCGGAAGACCGAAAACAAGATGAAAAAAAAAGGAGTCGAAGAGGATAGATGTCTAAGCGTCAAAACTAGAGAAAATGCTGTGAATCGAAGCAAACTTTGGGCCAATTTGACTGTAGTGCGAATATATACAGATTTTCGAGTTTTTGACGGAACAAAGACCCCATAGTTTTAAGGGCAGAATGGATGTTTATTTCTTGCTATTTTGGTCTTAATTAGAGACTTTAAGGTATACCACATGATCAACTGGACATTAGCCATTCGTGTCAGTTCAAATAACCTCTATGTGCATGCGTCACACTTGAAATAAACTCAGTTCTGACTAGTGACCTCTTTGCAGATGTTAGACCTCACGTCGGAGGTTAAATCTGGCAAACGATTTCCGGGACCCGTTTTCATTTTCTTTCCAACTGTTACATTCTTTAAGCTGAATTAGCCTAACAGACAAATAGGCAGCACACCAGGATATTGGTAACGCCTAAAATGCTTTAGGTTATATTAAGGTAAAAATGAGTTTAAGTTAGGTTGAAAATTCGGAGACCTGTGCATTTATGGTACCTATGGATAAATTGATAGACCTAGCTTTCTGAGAGTGAAGTACCGTCATCTGTGAAAGGTAACATGGAATGAAAACTACATCAGGTGAGTCGCAAATAGTATGAGGAAATGCGGATGCTCTAAGAACACTTACAACCTAAAGAATGGACGCAAAATCAAGATTATTTATACGGGAAAGAACGTGTAACAAAACTTCAGGTTATAAATTATAACGAGCAATCGAACTATTTCAGGACAGGCTTCAAGACTATTTCCGTGCAGTCTTAGAGATAAAAAGGTTGCATCAAATCTTATCAAAAAAAGATGCTTCTACTGTTACAAAAACAAAATATAAAGATTTCAGAGGCGTAGTGCTGATACTTTATTTTGCTGTCATCTTGTCATACTATCATAGGCCACCTCAATACCTATTGAATAATGGCGATTGAAAATTGGTTTTTCTCACTTATCTTGACATTGGTACGCTATATAGAAAACTTTTCAAACAAAAATTCCCCCATTAAATCTTATTCAGAAATGATCTTATCATTTTTTTGAAAGGGTGATCTATCTTTTAAAAAATTTATAGAGATCACGGTTCGAATTTTTCATTGTATAAATGTAGAGTATGGATTAATAAAACGAAAGTTTTTAGCTCGATTTGTTCATTACTGCTAGACAGTAATATACTATAACAATATTCAGTAAAATCTGAACAGTTTCAATGGGGCATTTCCAATTCAAATTCCAAATTCAACCCCGATATATTTTCTTTCCGTTTTTCCTCTCTACGTTATTTAGTTTGCCTAAAATGTGATCAAAATAGTAAAACTCTCAGTTTCGGTATACTTAAAGGTTCTTGAATAAATACGAGGAGGCCGCAATAAAACAAAGTGCGAACGTGAATGGATCGAACCACCAGAGAGTAAAATAAAGGGGTTTAGTAAAAGCCACTATAGTAGCTCTAGGAGATTTCTCCCAATATGTGTATCCACCACCATAAATAAATCGTTTCAGTTTGGAATTTAGAAACCTCGTTATTATAGAGTGTAAACGGTTTGTGGTTTTGTTAGTAATAGCAAACGGGTCTTGATCATTTTCTCATATATGGTGGGTTGTGTCTGTGTATATAATGTATATACACTCATACACACAAACGTAATATAATAATGGGCGAGGGAGCAAATAAAGTTTATTCTAATTCTTCCTTGCGTGACTTTGGAAGCAGAACCAAGGGCGTGTGGCACTTCCGTTTCATGCATGCTGCATGACTTAAAAACACATGTCTAAAACGACGAAGACGTCTTGTAGTAATATTTTCCCCACACACTATTTTTAGGTTCAGTAGCAGCCAGCCGACTTAAACATAAAGTTAAGTTCAAGTTGAAAACGGTAGAATAATAATGAGGACGTGACGAGATGGTTTCGATTCGATGCATTTTTATTTGGGTTTTTGAAGTCTGCTTTATGAATGTTTTAACTGATCTAGCATAAATCTGTAACTGTCCTAAAAGTATTTTCAGGTACAAAATTAAATATGTATGTAGCTTGTTTTCCAAGTGTTCCCACACTAACTTTTAAAAATGAAAAGGCAGCAGTAAATTTCTTAACACGACAGTCCGAGGAAAATGTTAGGGCGTGTTTAGTTAATTTATTAAATTAATTACCAGACACGTCTGAAGTGTGTTTCATTCTTATTTTCAGCAAAGACAAAAGGCAAATAACATGCTATTTTGGCATTTTGCAGGAAACAATACACACTTTACACATGACGGATATTGACCTCCTAAACAATGTTTAAATTGCACTTAATCCGATACATCATTTGACCTCCCCGGTCATTTTATGACAATCATGTCAGGTCATTTGCAACTCAACTTTGCAAATTATAGAACTTGGCCTCCTAAATAATTTTTAAATTTCGCTAAAACAATTGACAATCCGTTTGACATCTAGATCATCTAGGTCATCAAGGGTCACATACATAAAAATGTAACATAAAAAACTTTGCAACCTTATAAAACTTGACTTAACCAAATTTTGAATTACCCTCGAAACGATCTAATGATTATTTAATGACCAGAGGTCATTAAAGGTCATATACATATATTCTAGAAAATATAGAGGCTTCTTCAAACTTTGAAAGCTTATAAAACCTCTAAAACAATTTTGAGATACCTTTAAAACGATCCTAGGAGCAGCTTGACGACAAGAGGTCATCAAAGGTCATGTATATAAAAATATAAAATTTTGTAGAATTTCTATTGTAACTTCAAACTTATATAACTTGGCCTGTCGAACTGACTTAAAATTACTCTAAAAACGGCCCGACGATCGGTTTGTCTACGAGAGGTCACATACATAGAAATATGGAATTTCAAATAATTCCTTGAAACTTTTCAAACTCATATAACTTGATCTGTTGAATAAATTTTAAATTACTCTCGAATGATTGGTTTGTCCACTAGATGTCATTAAAGGTCACATACAGAGAAATATGGAATTTCAAAGAATTTCTTGAAACTCTCCAAACTCATATAACTTGATCGGTGGATCATCAAAGGTCACATACATAGAAATATGACATTTCAAATAATTTCTTGAAACTTTGCAAACTTATACAATTTGGCACGTTAAACAAATTTTAAATTACTCTAAAAGCGGCCCAATGATCGGTTTGTCCACTAGAGGTCATCAAATGTCACATGCACAGAAATATAAAATTCCAAAGAAGTTGAAACTTTGCAAATTTAAATTACAAACTATAACTACTACGATTGGTAAAGGCGATAGAACCACCAGAGGTCATTTATGAATATAAAAATGTAAAATTTCAAAGAATTTCTTCAAATTTTGATAATAAAATTATAGAATTTGACTTCTTGAACAAATTTTAAATTACTCTAGAATGGAACGATTAATCTGTTTGGCCGCCAGACGTCATTAAAGGTCGTATACATAGTTATCTCGAATTTAGGAAGATTTTGTAAACGTTGCAAACTTATAGAAGTTAATTTCTTGAATAATCTTTATGTAGGTCTAAAACTAACCTAGAAACCGCTTCACCACACGAAGTCATTAAAGGTCATGTATATAAAATATAAACTTTCATATTCCTTTAAACTTTGCAAACTTATGTAAATTAGACTGTCGAACCTATAAACTAGTCTAAAACCGATGATCCGATTATCGGTTTGTCCACCAGAGGTCATCAAAGGTCGCATACATAAAAATAGGGAATTTTAGGAAATCTTTCTAAACTTTGCGAACCTAACTTTTAATAATAAAATAATCAACGAATAAAATAATAGGTCGAATAAATCTCGACCTTCTAAATCTTAAATTAACCTAGAAATGACCTCATGGTATGTTTGTCTATCAGGGGTCATTAAAGGCCATATGTAAATAATAATCTAGAATTTAGGATGATTTCTCCAAACTTTGCAAACTTATAAAAACTGACCTCGTAAATAATTTTTAGAGAGGTTTAAAATGGTTCAAGGAACTGTTTGATCACAAGAGGTCATTAAGGTCATAAAGATAAACATATTTAAAATCACGAAAAAATTCTACAAACTTTGCAAGCTTTTAGCACTTAACTTCCCGAACAAGTTTACCTACCTGAGGTCATTAGAGGTCATATACATAATAAGCTAAAAAGTAAGATCTTTTTGAACTTGGACAAACTTATAAAAGTTGACCTTAATACTAGACCGTACATAATAATCTAAAATTTAAGAAAATTTTTCATATTTTTCATACTTATTCGATACGATGGCTTGTTTAACCAACAAAGGTCATATAATAAAAATATAAAAATTTAAATAATTTTTTCAAATTTATAGAATTGGGCCTTTAAAAAAATTTAAACTACTCGAAACGGTTCGATAATTCGTCATAACCTAAGGTCATGAATTAAGGCCATAATCTAAAACTATAAAATTTTGGAGAATTTCTTAAAACTGTTTAGAATATATTCTAAATTACCTTAAAGCGATCCGATGATCAGTTTGACCACAGAGGTCATGTCGCTTCGGTTATTATCTCTTGCTCTATTCTGCCATCATTTGTGATATTTGTTACAAGATATGTGTGCATAGCTATTTATCTCTTCTATTCCAGTATTTCCTATAACTTTGCTTTGCATTGGGGTTTTGACCCTATTAATTTTCTCCCTCTCCCAATTCCGAATTCTATGCAATTCCATCTATTTCCCATAAAATTCCCTAAGGGCCCTTTTAAGCAGTACTGCATCAGCTGTATAAATCATATGCTGCATAGTGCATATCTACCGGTTCAAGGCGTCATCCAATCTTAATTTACTTAATTTTCTACTTCATTGGCACATAATTTTAATTCATAATCGGTATAAGCAGATGTGGACTTAAACTATTACATTGGCTAACTCCTTTGAACATCTTGTTGTTGATAGTACACTGTTTATCCTTGCATATCCTTCCACTGTTTATGTAATTTTCATGGCTTTTATTAAGCTTATATTTTCATTATACTTCCCTAGTACTTCCCATATCTTATCTCTTGTTATGTTGCCAAATGCTGCTTTAATATCGAACAATGCAATCGTTAACTCTCATCTTGTTCATGCTTTCTACTTCTGTTTTGTCTTGAGCCCGCCTTTACTCGTCGGTTAATCATTCTTCTGTTTTTCCTTTAGTTTTTTTATCTTGTTTCTTTTTTCCCCTCTTTGATCTTCGAAGGGATGTAGGCTAAAGGTCTGTTCTCTTGCCACCGACAGCATGGCGGAGTGTACTGAATCTTTATATGTCGATGAGAAATTTCCTTCGAGATCCATACCTGAAACTTTAAATCTTAAAAATCTCGAAAGCATGAAACTCTAAAAGTCTTCTCTAAAAGTAAACTTAAAACCTTTTACTTTATTGAAATACCGATAGTTTCAAACCTAAAAGCCTGAGTCCTGAAACCATCAAGATTTAAATCTTTGAAACTTTGACATTATCATAATGGGTCCTCGATACTGCGTGGAAACTTCGAACTTGTGGAGTATTTGAACCTTGAAACTGTAAAGAGCGTCACTGTGGAGACCCGTTCAAGATATGGGAAGAGCAATTTTAATAAAGAGCCCTTTTGTCAGCAAAGCGCAACTTGATCTCGAGAGGCCACAAAAAGTCACTTTGGTCATGTGGAGTGTTTTTGAAAGCTTATCGTTTCAAGGACTGTCGTTTACATATATGTTCAGATAAAAACCCTAAACGTATGGAATCATTCCTATGACTTTATCTTCGATTAATTAGATTAGAAGCACTTGCAAGCAATCACAGGTATTATTGACAGACGTCGGCCTGTAACAAATCACTTCAGTAGAGCTCGATGGCTTTCCCAACTTAACTTTAAACTATATTCATAATAACGCGTACGGACCTTACATTCTTGGACTTTTATGTACTAGATCAGGTACAGGATGATAGTGATTATCAATTGTCTTAGCGTAAAGATGGGGGTGCATTTATAAGGATGTCAGAGATACGTTCTCGAAGTCGGGAAATTTTTATATTTGGCGCCACATTAATTCCATTTCTATTCGGATTCGAGCTGTTTGACAAACTCATTTGTTATTCTTCCATCTCTATACCAAAAAATACTGTCAAAATTTATTTTGGCATCTTCATTCGTGAATAGATTTTCAATAATATCGAACGACCCGAATATAATTTCCATCAACAAAAACAAGGGTATTCTTTAATTTAAACAGGTAAGTTCGTTTAAACAGTCGATATTTCCTTTAGACATTTCTAATATTAATTTAAAATTGCCAAGGTTAAAAAAAATTACAATTATTATTTTTAAATTGATATTTAAAAGTTTACAATACAAAATGTATTTTATTCGAAGAACTACTGTATATTTAAACACACTTTAACAAAATTATTAAAAATATTGATTTTCACTCAACCTTAAATTTTTATCACAACCAAAGCTCAAATTTAACTTTTCATATTTTAATATTAAGAAGCAGTAGAAACACACCTTGCTTCTCTGATATTAAATTATTACTTAATTGTTAAAGAATGGATTCTCTTTATATAGCTTTTTTAAAAAAACTTTAAAAAAACAAAAAATCTTGACATTTCAAAATTTACATAACCATCAATTTTCATTAATGTGAAAACTAATTAGAGAATCTTATAGAAAATAAAATTCTGAATTTAATGATATACAATTAGGTTGAAAAATAGAATTATACCCTTAAATTTAATGTCAATAAAATGACGACTTCTTAATACTAACTATTGGCTTAATTACATAAAAACACATGTTTTTAGATGGCAAAAACATTGACTTACAAGCCAAATTTTATAATTCAAATGAACGTTAGAAAAGCACAGACCATCAACAAACTTTTATATGATTTCATTAACAAGATCAAGCCTTTACATTTAAAAGTGTATCAATTCCGTGGTGATAATGCTGCTCTACATATTTCTAATAAAACAACCTAGCAAACGGCTTTGAAATTATAAAATTAATGATTAATGAAAAATTAACTAGACTTTATTAAGTTGAAAAATGTATCAACGACACCTAAATTGTTAAGTTAAAAGAAAAATTATTTATATACTACGAAAAACTCCTTTATCTGCTTGAAGAGATTGAGTGTTCATGTTAATGTTTTTATTAATTAATTTGTATTTCATAAAAGAATTTTTTTATCAAAATCTCATTCATTTGAAAGTGAGGTTATGCAACCATTCAATCGGATATTAGTATTTTATCTGCCTATTAAATATTTTTGTGTTAGTGAATTTTCTCTAATATGGTCAAATATCATGACAATATATGTATACATTACAAAATTTTAAACTTCAAAATCATAAAAGTTTAAATTTCTGAACATGAATGTGAACTTGAAATATTGAAAGCTTTCAGACTGTCAATTTTTAGTAATTATAACAAAGTTGTATCCATAGAACTTAAATACTTTGAAACTTCCAGATTGTAGTCTCTGAAATCTGTAAATTCTTAAATGTCTGAGACCTGCAAATTCTGAAAATCTGAAACATCAATACTTAAAACTGAATATTTAAACTATCGCTTCGAAGGACCAGTGGTTTAAAATGTCAGAATTCTAAAGGCTAGGCACTACCCATCTATCTACCCACGAGGATTAAGAGCTGTGAAGTTTAGAAACCTTTAAAACTTTCAAAACAAAAAATTATAAACCATATGTTTATGTATTAAAAACTATACCATAAAATCCAAAGGACAATACAGCAGAATGAGAAAATAAAATCGAAACAATAAAATAAGGCTATAGCAAAACCCTGTAGAAAAAAGTAGAACATTTTTGAAAAACTATTCTAAAAAAATATAATATCCATAGGCGCCCGCAGAAATTTGTCCAGACGGGGCAAGCCTAGAATGAATGGCATGCTAGGGGGGGGGGCAAGCCTAGAATAAACGACCTGCTAGGTGGGGCAAGCCTAGAAAAAAAGGCATATTATACAAAATTTTCATATATAATTTAACAAGCGGTCTAATTCTTTCCGACAAAATTTGTCATTTCAGATATGAGTAGCTTTCGCAACGAAAACTACACGAGTCGACGCAGGAGACGAGTGTAATTTTCCAAAAGCAAAAGCTACGAATGTCTTAAACGATAAATCTTGCAAGAAAAAATTAGATCACGAGTTGAATTCGGCTTGACAATCCATCGAGCAAACTATAAATTTAGCGTGTGTAGTTAATATTAATTTAATTAAATTTGACATTTCATTTTGACATACATTTTTTCACTAAGAAAAAACCACTAGTGGTTTTTTCACTATAAAACTAATTTCATTGATCCCAATTTGAAAAATTCTGTAATTTGATTGGTTCCAGGGGTAGGCAAGTGCCCCTCCTTGCCACCCTTCCGGGCGCCTATGATAATATCCCTGGTTTTACTACTCAAAATGGCTTCCTTCATTATAAATTCTTTTTACTATGAGAATTATATTTTAAGAACTTGATCAAAGAAGACTAATCCAAATATTTTCAATTTACGCACAATGTGTACAATAAAAATAAAATTTACAAAACATTGTTTTTGCAAAACACAGTTGCGTTTATTTCTACTAATAATAATTATAAAACTCTCGTAGAATTTTCACTTTATTCACCACAAAGAGAAAATGCATATTTCTGCCAGTTGGTGATAAAAAGCGACGCCATTGGCGTCGGTTACGTCCGTGACGGCGAATATTATTACATCTGTTGGTGTTATTAAACTTTGTCCCTTAATAGACAAATTCAAATATTTTAAATAGTTTGTAAACATGTTGGGGAATTCCCTAGGATAAAATAAGACAGAGGTCATTTCTCTCTCCAGATGGCAGTCTTGGATTTCAAGTCAAGTTCAGGAAATGAAAATAATTCTCATATCATCTCGAGTATTAAAATTTTATTTTGAACGCATTCTCGGTTTTCAAATTCAAGATTTCCGGTTGGTTTTTGTCGAAAACGGTCGAACCTATGTATATATAACATTTAGCAAACGCAATATTAATATTTCATTAAATGCTTAATCGGTGCTCCCTGATTTCCTGTATTATTCATACTGACAACAATCGCGAATCCAAGTTGGCGTGACCACTATTAAGTGGACATTAGCAGGTGAGTAACATTCTTGTAGACAATGCCAATGCCAACTCTGATTAATTATACACATATTATCTTTGTTTGAAACGTTTCTCTAATTTATATCTAATTAGATACTGTCCAGTTGCAAATAACGGATTTCTATAAAGAATTGAGAACGTTTTCTTGTACTCAATATTTGAAAATATGCACTTTAAGCGCGTACAAAAAACTTGTACAATTCTTTAGATACATAAATGACCAGCGCCGTCCTTTGGATATTGAGGCCCCGGGCACAAATATGGAGTGGGGCCCTCAGTAAATAAGAAACTGAGTAAATAAATATACAGGGTGTGACTAATATAACTAGAAACCTCGTAACCAGGGGTAGCTGTAATAGAAGATTTAGAATAATGCACCAACTTTATTTCTAGTAGGTACTTCCGTTAACAAAATGCTATGACGCGCCTCTACTGTTTTTCGTGAAGTCTCGAGAAGTGTTAGAATCCTTTTTATTTTGGAAATTTGGTGTGCTTCATTCTAAAAGTTGGCTTTAGCTTTGTGTATAAGAACTGGCTTCAAATGCCGGTCTCTCAGTCTATTTTATTAACGCATAAGATATATATTGTGTTGTCGATTAAAATAAGGTAGCTCGGTGCGGGGTCCCACTAGCTCTCGGGGCCCCGGGCATACGCCCGGCTGACCGACCGTAGGGACGCTTCTGTAAATGACTGGTCGTTTCTTACGGAATTTGGACCCCGGTCAAATTGGCTGAAATTGTGATATGTTGTAGCTTATATTATCCTGTGCGAAAGTCTCCACGGCCCCCAAGCTCTATAATCAACAGTTTTGGAAATACAGAGCACGAAAAGCAAAAAAGATCATACTCGCGCTACCTCATCGTGGTTAATCAAAACACAAAAACAAAAAATATACTTAAAAAATGACGTTACCAAGGCTGTAAATGTTAAAAATCTGTAAACGGAAGTATGATTTTTTTCGTGCACTGTAATTCCAACACTCCAAAATTTTAGAGCTTCCTGGCCAAGGAGACTTTCGATCAGGATAATACAAGTTTGTATTATCCTACATATACTACATATACCTTAAATATATCCCAAAACCATTTTGTTTTGGGACTTTTTATCTAAAGACATTTGATCAATAAACTTTTGGTCTAGCGAGACTACTTGCTTAAAAAACATTTGGTCCAATGAGACTTTTTATTCAATGGCATTTTTCGTTCAACGGGACTTACAGCTAATGATGTTTGAACCAGTGGGACTTTTTGTGCAATAGTTTTTTTAATTCAACTAAAACTAAATAAATGAACTTAAACGGCGCTTCCTATTAGTAATTTAAAAGACGACCTACTGTTGTTTACAGGTCATCTGTTAACCTAACCTAACGCATTTTCAGTTATTAGTTTAGCTTTCTTATTGCTTAAAAAGTTTTTTTTCGTGAAGTCTTGACGGTAATTACTATTAGTTTTAGAAACCAAGATCCAATTATTTGTAGATGGAGAACGAAAGTCATGTTGTATTAAAAGTACTATTGAACTAAAAATTCTGAAGGGCGGGTAAATCTCTTAGAACTAAAAGTTTACTTTGACTAATATCACTAGACCAAAAGTCCAGTAGACAAAAACTCTTCAGCGCAAACGTCGGATACTGCAGAAACTATGTTGGGTCACCGACAATAATTTTATTTTTTGCCCCACCGAAGTGTTCAGAAATAAAAGTTTTTGTAGTCAGACTTTTAAAGACACATAAAATACAACCTGAGTGCAGTACCTACAAATTCTGATTAATATTAAATATAAATTTTGAATGAACAGAAATTCCTTCATTCGGACCTTTCAGTAAGTTTGGAAAGCTTTCATCTTTAACAGTTCCTCTGTAAGTTTTTGTAATGTAATTGGCATAGATCTCTACATGATCTTGATGTATTTTCGAAGCCGTGAAGGCCCAACATTTAAAAATTTTTATAATTTTTACAATTTTCAAATGTAAAATTCTCCTATACTAATTTATATTCATGATAAGATTTATGACTCCGTGACCTCGTCAGTTTATCCCAGAGCTCAAAAATCTTTTTGGGATCTCATAAAATCTCAGCTGCACTCATAACACTTTGCTCATAATGGGTAAACGCATTGTACACTATTACAGAGTGATTGCGTATCTCTTCCTCGTTAGCTTGTCCGGGTCTTAGCAGAAATGCTATATTTATCTCTTCATTTTAGAGAAACTGTGTCGTAGTTATGACCAATGCTGCTATCTGTGAGAAGTTGTAGTAGGAATATCAGTTTTTGCCCTAAATAGTAGTCAATGCAACGCGGTCTCTTGGAACTAAATTTCTTTGTCTATACAGGGTGTAGGGAGTCACTATGCGTTAATTTTAAGGAGTGATAAAAGACATCAAAAGGAACAAAAAATCTGGTATTAGTTTGTTCTAGGACGTACCACTTTTTCAGAAAAAAATAATAAAGTTGGAAACTTTAACACAATCTTGTTGCGTTAACAATAGCAGTTTGTCATGATTATGATTATTATTATTATGAGGCTTTGTCAGAAGATGCATCTCGTGTACCACAACAAAAATCCTCAATAACATTTTTTCGGATGATCAATCGTTTACACGTAAAATTGGATTCTTTTTACATTTCAAAATTCATTTTACTCAATTAAGAAACGTGGCAATCCTGCAACGTCTTTAATACAATACGGTGTCCTAAACAGTTTGACGGTTACAAACACTTCTTTTCTATTACTTCTAATCTGTACTTTGGTCAGTGTCGGTGCGTTCTTCTTGTGTGTTTTGTCATTTATTATCGTCTGTTTTGTTGTTTATTGTCGCGGGTGTTGTTGTTATTCTCATTATTATGGATTAGTAGTTGTTAATTGTTGAGAACGGCAGAGTTTAGCATTCGTGAATACTACGACATACATATGACTTATGGGGAAACTCGTGGTAATGCAGTGGCAGCATCTCATTTGTATCTTCAACGTTTTCATGGACGACGTGCGATAATCAGGAGATTACTTAATAGGTGATAAAAGAGTCGAAAGTTTATGTTTTTATTATCTTTCGCATACACTTGAGAAATGGAACATATTTCCCACTTTTTTCGAGTAGACGACAATTGCTAGAAGGATAGAATTTCATAAGAAAAATAACAATAAATTTATGAAAGAGATAATCCTGTGGTGGATACCTTATGCAGTTTCTAATATTCTTTTCTAATTCTTTTATCCTTTAAAATTATTAGAAATACAATCGGTAATTCCCACTAAAATTACGGGAGACAAAGCATCAACCTTTTGGAATAAAAAAACAATAAAGCGTGCTTAATTTCGCCTGTACAGCAAAACAAGGGCTGCATCATTCAACAAATGTGCTGCAAAATAACCAAAGCTGATTGGTTTGTTTAGACTAATCAGAAACAAGGTCAGGGGCTTCAGCTGTGAAATGCAATTCTTTTTAAGTCATCTATCACCCCTTAAAATGAACGCGTAGTAACTCCTTACATCCTGCATAAGTATTTGTACAATCCCAGGATAGAAAATGATACTTCGCAACTTTATGTTAGAATAATTCTTTGGGTGTCATTTAATCTTTAAGTATAAACGATTGGTCTTTAATCTCCATTTGATAAAATGTGTTGAAGCAATCCAGAAATGCCATGCTTGAACACCCTTGGTAGTGTAATGCCTGGCGTGCCGGACTTTCACCCAAGCGGCCCGCGATCGACTCCCGGCGCCGGCAGATCTGGTTAAGGTTTTCTGCAGTTTTCCTTAGCTGTGACACAAATGTGGGATTTGCGCTGTTCCATCTGTAAGTCGGCTGCAGCCGCACATTGGGCCTACATAATAATAATAATCGCCCCCTCCCTCCCGCACAAGCTTATAGCTTCTGGGGCCTTGGTTTAGGTTATGGGTTGTAGTAGTTATTATTATTATTATTATTATTGAAACATTGGCCGGATTGGCATGACTCCTAGTATGCCTTAGATATGGCAGATATTTGATTCAGTATTAATTTGAAAGCTTAATACTTATTTCGATCAAACCGTGATTTCTTGTGTAATAAAAACATTTTTATCCGACGTGCCACTTGCAATAAAGAGTTGTTTAGAGCATTCTGACCAAAATCTCTATTTTAACGCAAAATAACACTATTCCTCTAATAAACTTTCTGCTTGGATGGACATCGTTAGATATGATTATTATAGCATAATACCAGCCTTGGTAGTGTAATGTCTGGCGTGCTGGACTTTCACCCAAGCGGCCTGAGATCGATTCCCGGTACCGGCAGATCTGGTTAAGGTTTTCTGCAGTTTTTCTTAGCTGTGACACAAATGTAGGATTTGCGCTGTTCCATCTGTAAGTCGGCTGCAGCCGCACGTAGGGCCTACGTAATAATAATCACCCTTCCCTTCCTCATAAGCTTATAGCTTCTGGGGACTGGTTTCCAGGTTATGGGTTGTAGCAGTTATTATTATATTATATTGTTATTATTATTATAATAACACATTTTTATATAAGATTTGCCATTACCTCATTATAAAACTAATATTTGTGGTTAGCGTTATATAGCGATTGCTGTTAATTAATTTTATAAATACTAGATATTATAGTAAAAGATGACGCAATATCGTCGGTCTAATTCTAATACCTCGTAAACCACTTTTTTGCGATTTTGGGGTTATGAGCTATTCCCATGGTAAAAAGTGCGCTGAGTCGATTAGTAAACTCTTCGTAAACCACAGGGCTTTCAGTTTTATTCTATAGCGATTTAAAAATACCTCGTATCCCAACCTGGTACAGTTTTTGGGATATGGGTAACCCACTTTTTAATAATGTATGCATGCTTAATCGCGCGATAAATTAATACATTTGTCTGTTTAAATTTAATTAACAAAATTTCAGAAATTCAAACCATTTAAAAAAGTTTTGTTTTACATTTGGTGTCATTTTCTTGTTCTCCTAGTAGACCGACGATATGCCGTAGGAGTATATTTTTTATTCATAAGATTAATTATTTGTTAAATGTTGTGATTTATAAATGGATAGTGGCTTATAAAAACTTGGAGAATAGTTAAATACAGCAACACATTTTAACTAAAGTTTAAAAGAGTTTCCCACGACGGCGCCTAAGGAACAATTGTTCAGCTTACGTCCCGGTTATTTCGGTTGTACAATTTACAATACAAAAGACATTTATTGAAGGTTTTTTATTTTTCTATGTATTATAAATTTTATAATGTGGTAGACTTTTAGTAACTTTTATTTAGAGACTTTTATTTTACTGTTAACAAAATACACTCTGTCTTGCTGACAATATCAGCTGGACTGGCAACTGACAGAATTTATCATTTATAACTAAAACACAATTTCCTAGTTACAGCGGGAAATTTAAAAACGACAACCAAAATACTGTAATAATACTTTCAGTAACATTATATCACTTAAAGATATATAGCGTTACTTAAATTTATTTAGGGGTGATTGATATTCCAGTTTCCCGTGTTCCCTTTATATTTATTTAAATATATGAATTGAATGTTTAACTTAATTATAATAAAAGTGTTATCGAAGTTTTTTAATGAAGGTTTAAAAAAATAATTAAAATTTATTACTGGTTATTTTAAGAAATCTTTTAGTTTATGAAGGTAACTTGTTTATGTTTGCAGTAAAAAACTTCCGGTAATAAAATTTTAACCTATACTTGTGCGAAGATGTCACGAATACAGTAGGTAATTATGTACACATCACACTATATTATTATTATTATTATTTTACAAATGAGCGAGATAAAATGCCAATTAAGAATATTAGAGAGATGTAACAGACACAAAACTACATTTTGTCACAAAAATATCACGATTACCTTGTTCGCGAAGACCTCTACTTTATTTTCTTTTGTTGGTGCCTATGTGTCATCATGTTTGCGAATTTGTGCGGAGGAATTTCCAGCACCTTTTAGTTTATTTTTATTTTCAAAAATACGAATTCAATGTGTGTACATTTAATGTTTCACTTTTCCATTCCATTAATAACTTTTTTCAATACCTTAATAAAACCTAACTCGTTTACAGTTTTTAAAAAATTTTGATGTTATTGTGAATGCTTAATATACAGATTTGCGAACTACATGTGTTTCTGATCCGAAAATCTACTTGATTTTTGATTATCTTAAATCCTGAAAAAATAACCTGAAACTCACGACAGTATACTTAATTAGAATTTTTAGAACTAAGGTCATCATTTCTAGTGCTTTTTTGAGTTTTCTTTGTGTTTGAAAGCTTTGTAGAAACTCGTTTTGAATGTCGTATTGCGCACATTTTAAAATTCAGAATTATCTTCGGTGGAGATTGTACAGAATACAAAAAGCAATCAATTCTTGGTATATACAAAATGCGGATTTAAAAAAGTTTAAGCTGATAAATACGCTGAAAAATATTTATGACTATTCAATAAACCAGAAATAATAAAACACGTGGATTCAATACCAAGTACTTTTTCTAGTGAGTGGTTTAAGGGATGAATCTATTGAAAAGTTTATTTATTTTGAAACTTAAAATAAATTTTCGAAATAAATTGTTGATCTACTGAATCATCATGTTCAGAACAAACATCTTTTGTAAATGCTATAAATGACATAAAACTTGCCGACAAACAATTTATAATAAACATGAAAGCTTTAGCGATAAAAGAGAGAAAAAAGATTTGTGAGAATATTAAGAGAATTTATTTATGCACCTGCTGTGCTTTCCATTAAACATAGTTATTGTTCAATGAGAACTTTTGGAAGAATGTGGCTAGAGGGTTAGCTAAAGTCATTTCTAAAATGAGCATTTGGATCTTTGTAGGTTCCTATGTAATCGTATGTAAATTCCCAGTACTTTTGAGCCAAGTCTGATCCCGAACGATACGCCATCTGGTAGTTTAAGGTCATTTAAAGATATACATAAACATACAATAAAGAGCCAAGTAGAAAAGAACGCTCAGTTATTTATTACTTTTTGGTAAATGCAGAAATAGAAGAAGAAGTTAAAAATGCAAAAGTAAAATGGAAGGCAGAGTTTAGAAGCGACTATTATTTGATAAGGCTGGACTTGGCAACTGAGCAAGAGGAAATATTCTAAAAGAAGAGAATGATGCTTAATTAAATTAAAACCTGCAGATTAAAAGAAGAATCAACTGGATCATGGGAAATATGCTATAAAAAGTTCACTAATTTATAAACAGCAAGACTAGAATGATAGAATACTGAAAAAAGAGAAGATTTTAAAACAAGCTTGAAAGAAGCAGCAAAAAAAGTTGTAGGGCAACAAAAATAGGAAGAAAAAGACATCGTGATAGAAATCAGAGAAAAACACTCAAAGAGAAGAAAAAGGCTTGTAAAGTAAACCTCTTTCTAAAAGCTACAGAAAGCTATGAAAAGCTTTATGTTAAAATGAGCTTACGACGAATTATCGAACATACGACAAAAACCAAAAATTATTTTATAGAGTGTTAAACGAAGAAAGAAATTCAAAGAAAAACATGCGAAAGAATAGCAAAGCTGAAAGAAGAAATATGCTTATGAAAAAAGAAGAGATTATGGAAAAATGGAAAAAGTACTTTTAAAACCTATTGAAATCATAAAATCCATTCCCCTTTTACCGCATTTTGCGGTGTCGGGGTTCCACACAAACTCTTATGGGAGTGCAACAGAGGTAATGGAGCTATTGTAGCAAGTACATTACGCTCCCCCATACTTTATCACTCATACAACTTTCATACCTTATATAATAACTATATAAAAAACCCTTACCAACATTGTTTTATTGGTGACTATTGACTTGTTCAATTCCATAAAATTAAACTTTCCTATAATAAAAAAGAGTTACCTACTTTAAGTAATAATAATAGAGTCTACTACCCATAACCTGGAAACCAGGCCCCAGAAGCTATAAAGCTTGTGCGGGAGGGAGAGGCAATTATTATTATTATGCAGGTCCATCGTGCGGCTGCAGCCGACTTACAGATGTTTGTGTCGATCAGGGGCCGTGTAGGTGAGAAACCAGCACGTTAGTCGGTGCACTACCCAGGCTGTAAATAACTCAACAACAAAGACATAGGATTTTATAAGAAGAATTGTAGAAAGAGAAACAAAATAATAAACTAATTCTTTAGAAAAGGACAGTTATAATAATAACGACGAAGGTAAAATGATGATTTGGACATGTTATGAGAATGGGAGAGGGTAAACTTTGAGAGGTAAAGATAGTGTAACGTTCTTTTTAAAATAATAACGAAAAATGCTGTTTAACCGTCTATTCACAAGCGAGTATTATTTTCATACACAAATTAAAAACATTATAATTATAAACTATTTAACGAACATAAATGCTAGATATTTACAAACTCAAACTATTTATGTATTATTATAACAATTATTAAACATTTATACAAACACAAACTCAGGGTACCTTTAATGAATGAACAACTTGAGCTCAGTAATTCTCCGTTACTGGAAGTATTAGATGTTTAATTATGATTTTTATTATTAATTTTTATTATTATTATTATTTTATCTAGTTACCTATTTTGTATCTACCTTAGCGACGTGTTTGTTTATAATTATATTACCTTTGATAATGACAGCATAGCTGTCGAAACAATATTGTCAGGTATATTTTAATAAAACTGTGAAACTTTTAATAATCTTTATTTATTTCATGATTATGGAGTTCCACAAAATAAGGCTGGAAACAATAAACAATATTAAACATTTATTTGTTCAATAATATATTTGATTACTAATTACACAGAGCACACTTCGATACGCCGGTTAAACACTAATTGAATTCCCTTCTATCCGAGACGGTCGTTTTATAACTTCCATGAAAACGTTCCAGCAAACGCTCGAACATACCCGTGTATTGTATCTCGTCTAACCGCCTGATGCGTTATATACGCGGCCCGTGTCGAATCTTCGAGTATGTTCTCGCGGGTGTATGACGCTTCGCTCTGGAATGTTCTGCCGCCTTCGTATAGGGATTCCCCTATATGTTATAATAGTATTTGAGCTAGAGAAATAGTTAAGATGATAAAGTCCAGAAAGACTTTGAAAGTATAGGTGAGAATTGCTGCAAAGAAGAGGAATAGCAAAACAGCGACAGGACAAAACACCAGCAGTAACTCCACTTCAATCTTACACTGAAAGGTATTATTAAGAGTATTAAGTAAAAAGAAATGCTGTGATTTGATGCTAGAAGATTTATGTTGTTTAAATTTATAAAAAGTAATTATTTTTTATATCTGCTGTAAGAACTTCATAAATCACAAATATTATTTTCAGCATTACATGTTCGGCCCAGAAAAACTTTTTTGTCAGGTGTTTAAAGTCTATACTAAAGTAAAAAACGGACATAAGATTAGAGTGATTAATAATTTAATATTAAAACGCAAATTTAAAAATAAGATATGTATAATTCACAGGAAACACTCTAGAACAACTGTTTTGATCTTTTGGATCTCATCAGCTAGAGGTAGTCTTCTGTGAATTACCCATATACATAGCCAAAAATAACATTAATATTGAGAAATGAATGTTACGGCACACGGATGAGGTGTGTGTAATTCATAGGAGACTACCTCTAGCTGATGAGATCCAAAAGATCGACACAGCTGCCCTAGAGTGTCTCCTGTAAATTATACAAATCTTATTTTTAAATGTGTATTTTAATATTGTCACACTGACTTATTTTGTAAATAGTTTCCTGATTTTAATAATACGAATATTTTGTATTATATTTTGTTTTTATCAGAGAGATTAATATTAACAAATCTCAAACAGCGATTAATAAATCTGAATTAGATTCGGATTTAACACTAGAATATTACAACTCTGCAGTCAGAACCTTTACACCATTTTTTAAATAACTTGAAACTATAGAAAGTATTTAAAGTTTATGAACGGCTAGTACCTACATAGATATATTCCAGTTTTAAAAAGGGTATAATAGTGCATTTACAAATTATTACTTATAATATTAGCTGTACTATTTATTATGCTATTCAAATGCATTGAGCCGTCACTTTGAACGCCCATGAAAATAGTAGGCGACCGAGGTAAACATATTATTCACATATCACTTCATGCACTTTTTAATAAAATAGAAAATCAAAATTGTATGAATGTAAATAGTATCATTTTTGATAAAACAATAGGAACAATAAAAGAAATAAAATATTTCCACATAATACCTGCACAACAAATAGCGATGCTGTAGATAAAATTTTAGTTTTTTTCCAAAATGCACAAAATACCAAAATAGTTAATTAATTTGAAAAGAATAAAGTCTACCGTCAACAGGGGTGAAGCGGGAAGCGGAAGTCACACTGCCGCGCCTTGATAACGCGGCCAATTTCTGTAATGTTTGTTTTTCTATCTCTTTTTTATTGTTAATATAAATTTCTCTTTTTTTCAAAATTTTTAAATACCAGTTTTTTTAATTTTCTTTCAAAGGCATGGCTCAATTCATTTGAAAACGATAGCAAACTTAGTGCAGTCATTAGTTTTATAGGATCTTCTGATTAAAGTTTTATAAGAATATTCTAGGTAAATAAATCTGTTTCATCGTAGCGCAAAATAAAGAATAAAAAAGTGCAAAACATGCAGCACCACTGTTACTGCAGCAGCTAACATTATCTTGGATTTCCTATTATGAAAGCAAGCGCATTTTCCACCCATTCTGCTAATTATAAAACTACTCTTTTATAAATTACATACGACCTAATGAACTCTAATCAACTTCAGTAAAATTGTAAAGTTGTTAATATTACAAATAAAACAGTAGGATGAATACTGCTTGGATGCCAGTATAATCCCTCTTCTCGTTCTCTATAATATTATCATGAATAAATATACCTAGTTTATATAGGGTTTAAATAATACACAGAATTTTATACATTAATGCCCTTTCATATAAAGATAAAAATCGTTTGCTATTTTTATTACGAACTACCGTATTCTGACTGATACATATAGGATATATGCTACAGTAAGTTTCACGGTTTAGAAGTACACTCTAGTAGTCCAAATAAATTGTTGGGGATTTATAGTGTTTTTTTGTTGTCTACACATGAAATGATTTTATAGATGGTAATCGCATTTCGAGAATCATTTACATAAAAAATGTTATATGTTATAGTAATAGCCAGTGGCCAGTTAGCTTGATGCAATGTCTTGTATTGTTTAATTCTGCAGTTTTGATTTAATTAGGATATTGTGTTAAAAGGCAGTTGGCAAGATGAATGTAATAAAATAATAAACATTATCAAACAGTAGATAATTTCTAATTAAATATCGTTACATTATCTGTTTTGAACGAAAGAATATAAACTACATTTGAAGAAAAAAATGAAACTATTACATCTTGATGCTGAAACCTGTGTATAAAGTTTAGCTGAAAATCCAATAAACATTTTTATTTATATAATTGTAACCACAAACTTCAGATCGCTGAGCTATATAAGATTAATTTATATATTATGGTGAAACACTTTTGTGTTTTTCTACACAAAAATACAATTTACAAAATGGCCCCGCGTTGGGCGCCAATGAAACACTCCTTTTTCGTCAGACTAAATGACAATAAACTAACTAAATTACTCACAAACAAAACTAGGCCCCGCGATTGGGCGCCAGTGAAACACTAGCTTTTTCGCCAGAAGATAAAACAACAAAAATAACTATAAAAGCTATAAAAATACATCATACTTACTGTAACTGAAAACTCAAAAAAATATCTACCACAGCTTGAGATTTAAACTCTCTCTTACAAATTAATTAATCAAGTCGTGGGTATTGGTTCCACAGCTGTATAAATTGTGAAAAGGAATAGATAAGGGCTCAAACACAAATAAAAACTTAAAAGGGCGCCATCTGGTTCTGAGCTTAATTAATTACAAATTAACCATTCAAAGATGTTAATTTAATAAGCATTAAAATTTATTAAATTCATTAACCAGAAAATGAATACAATATTTAGTTAAAACAAAATTTTGTTTACTTAAAATTGTTGAAGAAATGAACTTAAGCATTCATAACCAATATGGTCCCGTTTTTCAGATCATTCAGTTTTGAATTAATAACATTTATTAACAGGAAAATAATTAAAACACAACCTTGCATAGATAAAAATAAAACACACCTCGTATATTTATTACAAGTCCAACCTAAATTTATTAGGTTATAATTATACCAAAATTAATCAATAAAAATTCACCTAGAACTTTTCATTAAATTATGAAAATAACTCAAAAAGATTTGATTAAATCGACCACAAATAATGTTCAAATGCATTAACACAAATATTAAAATTTATATTGACTGGTCTTTTTCTGGACAAAAATGTATACACAAATATCTAAATGAGATTAGACAAATTAAATCAATTCGACAGTATCAATACAAATGATTTGTAATTACATTAAAGTTTAAAGCTTTTTAACAACCGACGAGAGCTCTATTGATAATAGAATTTAATGAGCAAAAATTTATAATGAACTTCTATTAATTAAGAAACAATAACAAAAATGACTGCAAATTCAAGCAAGAAATTTACCTAAATGAATAACACTAAAAACAATAGTCACAATACCTTTTATTTTTGGTAAGTCACAAACCAAAATCAACGATAAACTGCATAAAATTTGACGACAACGTCACAGCAAATGGAAACTGGAAGATTGGGATTTTTCTTTCATACATTAAAGATGTACGAGATAACCCTCGTAGAAACTGGATATGGCGAATTATAATTTGCAAATTCACCCCAAACGGCAGTAACAAAATGCAACCAAAGAGTTCCATAAAAGATTTGGCTATTAGTTTTGATAACCATTTCATAATTTCATTGTTTTCAATAAAACAATACACATAACCATTAATTCTGAACTGGATTTAGAAGGCACACAGCACGAATTATTATTTAGCCGAAATTTTGATTACAGAGAAAGCGTCTGTAAATATTAACTTATTTCTGTACAATAATTATTTAGAGGAGAGTACGGTACTGTAGGCTGTCGTAACATTGTTACACAGTAATAAGGGAAACTGAATTTCCCACTTTTCTGAAGCACAAACGTCCGCGAAAATATTTAACGGAATAACTAACTTTTGTTAACCACGAATTATTGGTTAATTTCCGAACACTTATTTAAACGATAACTATTACATGTTGATTTTAATTAAATGCACCGACCATCCGAAAGTCGGTAATTGTTCAAACAATATGAAAAACTGAATTTAGAGTTTTCTTTCAAACTCCATTTTACTACAACAAAATGGCATTTTTAACACAAGATCGAACGTACGCTCTCGGCGTGCGATTTTGGAAGACAGGCCTCGTCTCAACATCATCTCGCGCTTTTATTAACTCTGAACCCTTAGCTACGCGCGACTACATCTGTATTTATGCGGCAAGGGCGCTTTTATTTGGCCTACTATAGGATTCACGACCTTACGTGTAAAAAATAGTACCCATTCTTCGCGCGCCAAAACACACGTGTGAACTAAAACACGCTGCTGTAAACGATATTCCTACGCTACATTGACTTAAAATTTTTAAAACGCAAATAACAGACAAAGGAAAGTGAGTTTACGAATCGAATACCTCAAAATGTTTACCAAAATATTTCAATAAATGAGTTGACTAAGTGCTTCTCATGGTTTCTTTTCAAGGTTTCTTTATGAAGAAATTGATATTATATTAAAATGCCAGATAGCAAGATACGAAAAACGACTTCAATATGACGTTACATTGTTTAATTACAGCAAATATGAAACAACCCTTTCTTAAAAGTGCCTTTTATTTGAGATGTTTATTTGATGACATGCTTGTTTAAATTAAGCGAGATCCACAGGACCGAACTTAGGATTTTTAACAAGAATCAATACAAAATTCCGCATACTAAATGCCGGTGGAAAATGTACCCGTTACAATGGTAACGGCAATATTTCAGTTTCCTTTAGAAAATCTTTAAGGAACTTCAGTTGAACAGTTTAAAAACCTTTGTTTAGTAACGGTATTAAGTATTAGCTTCAGAGTGTATAAATTACCAAATACCAAATACCCCAAGCAGCATTTTTAGTCACCGCTACGTACCAGCAATTACCAGTGGAACTATTAAGTTTTTGCCAATAGTCACAAGCACGTAATTGCTACGGTTTCATTACGTGCCTGGAACCAAAATGGGGAACAATTTTTGGGTAGCAGATACGTGGCGGCGTAGTAATTGCTACTTCCGAGGAACTTCTTTTCTCTTTGATACATCGTGTCGCGTGGTTACTCTCTCTTACTCTTGCAACTTAACAAATATTCTATCATTTTCTATACTAATGCTGTGATCATGTCACAAAATGGATTACTATTTTATTTGTAATACCTACTTAACAATACAAAGAGCGATAAATAGTTTAATTATTTTGTCATTTTATTAAACCGAAATTATAAACCAGTGCAACTTTTCTGTTGAATGTGATGATGATAGGTAGAAATATAACAACGCGCCCCTTCTTTAAATATATTTTTTAATAAAAAATGTCTTTAATGAAATATGACAAAAGTTGATACACATGGTAGAAACCATTTTTATATTACTCCTGTTATGTTCTTTTATGTGTTTAAATAAAAGATACTCGATTATTGTCATTAATTAACTTTATCAATATTAAGTGAGCAGGGAGCATTACATGGACAATGCAGATGTATGTCCTCCAAGCCGACTCAAGTGATACTGACGGACGGGCCAGGATTGGTTAGTTACATCACTATAAATAAATGTTGCCAACTTCAAGTTACATACATAACAATTCCTAAGGCACAATTTGACACCAATTTGTTATTTTTATTGAAGGTTATGTAGTAGAACATCTAATAACAAATTGCAAATTGATTAATGGCCTCCAACATTTTACAAGTAAATATGGAGTTGGAGTAGTTTACAAAAAATTACTTTAAAGTGGGTAGCAAAAACGTAAGTTCTACTTTCAATACTACTTTAAGGTTCTGATACTTTAAAGGGTTAAGCAATGGTTCCAGGCAGGTGACAGGAACTTTCAGTACTCCTCTAAAGTTTAAACTTTAAAGTAGCTTCGAGCAAGTTACTGTTACAATCATATTACCACTTTGAAGTTGCAACGACTTTAAAGTAATTATACTAAGTGGAAATACGGTTCCACATACTTTAAAAGTTGCTTAGAAGTAATAGAACTACATAGTTCCAATAAATAGTATAAACAACTACACATTTACTAAAATATTCCGAATTAAAGTAATTAAACCTATAAAGTCATGAATTTAGTTGTAGTTGCGTAACAACTATTAAATCAAAGTTCCGATCTCAGTTACTGCTACTTAGATGTTGCTTGGGACAACTTTGTATATAACCTCAATTTAATAGAAATTACAAACATTTAGTGATAAAGTGAATGTTGCTCTATAAGACTTCGTTAAACGAATGCTAATTCTGAGCTCAAACATGTTATAATATGTTAAATATTCATTTTTTCACATAATAAGTAAGATATCAAGTGTGTGGTATGATTGGAAGAGTAAAAAGAATTTCTGTCAAAATAATGAAAAAATCCATTTGAAAAAGATTGGGTTTCGGGGAAAAACTATGTTGTTTTGAGTTAGCGTTGAGATGGCAGAATAGTATATTATTATACGAGTTGTATAAGACGATTTATTGTAGCACGAGTTGTTTGGGACACGACGAGAGAAGCGAGGAGTGTTCCAAAGGAACTAGTGCTGCAATACGTCTTATGTAAAACAAGTATAATATACTATTTTTTATACTTTGCGTCATTAATTTTATAGAAATTCTAAATTCAAGCTATTAAAAATATTCCATTACAATCTAGTGATTTCTGCGTTTAACATGTGGTAACACTATAAAATGACTTTTAGCGTTTTGTGAGGTTAGAATGTGTCAAAATTAAATGTGTTTATATGTAATATAAAACAAATGTAACCAATCTTACAAAACAAATAGTCTCCAACAACGATGTTATAATACCCTCTATTATGAAATCGGTTTCGGTGTCACAATGAACCCATTGTGAACGCAAAGTACAAAAAACAACATTAGTTACAATTGATTCATAATAATTTTAAATACTTCACGACCTTCTAGATTCAAAACTAAAAAAGTCAGTTTTCATTGTCATGACAACAAAAGTTAACAAATGAACTAATCATTGATTACTCATTATTATTCGTTTAAGATATAATGTTGTTAAAAGTGTTATAAAACTTGAAAGTCTTCAAAAGTATATTAAAAATATTATAGTAATAGAAATTACCTAGTTAGGCAACCAGTATTACATATATTTGAATGCCCCAGCCCCAATAAATCTTAGACTTTTAATAATGCCACAGAATCGGGACGTAAGCCTATATACTTAACAATTATGCCTTCGGCGAGGGTACGTTGTTTTGGCCTCCTTTTTTAAATTTTCCGTTGCAATCTACTGTTTTCCAAGTTTTTAATAAGCTGCTACCCACATTTAAAATTACAATATTTAACGAATAATTAAGCTTCTGAGCAAAACTGACATATTGCATTTTTTACATGATTCATCACATAGTTTATAGGGGTAATTTGTAGGCACTAAAAGTAACGCAAGTTAATATGAGTTACTAAATTGCTCATTGAAAGTTTTATAACATACATTTAAGTATATGGAAACATTATTTTCTCCAAGATTTATAAAAGTAATTACCAATACCACTATATAACTCCACAAATATTAATTTTATAATAATTCAATGGCAACCTTTAAATAAATTTGTCGATGAAGGGTAGAGGGGAAAAACGAAAAAGTCCCATGTGAACACAAAATGAGTTATATATTGTTTGTCATAGTCTCGGGCCTGCTTTTTTACGTGGTTTATTTGAAATGTACGAAAAAACAGTCTGTCACTTGCAACCGCCTATAAAGAATTGCCGTTGTATGAAAAAGCGATCTAAGTCCACTTTTAATTTAATTTTACTAAAAATCATGAAACGTTGATTTAGATCGTTTTTCCTTTGTACCCTGCATATACTATGGTCGCGGTTACTATAAGTTTTTTGGTTATATCTATATCAGTTCATTGTATACCTAGAGCTTACAGTAATCTTCTAAAACTGTAAAAACACCTGTGGAACATTTTTATATACTGTCATTACTTCTATATATCCTTTATATAAGCAGATATTACCATAAATAGTGAGAAATGTTTATTGGGAAGGGACTGTTTTGCACTTTCTAACGCTGATTGGTGGAAATATTCTCTGTAGGGTTAAAATGATCTGAAAGGATTGCAATGCAAATTCAGAGATGGAGGAGGTATGAACCTTTAAAGTTATTGTGGGGGCAACTTTTTTATTATTATTATTATTCTTATTATTATTATTATTAAGTTAAAGTAATTAAGATTTTATCAAACACGACATTTTTAATTTTTGAGAGGCCTTTAGGTAAGAGAACAGTAACTAACTACTTTATTTATTTTAAATGAAACATCCCTACTTTCATTACATGCTTTTTTCATGTTATTTTTTTTTGTTCATGTCAAATTTAATTTAATTTAATAAGGAATAATAAATTCTGATCAATAGAATGAGTTGAACACCTACCCGTCAGAGTCTTCTCAGCGAAAACACTGATAAAACTTTAAGGTTTGTTGTTCACAGTGTGTATCCAAAGCAATAGTTTGTTCTAAATAATAAAATTCTTGTTGCTATTTGTATATTATAATCCAACCATATATAATAAAACACTCTGCTCGGGGTTTAAATTCTAAGAGTGGCCCTGATAGCTAGCGCCACTACGCGGTGTAAATTGTTAGTTTAAGCGAAGAAAAAACCTGGCATAAAAGCAACTTTCTTTTGGTATGAAAACAATTTCAAGGTTCGTACCCACATTATTATTATATTAGTTAATAAGTGAATTTAATTTTTAAAAGTTCGAAGAAGAAGTCTAAACAAGATGATTAGCCTATATTAGTAAAACAATCTGATCAAATATTATTCGTATTTGGAATTCTTAACACGGTTAATTTCCATCAATTTTTTTAATAACAATTCGAATCGTTCAAATTTGGCAATAACCCTTCCCCCCTCAGACTCTAAACACTTGAAAATTGACTTCAAAGGAGTTGTCTAATAAACTTTAGTATTATTTATAAGTTTTTCATCGGATCATTGAGTTCGAATCATCGTTTGAGGTTTACGGCTCGAAAATTTGACTGCTTGAGTTCGCTTCATATTGAAAAGGTTGCCAGCGCTGGTTCCGTGTGTGGAGGATTAGGTGGAACTTGAGATTGACAGAGGTAGTTGTCAAAATGCCCACTACGGAGTGAAAATTGTGAAAAATGTTATCATTTTGTACAACTTCCTAACTTTGACATGGGTTTTTCTTTCTTTCTAATGTAATATCCATTTATCATCGATAAAACTCGAATTGACTCATCGTCTTGGAAAAAACAAAAGATTTAAAAGTCTTTCTTAATTAAGAAAGGGTGATAGAGTTAGATTTAGTTGAAGAAAGTAATTGAATGTGCACATAGTACCATTCAATTACTAACTAGTAAGGAGTTAAACAAGCCATTCAAACCAAATGTTTATAATAATGATCGACATAAACGACAGACAGACTCGATCAATCAAGTAAGCCACTAAGATCTATTTTAGAATATTTGGATGGATAAATGGAATGGCTGTGATGTAAAAAACTAACCGATAGCAGTGCTCTGAATGGCACATATACAGCCTGTTCGTTCTCAAACTCGAACATATTGTAACGTTCTTTCTAAAAATAATAATACAAGTGCTGTTTAAATCGTCTATTCACAAACAAATATTTATTTCTATACACTAATGAATACACTATAAATTAACGCTATGATTATAAACCATTAAAAACTATTATTTACAGACTATGAATTTCTAATACAACATTTATATTCACTATTTATTTTGTAATACACAGTTAATGACTTGCTGTTGACTGATCCCCTTTTATCCGCGAGTCGCTTTTATACCCTCCTACAATCGTACTAGAAGCCGGTAGAAACTACCATGTATTTCTGGAAGGTGCTAGATAAACAGTGCCTCGTTTACATTGTTGGTGCTATGCGTCATTCTCTCGAATGCCGCAGAATACTCCATCCGCTGCTCGAGAAGGGGTTCTTTCTTTTTCTCTCTTGTTACACTGCCCCCCTCTTCAAGTCTGTTCTGTCCCAGAACAGGTTTTATGATCTGGTTCCTGTAGAACGGGTCATGACGATATCGACAGTCTTCACCTCGACTACACGTTCCATTACGGTAGAAGTAGCAGTCTACACTCTTCGTTGGCCTTGATGCGGGCTGTGGGTCAAAACTGCAGACGAAGATCTTGACGTCCGTACCTCTAAAGATAACTTCCAGCATGTTTCTAACGATTCTCCAATCCAGCTGGTCCCGCCCACAGCCGAGTTTGGGAACTGCCAATTTGTTAATTCCCCTGGTAAGCAACTCGATTCTCAAATTCCATAGTGCCCTCCACAAGTCGGCGTAACTCGGTTTCTGGTAGTAAAACTGCTTGGTTACTAAGTAGTAAATGGATCGGTCATGATCAGTCAAGCGTAAGGATTTACCAACAGAGGGATTTTGTTCTCGAAGTTCATTCAGCCGTCCAAATTTATTTCTAAACACCACTGCGATCCCCCTGGACATACGAAGATCCTCGGAGACACAGTGGGCAATGGAATAATCACCAGGGACCCGGAAGAGATCTTGTTGCATCTCAGTCGTGACTCCGAATCGCGCTTTTCTAGTTCCAGAAAACGCAGCCATAAATTCTCTAAAGGTTGGCTGATCATCTCCAGGCCTTACGGTATTGATAGCCACCTCAGCCTCATCTTCCGGAACTGCGTCATTATTTCCCTCATAGTGCGCCAGACGATTGGAGTGTACCACCTTTGGTTTCCCTCTTGGCAATTTCTGGATGCGATAAATCAAGTCATTTATTCGTTTCTTCACCTGGTATGGACCCTCCCAATTTCGCTGTAACTTTGGAGAATAGCCACGACGCCTTTGCGGGTTGTATAACCAGACAAGCTCTCCAGGTTGAAACCCTCCTTCTTGGGCTCTCACATCGTACGTAGCCTTCATCCGGTCACTCGCGATTCGACTATTATTTCGGGTTCGGTCGTGAATATCCTCCAACTTCTTCTTTAAGTTGATGACATAATCATTCCCGGCTACCTCCTGCTCTATAGGTGGAGACCCAAATTCCAGATCACACGGTAACCGTAACTCGCGTCCAAACATCACAGACGCTGGTGACTGACCGGTTGTTTCGTGGACCGATGCACGATAAGCCATCAGAAACAGATGCAGGTATTGGTCCCAGTCTCGTTGATGATCAGAGACGACCTTGGCCAAATATTTGCCCATTGTTCGATTCATGCGTTCTACCATTCCATCGGACTGCGGATGTAACGGTGTGGTCCGAGTCTTGCGAATGCCCAACAATCGACAGACTTCTCCAAAGAGTACAGACTCGAAATTGCGGCCTTGATCCGAATGCAGCTCCATGGGCACTCCGAAGCGACTGAAAAACTCTTTGACTAGTACGTCAGCAACAGTCGCAGCTTCCTGGTTTGGTAGGGCATATGCTTCTGGCCATTTGGTAAAATAGTCCATTGCCACTAAGATGTATTTATTCCCATCGTCAGTTTCGGGAAATGGTCCGGCAATGTCTATAGCTATTCTCTCCAGAGGACTACCCACATTGTACTGCCTCATAGGTGCTCTTCGTTTCCCCAAGGGTCCGTTGCCAGTGGCACATAGTTCACATTTCCGGCACCACTCCTTCACGTCTTCTTTACAGTTGACCCAATAAAAACGCTCCTTAACTTTCTCCAAGGTCTTTTTCACACCGAAGTGTCCTCCGGAGGCACCGTCATGGAGATGTCGCAATACTGTAGCCACTCGGCTTCTTGGAACCACGAACTGAGACCTAATGGTGGTGCCATCTTCACTCTCCAGTACTCGCTTCAGGAGATCGTCTTCCACCTTCAAGGACTCCCATTGGGCCCAATATGCTTTGAGCGTTAAAAATATGCTGTTAAAAGGGCTGACGGCCTCCCAGGCAGGCCTTTCTCCCACGCGCTTCCATTCCAGTACCATTTTTAGTTCGGGATCAGCCTCCTGCTGTCGTTGCAATTCTTCCGGCAACCAATTGTCGTTGACGATGGTAGTCCTTAATACTTGGCAAACCCTCTCTTCCAAACGAGAGCAATGACGGCAATCCGTTGGACAGGGTCTTCTTGAAAGAGCATCGGCATTTCGATGACTAGTGCCCGCTCGATGTTCGGTGTCAAAGTCGTATCCTTGTAATCGTTCGATCCACCTTGCGACCTGGCCTTCAGGATTACGGAATTGTAGAAGCCATTTCAACGCTGCATGGTCCGTCCTCAATAAAAACTTCCGTCCGTACAAGTATTTGTAAAAGTGCTCAACGGACTTCACGACGGCCAATAGTTCTTTTCTGGTCACACAATAATTCTTTTCGGCTTTAGACAAAACCTTACTAAAATAGCCGATGACCTTTTCTTGTCCATCCTGTATCTGAGAAAGTACACCCCCAATGGCCAGATTACTTGCATCTGTGTCAAGTATGAATTTCCCTTCTGTCCGTGGATAGCTCAATATTGGTGCGGTTGTCAGGGCACGCTTCAGCTGTTGGAAAGCTGTTTCACACTCTCCGCTCCAAACATACTCGCGCCCATCTTCAGTTAACCTTGTCAGAGGTTTCGCTATATTGGCAAACCCAGGAACGAAACGCCTGTAGTAGGTACATAACCCAAGAAAACTACGAACTTGGTGTTTATCTTTCGGTGTTGGCCACTCTTGAACTGCACGAATCTTATCGGGGTCGGCTGCCACTCCATTTTGTGATACGACGTGCCCGAGATATTTCACTTCCTTTCTGAATATGTGGCACTTTTTCGGACTCAGTTTCAGATTGGCTCCACGTAGTCTTCGGAACACTTCCTCTAGATTTTTCAAATGTTCGTTGAATGATTTCTACAATCACACAATCACATCATCTAGGTATACCAGGCAGGTCTTCCACGACAACCCTCTCAGGATGGTCTCCATTAGACGCTCAAAGGTGGCCGGAGCGTTACATAGACCGAAAGGCATAACTGTAAACTGCCATAGTCCGGAACCAATAGTGAACGCGGTCTTCTCCCGGTCTTCAGGTTCCATTTCAACTTGCCAGTAACCGCTCTTCAAGTCCAAAGTCGAAAACCATCGTGAACCAGACAGGGTATCTAACGTGTCGTCGATGCGTGGTAAGGGATAGCTGTCTTTCTTGGTCACGTCATTAAGCTGCCGATAATCCACACAAAATCTCGTTGACCCGTCCTTCTTACTGACCAGGACCACCGGTGATGCCCATGGACTGCTGGATGGCTCGATGACCCCTTGTTCTTCCATATCAGTAATAATCTTTTCGGCTTCTGCTCGCCTTGCTAGAGGTAGACGCCTCGGCTGCTGACGGACAGGCATAGAGTTGCCTGTATTGATTTTATGTTTTACTATATTTGTTCGTCCCTTCTGGCTATCGTCAAGAGCGAAGATATCTTGGTATCGGTGAACCAAACCCTGTACCTCTTTCACTTCCGTTCTGTTAAGGTCTTCGCACGAACTAGTAACCATACCCACTAATTTTCCACCATGGTCTTTGGGCACTGGTTTTGGAACATCAGCCATACACCTGGCTACTCGAAATACTGGCACACACTGTCCCACAAGGGTACTCTTCTTCAATGTCACCGGATCCACATTAACATTCATAATTCTCACCGGTACTCTCTTTCCAACCTTGATCAGCGCTTTTCCCACCAGTATGCCACTATGGATCTTCTTATCACAAACAGGCTCCATCATTCGCACACACCCTACCCGAAGATCTCCATCCAAACCCGCCTCGACAACCATCTCGCTTTGACCCGGCAATATCACATCTTCAGTCAACAAAACCCTTACAACCGGATCTTCTCGTGGGTGCAAAGGAAGTTCTTCGTTACCGACCTTCAAAACACCCTCTTTCAAATCCAACGTAAAACCAAATTTTCTCAGGAGGTCCATTCCCAAGATGAAGTCATCAGTGATATCGGCTACCAGCACCTCATGATCACATTCTTCACTTCCAATGCCAATCTTCATCTTCACCACTCCGCGTGTTGGTATCACTTCACCTGTTGCTGTACGGAGTTGAGTAGTTGTCGGTAACAATTTAATACTTGATTGTAGAACATCAGGGCGTACGATGGATTTTGTCGCCCCCGTATCAATAAGTAGTGGAACGGTTCGGTTAGCAATCTTTCCATCTACAAACAAACTGCCATTACTATTCTTTGATGTTACGGCATGGATCGTGATCTCCGGGGCATCTTCACTCGCAGTCAACGTTCGCCCCCTCTTGCCAACCCTTTTTAACTTTTCCGACGGTTGTACTTTTCTTATTTTGGGACAACGGCGTTCTACATGTCCTTGTTCGCCGCAGTTCCAACAACGAGGCCCTCGAACTTCTTGATGATTCTTCTTACGGCTTTCTTCCTTCCGAAGAACTCTCAGTACTAACTCCTCTAGGTGATCTTTAGAACCTTCTTCTTCCTCCACAACGGCCCGAACACGCCCGTGACCTCGGGACGCTTACTTTGCAGCTTCAAATTCTAAGGCGTGAGCAAGCGCATTATCAGTTGTTCTTGGTCGTGCTAGCCTCAATGATTGTTGTGTTTCCCCGTCTCTTAACCCATCAATGAAGATCTGCACAGCGAGCTGTCCCAGAAATGAATCGGGTGCCGTAGGGTACGCCAATCGGACAAGCCGCGCAACATCGGCTTCAAACTCCTGCAGGCTTTCTCCATTCTTCTGGATACGATTCTTCACTTGCGCGTGATACACTTGTTGAAGATGCGCGTCTCCATATCTCATCTCCAATCTAGACACTAACAATTGATAATCAGTTTCCTGTCCTACTGGGATTGTTTGCAGGACGTTCAACGCGTCTCCACGCAAAGCCACAGTTAAAGAAACGGCCTTTTCCTTGCCTGTCCATCCGTTGGCCCCAGCGGCCGCCTCAAATTGTTTGTAGTAGGTGGACCAAGGTATCTTTCCATCGAACGTGGGTGGTTTTACTTTTATCCCTACGGCAGGAACCTTTTCTTCTTTAAATTGTTTCTTTACTTCATTAAACGGCCACTCAGAAGTTGAGGGAAACCGTAGTTGCCTCATTCTATCTTCCAGCATTTCGATCATATCGTCTTTCTTAGTTGTTGGTGGTAATTGCATTTGGGCTATTTTCTCTTCTACCATCTTTATTACCCTATCTTGTTCCGCCAATCTACCTTCCAATAGTCCTAACGCACTGGCATTCTCCAAAAATTCTTCGAAAACTTTATCTTCCAACGCTTTGACATTTTCCAACAATTCTCCTTTCATCATTTTAACATTTTCTTCCAGTGCTTTAGTATTTTCAAGTAATTCTTGTTTTAAAATTCTAGAATTCTCTTCGGACTTTTCCAGTAGTTCTTCTTTTAGCATTCTAACATTTTCTTCGGACTTTCTAGAATTTTCTTCGGCTTTTCTAGAACTTTCTTCCATTTTACTTAACAACAAACTAGTATCAATTGCGGGTCCAGGTATTTCGAAGAGGAAACTTTCAGGATCTTCTTGCTGTTCTATAAGCCATTCTTTTAGCCGATTTATTAACACGTTTTTAAGGCCAGTTGTTTCCAAATCTCGTTCTTCCAGTTCATGTTTCAAGTCTATTACTTTCAGATCTTTCAACAATTTCATCGCCATCTTAATTGTTTGTTGAAATTATTTTTAACACTAAAAATTTAATCTCACAGCACTTTATTTAATTATTACGCGATTTTATTTATTTTAAAACCTCACACCTGTAACACCACTGTAACGTTCTTTCTAAAAATAATAATACAAGTGCTGTTTAAATCGTCTATTCACAAACAAATATTTATTTCTATACACTAATGAATACACTATAAATTAACGCTATGATTATAAACCATTAAAAACTATTATTTACAGACTATGAATTTCTAATACAACATTTATATTCACTATTTATTTTGTAATACACAGTTAATGACTTGCTGTTGACTGATCCCCTTTTATCCGCGAGTCGCTTTTATACCCTCCTACAATCGTACTAGAAGCCGGTAGAAACTACCATGTATTTCTGGAAGGTGCTAGATAAACAGTGCCTCGTTTACATTGTTGGTGCTATGCGTCATTCTCTCGAATGCCGCAGAATACTCCATCCGCTGCTCGAGAAGGGGTTCTTTCTTTTTCTCTCTTGTTACAATATGTATTTAACATTGTATTGAACGTTTTTGGTGATTCGCCAAATTTAACTACAAGAAAGATAATGGTATCAATAGAAAGAGAAAATTGCTGCACATCATTTGATACTGTTGTTGTTACTGCACTGTGCCCTGGAGTCAACCAAGATGGGCAGCGTTATTTTAACGTGGCTCACCTAGAAGCTAGTCACCACGGTCCTGGTGTCCACGGTCCAGACCTCTACTAGCTCTCCAGGCTAGTACCGGAGTTATAAACGTACTCACTCGTCGAGACCCCTTCTCCCGGCATAGGAGACGGCTTCTAGTCCAGCTTCGGTCTTTCCCCACAATGTGGGACCACTGCCCGACCGAAACCAACCTCAATGTGGCAGGCTTGGACGGTTATGCCACCCCGTTCTACCTGTTATAGGCCCTCGTCAGCGCTTTGTTTAACACTTAAGCAGAATTCCGGTGTGTACTTGGAGGTGAAGTTGTCTTGGGCATTGAGAGACTATGTATTCGCATCAGTATTGGTATCAGTATCGCATCAGTACATATCCTTAAGTCCAGAGGCTCGAGACGATCTCTTCAGATCACAGGCATGCAGTTTTCCATCGGCCGGAGCTTACCCCCCCTCGACCAGGATAAAGCTCACTCGAATCCCATCGGGCTTGATCAAGCAGCGGATGGCCAGCGGTACACTATGAACGACTTCACCCTCAGGCTAGAATCCAATCCACCCACACCGGTACTCATGTCAGAAGAGCTTCCTTCTCAACGTTCATGAGTCTCCGTCGAGAGCACTTACGTGCATCTCTACCACACATTTGATTCTGGCTTTATCGCCCGTTACCCAGATTACCTGGGATTGGGTGGAGTCCAGCCAGTTTTATGGGTGAACGGCGTGTGGTCTGCTCCGCTCACCCAAGCATCAAATGATACTAATATCGTGCTATAGTAATATTAACAGTGCGATTTTTATTTTAAAATACTAATTTAATAGTTGACTTCATGAAATAAATAAAGATTATTAAAAGTTTCACAGTTTTATTAAAATATACCTGACAATATTGTTTCGACAGCTATGCTGTCATTATCAAAGGTAATATAATTATAAACAAACACGTCGCTAAGGTAGATACAAAATAGGTAACTAGATAAAATAATAATAATAATAATAAAAATTAATAATAAAAATCATAATTAAACATCTAATACTTCCAGTAACGGAGAATTACTGAGCTCAAGTTGTTCATTCATTAAAGGTACCCTGAGTTTGTGTTTGTATATCTCAAAGAATTCTAAAATGTCTAATTTGCGTTTGTTATTACAAAAATGTAGGAATTTAATATTATTTTGAGGAGTCATTGTGTGATTTTGTTCTAAAAGGTGTTTGGCGTAATTCGATTTTTCAGGATGTTTATTTTTGTAATGACGTACGTATTCTTTATATCTTATGTCAAAATTTCGAAGTGTTTGTCCAATATATACCGAACTACAAAAACAACAATTTAAACGGTAAATGCCCGATTTCATGATATCATGTGTTCTGTCTTTAGCATTAAATAAAAATGAAAAAGTGTTAGTGTTGGTTTTAAATGTTATTTTATAATTGTTGGTTTTTCTTAGTATATGTGCAATTTTTCTGATATTTTGCCAAAATATGGTATAGATATGTAATTTGTGTCTTCTGTTTGATTGTCAATGGGATATATTCTTTTGATAGCTAACCTATAATCTTTTTGTTTAATTAAAGTGTCAATCATGTTCGGATTATAATGATTTGCATGTGCTAGTTGTTTAATGGTTGATATCTCTTTGCTAAAATCTGATTTTGTTAGTGGAATAGTTAAAGCTCTGTGTACTAATGATCTGTATGCTGATTAACTTGAACTGTTTAATACTTTAATATGTATTGATTTAGTATAAATATAGCAAAATACATAAATGTAGAATGCACAATGTTAATTGCCTATGATCGACTATGAGAGACGACACCCAGTATGTAAATTCAGTAACTTCTGAGATTTGCTACTGTTTGTGGAACTTGTTCTAGTGTATTTTGCCCTGCTACCTGCGACGTACACTTGCCATTTTTGTAATACAAACAGAGTTATACAAAATAACTATTTTATACAAATTTACAAAAATGACTACAGTTGTTACACTAACAATGAAATATATGTTTTTACAAAACTTGTTAGTACTTTTTACAAAAACATGAAAAATTACTAGAAGATAATAAATAACATAATAATATAACAATTTACCATTAATGTTATAATTTTTATTATTTTTTTGTATCTGTTGTAATCGGTGTACGAAGGTTATCAGGTCAAGAATTTGTAAGTGAAATTATAACGCGTCTTCTTCTTATTAGTCATTTTCTCTTTCTTTTGATTCTATGTTATGTCATGCAATAGTTCTATAAACTAAGCCGTTTCTGCAACTGGCAAAAAAAATCAGAGAAGTATATTTTTTGTTCTAATTTTATAGAAAACGGCACTCCGATACAACAACTATTTCTATATTCCTCTTCCAAGATACTCCTACGTTGAAAGTTTTCCTCGATATTTAGTAGTTCAGGAGATATCGAATAATTACGCACTAAATGGACACCCTGTATAAACACCATCTATGACTGCTATAACATACTGATTGTTATTATTTCTTCTTTAAGCTTATTACATTTTAAGGTTTAGTATCACTGCTTTCGACGAAGAAAGAAATTTAACAGGCGTATGGTGTTAAGAATTATTTGATACTGTTTATCTTTAACTAAACAATTATTTTCAATAAGCTTCCACAACGGCAATTACATAAAGAAAATAATGTTTAAAAGTTTAAAATTAAATT
The DNA here is from genome assembly GCA_929113105.1 of Agrypnus murinus. Classification (NCBI taxonomy): domain Eukaryota; kingdom Metazoa; phylum Arthropoda; class Insecta; order Coleoptera; family Elateridae; genus Agrypnus; species Agrypnus murinus. The sequence continues at coordinate 18,551,741 of OV816027.1, forward strand.
GTGTTCATAGAGGAAGAACCGTATTATACTATATCTAAATTTATAATTTGAATAAAATTATCGTTAGTAATTATGACTATTTTAATTATTTGAACCTTAATAAAAAATGCTAGATTTCTATACTTAGTTTTTATTTATATTATTTTATATTTAGGTTGTTAATTATTTAATATTAATTTGTTTTTAATAAACAATGCGAGTTGATGAAAAATATATGAAAAATATGAGTTTTATTATCGAGTTATATACAGGTTGGACACGCATGGGTGTGATATAGAAATATAAAATCGTTCATAAAAATAGTTAACCGATGCGATAAAGAAGGGGAATATTGGGATAAGGGCATTATAATATTATAATTATATACTATATAATATTCCTCTTCTTTATCGCATTGTTTTGCACTATTTTTATAAATATTTTTATATCCCTATACCAAACCGGTACGTTAACCAACCGGTATATCTAGTTTATTTATTATCTCATCAAACTAATCATTAAACCATTTTTTCAGTGTGTAAAAAACAGAATTAGCTCTTACATCTTGTTATATTAATAAAACCTCAGATAAATCTCTATTACTTAATATTGGTAGTTTATACATTCACAATTTAATTTTTTAATTTAATCATGAGTTATCGTTTGAATTTGGAGTTCAAGGTTGTAATGCTGTTCACTCTCAATATCGAGTGTTATGCGATAACCTCGGTACTCCGTGTCGTACCTATTAAATTTATTTATATTTATATACTGCCTTGTTTTTGTTATTTCAATATCTCAGTGGTCCTAAACTTTTTTCTTTCTTCTTTTGATTGACTAAATTTAAATTCTCGTCGTTTAAATTCTAAATTAACATTTTTTAAGTCACCGGTTAAAATAACGAATGCCGTGGCTTCATAGGAACTTCACTATCATATCAAGACAACTCAAGTTGATTGACAACTGGCCTCATGTAATTCTTAAAAAAGCAATTATCAAATGACCTTTGCTGCCTCACTTCTACTCATCGAGCTAAATAAACCAAAACCATCAACCATTTTCGTGGCGGGTGTAAAAATATCAACGCATTAATAACCCTGTTGGATAACATAACAAAAGAAAAATTAAATCATGAAAGCTCTAAGCAACCAGTAAGAAAAATTTCCCGCTCGTCTTACAAAAATATACATAGATGACGCAGTTGTAGCTGCAAATGCGGCAATACAAACGGCAGCAAAATTGTAAGCAACAGTAATAGCGAAATTATCCAAAGAATCCAAAACGAAGTGTTGGGAGTGTTAATAAATGCACCGTGGTATGTTCCTGATATTGTTATACAAAGAGACCTATGTTACCATAAGCAAGTTTAGCACAAAATACAGTTACAGGTTAGATCGGGCGAGGAACTAAGAACGTGCTGAAATAAAAAAATAAATGCACAAAGTGATAACAAGACAAAGTCAACTTTTCGGCATTTAAGATGCCGACAAACCAGGAGCAGCAGGTGATATGATCCACATCTCTTTTATCGCGGTTTCAACAATTTCAAATAGATATTTTTTTTATTTTCCAGGTTCTTTATTTCTCGTTTTTTAAAACGAAATTATAAAATGAAACTAGAGTAATGTGAAAGACTTATATTACTTGACTTATATTAGTTACACCCTGTATATTTAGTGCAGGCAAGTAGCAAGGTTACTTTGCTCCTTATATTCATTATTGATCTACCCATTTTTCTTTGTTTTTTTCATTGATTGGAAGTTGGGTTGCGTTGGGGGGGGGGAGCGACAAAAATAAAGCACAGATTTCAACCAATTTTGAAGTTTGTTTCAAATCAAAGGTTCTTACTAAATAAAACGTGATCAGGTTAATTTTGAGAAAATTTTCAAACTAAATTACAATTTAAAGTTAAACTTATTTAAAGAGCATAAGAAACCGTTGAAAGTCGGCACTAGCCTTGTTTTATACACATTTGATTGGACATCACTATGTGACAAATTGATCTATTAAATATGAGGTTACGAAGAAGATGAAACTCACCCAACTGCAAAAAAGTTCTTGTTAAAGTCTAGTTTTTGTTAAAAGTTATCGATAGATTTCTAATAATACGTTTTTCTTTTTAGGTGAGCTATTCCTACAACGAATGTATCGGTGACTACACCAAATGAAGGAGTTGCAACTTTAAGGTAACCTTAATTAACATTAATATGCTAATAAAATGGGTGGACTTTTAGCTCACGCTGACTACCAATGTATTGTGATGATTTTCCTCATTATTTGAAAATCATTTTTCAGTTTCTAATTTGGTTACCCATGTAAAAACGTTCAGTGTTGATTTTCATTGCTAATCATAAATTGAATTTTTAAAATGATTAATTGTGAAAACGATTCAGGTTTGAGTTCATTTTATTTATTGAATACATGTATATAGTAACAAACTTTTATCAGGAATACAACTTTGGGGTTTACAGGATTATCACTTCCAGTTAAATCTGAGAAAGAAAATGTATAGTGATAAAGGTTTACAAGACATTACAAATATTATCAACAACAATACAGAAATAGTCTTGACGACCATAAACAGTTAGTCGGTAATACAATCAGAGTACAATATTAATCGGAGTGGTCACTTGTGTTTTCATAAGTGAGGTTAAGTATTTTTTCTTTCAAGCAAATGTCAAAGTCGACAGTGCATGGGGATAAAAGGTTTCCCATTTATTAAATTTTCTTATTGCATATTATAGTAATATCATTATATAAAATTCCGGAACAACAAAACACTGAATTCTTAAAAGGAACCCATAAAGGAGTTCAGTATGGGTTTCGGAATTAATGCAGAGTATAATAAAATCGACTCTGAAATAAACATTTTAAAATTATTTTATTGTGTGATTGCAGATAAAATAAAATCAAATTAAAATTAAACATCAAAATTCTATAACATCACAGTATGTAGTAATACTACTAAAACGCTCCGATCACGTTAACGTGCCCTCCGAAGCACTACCATACCACTATAGGGGTCAACCGTGCAACTTCTGCCCCGACCAAGGTTGCTTAACTCTTAATACTTTTTGACCAGTTTTTTCGCAGTGCTAGGCCATGCTACCAACAACGGTGAAATGTGGTTGGCCAAACATGCTTAGATAAACTTACCTTATAACTACATATATCTGTAAGAATCTCCTTTTTGAATGTTACATATCGTAAGTGCAGTCCAAAGAAATATCATTGGATAACGTTGGTGCTGAGTACTCATTTTGGTTTACTTTTTCAGTTTTATTTTTGTAGAAATTAGCACTGCAGCTGTTTTTAACCATCTTCAGCTGGTCACATTAGAGAACTCGTTACGCGTTAGTATATAAAATATAGTTGAACAGAGTAACACTTTTAGTATAAATTGAATATCCTTAAAATTTAAATTTTCACTAATACATTTCAGTTGTAAGTTTATCAACAGCAAAACCTTGATGTGTAATAGTAGATTTCAAATGTGTAAAAAAGTGAGTACAAATATAGAAGAATACACTAGCGGATCAATATCTGATAAGAACCGAAAATAAAATGAAAATAAACAAGAGGAACTTACTACACAAGGTAAACAGCAAGACGTTAGAAAAAAATATTTAGAAGAGGTTAAATGTGCTAATTTTATGTATGCAGAAACGACAAAATTAATGTTTCAGAAAACAATCATTAGAATCTCAAAGACGAAGGTTGGATGGTTGAGCGGATGGGGAAAGTACAGGAATATATTTGCAGGAATGGAATAAGATTCAATCAAGGCATAAATAGTTTGGAACTAAACTGGTAGGAAAGGTGATTATACACAATTAAATAAAGACATACATGGGCACAGTTTATAATAAGTATCGTAGAGTCATAAAAAAGAATTTTAGTAGCCTTATGCTTTTTTAAACAGGACCTTTAGTATGTAGTATCCAGGAAAGTTGACATTCGAAAGCTTTTTACATAGCTATATCTAATCAAATTGCTTGCTAAGATTACTATTTAAAAAATTTTAGAACTTCGTTGTACACTGCTTTTAATTTTGTTTTTTTCATAGTTTCTACATTTGCACTAGAATGTTTTATACATTCCTATTACTATTTTGATTATGTTATTTTTATAATGAATGTGATAATAGCATCCAAAATTAATATCATTAGAGTTTTCTATCCCTTGGTTTACAATATTTATTGATTAAATTAATTTAATTACAGCAATTTACAGCAAAAACGGTGCCGTTAACTTTAAAAGAAGTATTTAAATATTGCTATTGCTAGTAGAATAAAAAAATAAAATATGCATATTATAATAAGATCATATCCAGGGAGAGACACTCGATCGTCGACTGTGTAGTCGAGAAAATACTTTTAAGCCCTCACTATCATTTGATTGTTGGAAATCATTTTAGTGCATGCGGCTACATGGAAATGTGTGCTGCACAACACAATCAATGGTCGAGTGTCTTTCCTAGTTGTTATCTTATCAAACCTTAGTATGTATATTTTTTTAACAGAAATAAGAAAGAATATTCAGATAATTCTTTTAAAGTTAATGATAACACTTTTGTCGCAACCTCTAATTAAATGAAATTTGATAGTTAATAAATACAGTAAACCAGAAGGGATAACCAATTCTAATTACTTCAATCTTGGATGCTATTCTCATATTCATTATAGAAATATCAATATCAAGGTTGTATCTTTTAATATAAGCTTTCCTGAAATAGAACTGGAATGTAGATTTGCAGAACATGGAAATGTTTGATAAGAAACATTTTCTTTCAAAACAACGAAAAATGAATCGTTAATCTGGAGTTTGATTGGGTTTACTTCTTCTAACTAATCTACCCCCGGCTATAGTAAATCTGATTAGTTCAGAAATTCTGAAAAAATTGCTGAAATTCTGATCTTACCGACAACTGTTGATATGGCTCAAGTAATTGTGGAGAAAAAACGTCTGTCTAGCTCAAGAGTATACTTCTTTCTACTAACACGGTCCAAAATAAAATTGTACATTTGAAAGATATAGATTCGAAGACATTCGTATGCAAGTTGTTGAAAATAGTAGGAAGAGGGCAAAGCAAACTTCCAATTAGCTAACCTAAGTCTTACGAACTAATTGGATATTCGGTTGTTATTTGTAAACATCTTTTTTACTTTGGCGTTTAGTTTTTTTTAGCAATCCAAAGTCTCCCTCTGTTGTTGGGGCTCCTGGGTATATCATTACATTTGTGTTCCCGACTCCTGGAGCATTTTACATCGTAGAACTGTACCGTAAGATTATTTAGAATACAACAATATATGTCCGAAAACTCCTGTATGCTGCCTCAATTTATAATCATCAGAGCATTAATTATAATTAATTTAATTGATATTAAATAAGTGATTTCATCCTTAAATAAATTTTCGCCATGAGTTTAGGTAATTACCGCGCTCGCACTAGTTCAGAAATTTAATCATTTAATAATTACAATTATGTTTTTGCTGAGTGAGTTATAATTACTTAGCTAAGTTAGCGAATAATTTCTGCTAATCCGACAGAACTAACTGTGGTAAATAGTTGTATACCGATTTCCAAACTAGCGCTTTCGTGGAATGCATCCACCTTAAACCAATACTACTGAAAAATATTTATTGACACTTTGATACAAAGTACAAGTAACTACAATATTGATTGGACGAGATGCAATACTATAGACACTGACGGCGCCAAGGCTATGACGGGACATCGAAGGGTCTCGTTGCCAAATTAAAAAATAAAAAATCCAAATGCTGCATGGCTATGCTGCTTTCTTTGCATTGGGAAGTTCTTGCAGCAGAATTTCTACTTTCTAAAATGGAGTGTGATTTAAAGAGTGTCATCAAGGTGGTAGATTCTATTAAAGAAAAAGCGTCGCGAATATGTATATTCCGAAAAATTTGTGAAGGAATGGATGCTTTATACGAAAAACTGTGTACTCCCAGTAAACACATATGGGGCTGGAAACCATCGCTCTTTAAAAAAACTGAGTCAGTTTGAGAGAGTATATTAAAAATGAAGATATAAGACGAAGAAGCAAAATAACTAATACTACAGAGAGGCAGGTTGAAGGGGGCTTTTTGGTTCAGGAGTTGACTTTGGTGGCCATTCCTGTTCGGGCGCCAAATTGTAGGTATCTCTGCCATGAACCCCAACTTGCTTTTGAAGGGCGTGATGTTCTCGGTGGTCGGTGGTAAATCTCGGGCGCCAGTTATTTTAACGTGGTATGCGCCACGGATCCGGGTAACTGCTAGCGGAGAAAAAGTATTCCATGAAACTCTTGGGGTCAGTCTGGAGACTCTCCATCTGTTTTGACTAAGACACTCAAAAAAGACAAAGGTGTTATCAGTAAATAAAACACATCAAAATTCTAAACAGTTAATAATTTATTAAAACCACACGTTCCTACAAGCTCTACTTCTACCTTAATGAGCTTACGGCTAGTCACGGCGTTCCGGGCAAGCGGGGTGCAACACAGTGAAGACTCGGACAGGATTTACGGAATGAGACTCCCGGAATACTCGCAGTGAGGTCTCGGAAAACATACAGTAAGGTATAAACGAATGAGATCGGGGCAGAAAGGGAAGCGGAACTTCGGTTAAGAGGACTCTTATATTCATTCCCTGAAAGCGGTTCTGCCTGCTGGGCTGGCTTGTTGGTCCTGCTGGCTTCTAGTTCCGGAAAGGAACTGAATAAATCGACTCGCCGACTTTCTTATTTAGATGGTCTTGGGGCATTGGGGAAATGGTAAGAGTGAATCGGAGCTGCACACGCTAAAAAACGGTTAGGGAAGGGATGCGTAATCTTGCTTCAGTCGGCGGCTTATCCGAGCGGGTATAGATCGCACGGATGATAAGCTTATTCACTCTTACATCCAAAATAATTAAACAAAATAAAGTAACTTTGTTACAGAGGCAAAGATGAGCAATTACAGAGGTAAAGTTGAGGCAAAGTGATAGTGAGCTGGACATGTGGCCAGAGAGGATGATAATCGTTGAACTACAAAAATGATTAAACTGGATACCATGCTATCACGAAGCGATGGACCGATGACATCTAGTCGGTAGGAGGTAGAAAATGGTTTTAACTCACAGGACACAGACAATTGTAAGGGTTTGAACAGGGATACCTTCAGCAGTGGAGGAATTGAGGCTCATAAGAAAGAAAAAAAGAAGTCGCTCTATGGACAATGTGTGGGCTAGAGTTTTCCAGTTAAGAGCCGAACTTCTGCTGTACCCGCGTACCCCCGGAGTACCTGCTGTAGTCGGGAAATCGGAATATTCAAACTTATTTTCCAATCGTCTTTGGTTTCTTAAACTGGATAAATATTAACAGCATAACAGTCAGGGATAAAATCGACTGATTTATAACAGAAATTGGTTTTTGGTCGAATTTGCTTGGCAAAAGAAATTTGATTAATTATAGTGCGTTTTTGATTTGCATTATATTTTTGTTTATGAGTTATGCCTTGAACTTGAAAACGATATCATCGTGTGTATGCAGAATACAGAGCTCAGATTTGAAAAGTTAAACTGTCAACTGTAATTAGTCACCATAGCAACTGTACAAAAAGTAAAAAAAATTTTCGACGTTATGCGACATATTATTTTTCGCGGTAAGTAGTACCTCTAAAACATGTTTTTTATGTCACTTATTGGAACTAAATAGAAATTCTCAACTAAATAGTAATTATTTATCTTTTCTTCAATAATATTCAAGACAAATAACAAATTAGACGTATCAATTAAAATGTTAGTTGCTGCTTGCAGCAGTTTAACGTCATCTAAGTATTCTTCTAAACAGCCTTTTCATGGAGTTTGCTAGTTAAAAGCTGTTACAGAGAATTGGTACGTTTAGTTCATCCCAAAGACTCGTAAGATTGCCAGACTCCGCTGCCGCGTCGTCCGGCAACTTTCTTAATCGTCCCAAAATAGTTGTTGTATTAATTAAACGAATAACTATTAGATGCTTATCCGTTCAAATATGAAACATGTAGTAAAAATTATACAGAGAACAGAAAATAGAAAAACCGGAAGGGCTAAGGTTAACTACAAAAATAACTTTTGGAATTTCGAAAAAGTATATCAGATAACAATAATTCAATAATTCGTGTTCATTGCAAAAATAGAAAAAATGTATTTTTGTTAACCTTTCAAAAAAATATATACATTTCTCTTTCATGTAATATTACTATTAGCTTGTATTACAACAACATCTGACTGTTTTGGTTTGTTTATTTACTTCCGATTACATTTTTTATTTCGTTCTACTAAAGATAAATCAAAACAACTTCAATGCACGGAAACTCCGTATAAATCCATTAGTTATCATAAAATGTTTGTAAAAGCGGGAGAAAAAGAGTAAAAATGCACAATTCCATTTACGTTCCCATTATAAATCGTAGTATCAAGAAAATTTCCTTTGGTTTAAAATTTCCATTAATCTATCTTGTATATCTTGTTTGCAGTTGAAAATTATAGTCATTATAAAGCCATTTCAAAATTGTCTTTTGTGGCTGTCCGTTATCGAGTGGTAGAGATACTGCCTTGCAAAAGGAGGGACATGGGTTCAAATATGAGTTGCGTGTGGATTTTTAAAAATTTTAATTAATCGTATTTGAATTCGATAAAATAAGGTGTGACTATGGACAAGCGTAATGTAATCGCTCCATTACTTCAACTGTGCATGGAAGGATGGATTATGCATGTAAAGTCTTTATTTCGTTCTAGCCCAGATAAACCAAAACAACTTCAATGCACGGAAACCCTGTATAAATCCATTATAATAATAAAATGTTTGTAAAAGCGGAAGAAAAAGAGTAAAAAAGGCACAATTTCATTTACGTTGCTACGTTTTCATTTTAAAGCGCAGTAGCAAGAAAATCTCTTGTTGCTTTCAAATTATCATTAATATACTTTATATATCTATAAGTCTTTTTTTGCGGTTGAAAGCTTAATCATTATAAATCCATTTCAAAATTGCACGAAAAGCTAAAAAATTTCAAGTAGAATTTTCATACAATACGGGAAAAAACAAAAATGGAATAATATCAAGTGGGATGATGCATAAATATTATGTGGAATGGATTTAATGTTTACTTCATTTAAAAATCCTTTTTATGAAACGCTTAATACCACATATGTTGCGCTGTCATGTCTAATCCTAGTTGAGCGGAAACGGATCTACAAAGCTTTTTTATTGTCTGTGTACGCTCAAAAGAGCGGTACTAATTTTAAGGCGTCCGCTCGATGTGAAACTAGTGAACTGGGATAAGCACCTGTGGGAAATATTATGACTTATTGATGAAAATATATATAATTCAAAAGGGGATATCAAAAGGGATATATCGATGGGGAATTAAAATTAGAAGATAATTATAGAGGGAACCTTTCCTTCGTAATATGTTTAATGTTTATGTAAACATTGCCCACTTTATGAATTTTTTGATGTTGGAATTTCTATCAATGAAGACTGTTTTAGTTTTGTGTTCAAATTTTAGAGCTATGATTATAGTTAATTGTTGATTGAAAAAGCAACCAGAGTGGGTGCATTTATCGATATTCAATTGTAATTCCGTATAAATTATAAAGAGGACTCCCTAATTACTGATAAAGCTATTATTTGTTGGCCATTAGTAAAGATTGATTCTATTTGCACTTAAAGGTATTGAAATATGCAAGCATTTATACACTATAAGTTATTTAAATATGCAGTGAATTACACTCAAGTATGCAAATATCTAAAATTGCTTTATTCCTAAGTAAGTAGTAAAATAAGCGGAAATGAAAAAAAAAAAAAAGGAAATCAAAGAGCTAGTTATCTGAAATAAATAAAACAACATCCAAGTAAGATGTATGCAAAGGTAAACCAACTTACCTGGAAGAATTGCTGTTAAATACTGAAGTTCAATGTAACGACATCAATGAAGATGGATTTGTCGTGTATTGTGTTAATAAGAATAACGTAAAATTAAAAAGTATTACTGATTGGTAGAGATTTCGTTGGAAAAGTTGTGTTTGTTTAAAAGAAATTAATGAAATCATGTTTGTAGACCAGCGTCTTATGATCGTCAGATAGATAAATGTCAAATGGGTTGCAGATATTGTTGTGACCCAGCTAAAAATGTTCAAATAAAATAATTAAGCCTATAAAGAAGGTATTTATTTATGTAAAGCAGTTTACATAGGTGTTTTTATGGAATTCAGTTATATATTAGTTATGGTTTGAAATGTATTTGGTTGATATTGCATAGGGGTCTTATCATGCGGAATTAATATAAAGTGTTATATATTTTTAGAGTCTATGAAAGAAGGGCTAAAAGTTTATCTTTTTAGTTTTGTGATTATCGATAAATCTTATAAAATAATTGTAATATGTCAACAATTAAAATTTAAAGATTTATTTAGAATAAAAAAATGTTTAACTAAAGCAAATTAGCTAATAAAAAGGTAATTAGTGCAAAATAATCTTTATAAAAAGAATTTATGGAACAGCAATGGAATAGCGAAATAGTGAGTTTTTAAAAATCAACAATTTATGTAATATGTTTAAAATATCATTTATTTTAAATAAATAAAAAATTGTTTTGTAATAAAATTTTATTAAGTTATATAATACTTATAAATTTCAAACCATAATTAAGAAGAAGGATAAGTAAATAGATCATTAACATATAATTTTTATTATTTTTATTTTTCTAACAATGTAATTATTTGTTTAGATTAAAATTTTTTAAGAAAGGAGAAATTGTGATTTTATAGCAATAATTTAAATCCAATTTAAAATGTAACCAGTCTCGCTGTTTCGCTTTAAGGAAAATTAAAAATATTAAAAAAAAACACTGGCATGATCTAAAATATGTAAATATGCACTTCGTAAATATTCGTTAGATTTAGGAACTAAAAGATAATAACTAAAAGGAAGTCAGTGTATGCAAAAACTAGTCTATACTTATTTTATTAGTTACTAAAAATATGCAAATAAGCACTTTTTTACACTGTTCTTATTTTCACTTAAGAAATAAAACACGGGAATTAAAACTATGTACAAACTAACCTTTTTATAAATTGATAAAATATATATTGTTACATGTGCTAAACAAGGCATGTATTTGATTTCCATATTCTAAATAACTAAAAGTAGCGATGTAAATATACTGAACATATGCAAATATGCACTGGTTTTACTTACACACTTGACTTATAAGTGTGTACTGAAATATGACTCGTTTTGTTTTTATATACAAAATAACAAAATGATAATTACAACAAATATTTATATATTGCTAAGAAATATGTCCTAGTTAACATTTATTCATTATTAAAGAGAAGTGTGACCTCATTATAAACACGTGCAAGATAACGCCTCGAGCGGTGCGCCCACATATGCTAAAGCGGAAGCAGCTGCAGTATTCAGAACTTTATATAATGCATTCTACGAAATGCTAGAGGAAGCAAACAATCCACGGACACATGTGCTCAACTGAAGGATTTTATGCCTACAGAAAGAGTATATAAAGACCAGAGCTTTGTGGGACAGATCAGTCTGAGTTACCACGGGGTTGGGATAGAAACTGATGACCAGGGTCATTGTTTACCTTCCTTCAAACCATACTCACCCAGAAAGCCGTAGCCAGGGTTACTGTTTACCTCGGTCTTTCTGAACATCATTATTACCAGTTTTAGGTTGAACTTGTATAATAGTATTTAAGTGAATATGAAAGTGCATATTGTGTAATATCACGACGAATAAATATCTTATTGTACTTAACAGTAAACTGTGTTCATTCTTGTAACTTGGGCTCCGTCTTTTGCGTTTTTAAAATAAAGTATCATTTTCAAAACGCTTTTCCACGTCAAGAAAAGTTAATTCCCTTGCATATCCTAAAATATACATATCTATACTGTTTTTATATAAAAATCAATATTTTTGTATAAGAATATTTTTGATTTGTAAAAACTATTACTTTGCATATGCTAAAATATTCAAATAATCATTTATTTTACTACTTTTATATGTATATTAAAAATAAGAATCTAAATATATAGTGGGATATAAACTTCTAAAAAATATGCAGTTACCTATTTCAAAATATAGAAATATGCATTTAAGTACAAAATAAAAACCTATTAAATATACGTAAATAAATAATATAGTGTTTATCAATTGGTTTGGGATGAACATTTACCTTATTTTTATATAAGAGTTAAGAGAACCCAAATCAAAAGTGAAAATCAATGTATTTGTGAGCTAATCTATCTATGAATTGCTAAAATATATCAGCACTTTTATCTATGTTAACATAGATGCAAATATGCATTTCATTGCGTTATTTAGAACTAAAATAGCACGTTTTGTGCTAAACTTAACTTGTAGTGTCTAAGTGCATGCTTAGCTTATTATGTAGGTGCTTAAATATGCGTATATGCATATTTATTTGCAAATTATTTAAAACATGCAATTCGATACGCTAAAATATGCAAATATGCGCCTACTCTTAAAAAATTTTAATATCTTATTAATTTTCCATATTATAAGCAAGTAAATCAAATTAACGTATTCACCTATTAAATGTTTTATTTATTTATAAATTACTTAAATATGCGCTTGAATGGTCAAAAACGTGGAAATATCTGCAGGTATTTGTGTTAAGGGTAAATAAAGCAAATTAATGTATTATTATATATCTAATTCATTTACTAGCTATTTGAAATATGCTCCTTAATATGCTAAAATATGTACACATGCTAAAATATGCACTTTTAACATTCGGTGTAAAGAAGCTAATTCAAGTATTAATAAAAGTATTTATAAATTGCTTATCTGTAACTTAAAAAAAAGTAAAAATATGCAGCTAAATATGTCAAAAGACATTCCGTGTAACAAATATAGAAATTTCAAAATAATATAACCGTGAGTTAACATACAGTTGTTGTGCAATGAATATTCTTAAAGTTCAAGTAACCAACAAATTAATTTTAAAAATAAATTTTATTATTAAAAATAATTTTAATAATTCGAAAAAATTCAGAATTTACGATCTGAATTAAAATAATAACTTGAATTAACTTTTTTAAATTTACTTTTAATACAAAAGCTTTTTTAAACATGTTAATTGGATTGTTTTTGTTAGTTTTAAGCAATAGCTTTCCCGCACAGACTTTTTTTTATTGAAATAAACATTTTTGATAATTGATGTTTTTTTAAAATGTTTGCGTGTATGTTTGACCGAAGCAATCAAAAAAATTTTTTACGTTTATATAATCATTTTTTGCACATTACATTAAGGGCACATTAAAATTATTTATAAATTTATAAGGAGTTTTGTTTTCTTTGTTCAAAACCTTTTCTTATTGGTAGTTTGGCACAAAAGGTTAAAAAAGTTTTCTAAACAAACGTAGTAGTGGTGCAAATAAAGTTTTGGGAAAAGAAATTTTGTAAATGTAAAATTTAATTAATTAAAATCTGGAAAATATTTGATGAAAAAGGTTTTATAAATAGAAGAATTTACCTGAAAACATGTTTCAATTATTATCTGGCTTGAATAATAACAATTGTTCTGTTTTGTACATTATTCCTTATTTAGAGTTGGCAGAAATCAAGACAAAAGGAATTTTAAGATTTTCTGAAGGTTTAGTACAGTCTTGAAAAGTAAGGTAGAGTCAGCTGTTCTCAACAAAAAGGAAATAATTTGGGAAATTTTCCATACTTATCCAATTGGGAAATAAGTGTTTTGCTACTGCTAAAGCAGAGTAGAGTGAAAGTGTGATTATTGAAATTATTACAAAAGGAAAATTAATTTACTTACCTATCCTTGGAAGTTTCTTTTAGATATGATCAGGGTTTTTGTGCAGTAAGTTGCAAGCCTGCTCAATAATCTAACTATCACTTTAAATAAAATTTAAAATTCATTTAATCCCCAAAGAAATCAATTACAAAAATCCAAAACTTACCTAGTAAAGTGAGATTATAATTTGCTGACAATTTGATAATTCTTTTCTTGCATAACTCAATAGAGAGTGATTAATTTATTAATTTTGTAGTAAAGACCATTTCTAATTATTATGTATAAATCATTGGAGTATTTAATTTTTTTAAAAGGAAAACAAAACTCCGTCCTTCCAAAATTAATTCAAAGTACTTTTTTTATTTCCTTTAATTTAATGAAAGTTAAACAAACAAAGAAAAACACGTAATTTGAACGTTTAGTTAATTTAATTTTAATCTCAGGTAATTTTGAAACAAGATATTGGTGTCTTTATTTTCAAAACAAGGGCTAAATAAATATTATCATTACTGCGAGAAAAAGAGATGCATATTTGAGAATTTTATTCGTGTTCTTGAGCTAAGTCGCTTTTGAATAGACAAAGCAAAATTCAAACCAACCGTTCTACCGACGTGTTTGCAATATCTGGGGCCCATTTGGTATACATTGAAACAGAAATCTGAAGAGTGCAGAACCGACAAATAAATAAAAAATTAGTTGTCACCACTTCAAGCAACCACACTGCAGTGAGAACATTTAAGGGTTGGGATTTGAAATTAAAACTGATAACATGTAAACTATATCGATAGAACCTTTTTTAATTAATTAAAAAACCTGAATTTTTAATACAGAATAACACGACGAATAACAAATACCCAATTTAATCTGTAGTTCTCATTAAATTAAATAAATACACAAATACCCATACAGGAGCTATTATTAAATTTAAATTCTGCTATGTAGTGCGACGTAACCTTAGTTAATTCAAATTTTGCAATCAGTAGCGGAATGCTCGGAATTTCAACATTTAATACAAAATGCGTAAAATAAAAACGAACAACAAATTTAAACTTTATCCAATAAAACTGAAATATTTCGCTCCCTTATATTTATATATAGAGAACATTTTTTTTATATATATCAAACATTAAATTTCAATGCTCCCCGAAAAAAAAAACATTAGCATATCAGTTACAGAAATCTTCCTTGGTCCGAAGGGAAATTCTTGTTATTACTAAAACAAAACCCGAAATGGCGATTTTATCTTAAATATCCTTCAATAATCATCGTTATTAAAGTATATTTTTCCGTGACTTATAATTTTCTCCCAATTTAGTATAATTTCAGGTTCGGAGTTTATGTAACAATCGAGAAAATTATAATAAAGCTCACTAGTTTCCGAGATGACCTCTAGGTCGACAACGAAGGTGGCGAAAGGGTTTTCAAATAAAACCCTTCGCTTATCCCTTGCTTACTTTCAACAAATGTACAAATGCCCTTGTAAGTGCTTTAGTTAGGTGGGTATCTATAGATAGTATATCTCTTTTAAAGTCTCTAAAATGGTAAGACCCAATTCAAATTTTCTACACCGGTCAGGTCAAACGTGCGCTCATTTCCTGGCTTAATTAGAGGGGATGAAGGTTTGCGGTCCCGCCGTTTCAAACTGCAGTATATCTATTCTATAATAGGAATATCGCCCCTTGCATCGGTTACTCTTTGGTAGGTAGGTATTCAATATTAGAAGAGGGTCGCTACTTCACTTGCTAACCGAGAAGCATAGTTTATAACTTTCAAGTCTAATTATCTGCCAGCTAATATTTTACGTATTGGAATGCATTTTGATGTTAATTAACGTTACTGGTTCGAAATGTCTAAGTGATTTCCGATAGAAAATTAATTATTCTTCAAATAGAATTAATTAAAGATCTTTATGACAACTTCAAAAGGGGAGTTCTTTCTGAAAAGGGAAAGTTATTTTCATGAAATATGAATAATATAAATCGATTTTCAAACGAAAAATCTCATTAAGGCTTATTTATTAACGTATTTTAAAAGGTGGCGAAAACGAACGAGTTGTGAAAATCTGTAAATCAAAATGATGTAGAGCAAAACTTTGTAACAAAGAAGGTCTTTTTGAAACAAATTAAATCTCAAACTTCGGTTCAGTGGTGTAACCACACTCTCTTTGAGGGAGGTGTTGTGAGATATATATATATATATATATATATATATATATATATATATATATATATATATATATATATATATATATATATATATATTTAATACTAAAAAACGTAAAAGCAATAATTTTCACTACAATTATATTATTAAATAGATCTGTGATATTAGACCTAGCAGCTGAGACATAAAAATAGAAAAACCTTAATTTTAAAATAGTAGGCCGATCTACGTCTACCAGAAATGGCACCTTGTTTCATGCATCTAGTTCAGCATGGTGCTTTATGGAAAGCGGCGTAGCCACATTTCAGAAAAGCACTCCTTCAACGACAATAGCTACCTCTTAATCATAGGATAATCATATCTCCAAGCACTAATCTCCTACTAATTACCTTACCTTGTTTAACTTGGATAGTTGTCAGCAACACTCAAAACTTTTTCAACACTAAATTCAAAATTTAATATTAAACGTGTGTCGCGTGTTACTATAAAGCCGTTTAACATATACTATGTATGTTATTAATAGGTTTTTAGTTTTACATTGTATTATTCTGTATATTATTAAC
This sequence comes from Agrypnus murinus, assembly GCA_929113105.1. Classification (NCBI taxonomy): domain Eukaryota; kingdom Metazoa; phylum Arthropoda; class Insecta; order Coleoptera; family Elateridae; genus Agrypnus; species Agrypnus murinus. Next base: position 18,568,259 of record OV816027.1, read on the forward strand.
AAATTTTTAAGAATGAATAAATGTGTTTTTACGTTGCTACTCAGAAGACTACTAAAAAATTACAAAATCGAAACTAGTATAATATTGCCTAAAAACACACATTAAATTACTTTTATTAACAATGATTTAACTTACACATTGTGTAGGTTTAGTTTTTATTTGTGAAACCGACTGCATAATATTAGATAAAATGAGCAGCATCAAGTTTTGTTTGGGGACTCCTGATTTTACTTCCAGTAGATTTAGAACGTATTTGACCAGAAAGGTACCATAAGATTTACGTTGTCCTATCTCCCCCGTACTGAACTTGTTATATGTAATGATGTATAGTTATAATTTGTTTTATCCAGGGCTAACTAAATCTACCTTAGATTTGTGACGTCACGAAAGTCGCCGCTGGAATTTAAGCTACAGCGCACAATTCTTACGTGATGACTGTTGTATTTACTAACCAGCGACTAAGTTTTTGCAAAAATACTAACTAATAGTAAGATAAGAAATAACACTAATAACACATAAATATATAACGGTAATATATTATCAGGCAATTTCAGCTTTCGTTAGATAATAATGTGGTTCTCCACAAACTCATATTCAGACTGATCTGAACATATGGGTTTCAAATCTAGGGATGAACTAAGTCATTCAATACAAAAATCCTGCAAATCTGTTAATGTATGCATGTTTTATTTCCAGAAACAATAAATGTTTTGAAATGTATTAATTTTATCGGTAATAGAGTTCGGAAATAGTAGAGTTCGACAAAATGAAAGTTATTACTCACTGAAGTTTGTAAACGACAAAAAATTGAGTCGTTTTCGAATAAATGTATAAGCTATAGTCAACTATCGGCGCCCAGCGTGACGTCATAGCCGTACTTCAGACGCTAGGCTTAGACTCCTTAAAGCTTCAGTTGGCTTTGCATTTCAACATTAATAATTTTATTAAATTTCAATAACAATTCAAATTATTTATGTATTTTTTAATTTCTTATATTTTAATAAATCAAATATGAGTTACCAATAGACAATGAAAAATTTTTGCTCATGAGGGACACTAGTCTTCCTTTAACCGCCCTCTTAGTTACTCCACTGACGCTCTTAGTGTATGCATGTTTTATTTCTAGAAACAATAATTTAGAGACAATGGTAGTCCATAACAGAAATATACCTAGTAGACATTATCAGAATTTAATGTCAAATGATGGCTCGAAGATAAATAATTCATAGGTAAAGTTCACGACAAAAAAGTTAAGGTGTAGAGCGTTGAAAACTTTAATAATCATAGGCGGCGTAACAAAGCGTATCAGCGCACCACCTAATCAATAACAAATCAAAGAGTAATAATTTTTAATCTGCAAAGCCTTTATTTATTCCAATAAAGATCAAAGACAGCTCGATCGACACTAAAAAGCAAGTGCAACTCAACATCCTATGTAACTTTGTTAAAAAGAATGACTTCACGCCTCTACGACCAGACAAAGTTACTGAAATATCTAATATTTCTGTTTTTAAAGAGAAATAGTCAGCTAACTTACATTCTTTCTGAGATGAGTTATTTAACCTTATACGCAAGTGCATAAATAAATGTATAAAATAAATAAATAAATAAGAAAACACAAATCATGAACAATTACGCTTAATAACGACAGCATATTCTATTGAATACCAAATAGAACAGAATAGGAGCAACTATTTTTACCAAATTATGTATATTTCGCACTACTGTGAACGTCTAAAGCATACAAGAAAGATACAGACAGTCGATAATTTGATCTGTAATTGTAAAATTCACTCGACCCTACCAAATAAAAGTCGTAATTAAAGGAGGCATTTATTTTCAATTCACACAAAATTGTTCTTTTAAAGCTCACTTAAAATTTGGTATTTATCTTCAATAATTTATTTAGTACTTGAAACTCGATAATTATTATTTTTAATTGATTACATTTAATACCACTAAAATATGTGTACGTTTACCTCGAAGTCTCAGAAACGCGAGGATCTATTGCCAAGCAAAGCAGCTTTTTCTCGATCATTCCACCAGAAATCAGCTGGAGCCAAATAAACGGATGAAATCACAACAGAACTTAGATACTCAAATAACCACCATCAGTACTAATAATAATAATAACCATATAATTTAGAAAAATTGAAAATAGTTTGTGAAATATCGTTTTAAGTTCGCAATAACAATCTAATTGATGACGTATAAGGCGTAAACCTCACTAAAACAGCTGAGAAATCAAGTTTCGCAAATATCTATAAAAATGAAAACATGAATCGGGGTTTCTTAATTACTCAATAGAACAATTAGGAACTATAATTATTGGCGGTAAATTTAATTGAAGCGAAATAAATACACGAGTCGCCCAGAATAAAATTAGAAATGTTATCAGTACTTGTTTATCAAGCCTTACTTTTGTCTGTTTTAAACATGTTTATGCAATTGAATATGTAATTCGGTTTTAGATGACAGCAGATAGAGTTTGTTATTTATTGTATTGTATTCTATCGTATTTTATTTTAATTTGTTAAGGTAGTGCTATATACGACCTTAGTGACAGTTTTAAAAAATGGTTTTTCCTTTTGAATGCATACAAATTGCAGCATCTGATCCGTTGTACGTGTACGGCATTCCTTTCTAGCTGCTTCTGACCATGGTGGAGTTGTACATATTTGTCCCCACAAACTAATGAACTATTAAATGAAATGATTCCCGGCATAAAATTTTCACTCCTGGGGACATGAACGTTATTCTCTTGAGTCGGTTTGGGTAGTTGCTAAGCTGGGTGACGTAATAAAGAGGAAAGTGGAAAACCTCATGTCAAGGCGCTGTCCAAGCATTAAGAGTGCTTCGGGTCGAAGAACATTGAGCTGTTCAGGAGTACGGTAAAAATCATTTCATGAATTGGTTGCTAACAAGATTTTTAAAATTGTGTATTTTTATTATCGAAATCTTTTTAGTACTCCCTTAACTGGGGTTTTAAAAACTTAAACTTTAAGATTATTGCACTTGTACAAATAAAAATAAAAATGCCTAGCGCCGCTTATGTTAATAATATCGTTAATGAAAACCTTACAATCTAATAAATGTTTACACTGCTTTTATTATTACACCTCAAAAATCTCAACTGCACTTAATCAAACCACTGGTTCTAAAACGAATGATTAATACTCTAAAACGCAACTCTACAAAACCAATAAACATTAAAATATTCTTGTTAATGTTTTGGAGTTTCGAGGTTAGCTTGCGTTGACATTGCATACGTTAGTGTATATTATTAAACATCCCTGACGTCACATTTCTCGGACGTGGAAAAGTTACAATATACGTCGTGTAAGGAGTATAACTGCCATTAGTAAAACAGGTGATATACAGGGTCATTAATACTAACAAAAATCTACAAACAAATTTTTTTATGGACGTTAAAACTGTTGAACTATATGGCAACAACGCATTCACTGACGATTCTTGGAATGACCGCAATCCGATAAAATTTAAGTCAAACCAAATAAATCTTTGTTAAAGGAAGTATTTACTATGTTGATGTTGCATGCTTTTCATTGACAAATACAGGAGTTTGTTTACACATTGTGGTCGTGGTAGGTAGTGCCTTATTTTGGGAGCCGTAAAAGATGAGTTTTATTAACAGTTCGTTTCGCAGACAGATTCCACAATGTCAAAAACAGTTTTGAGTTGCTTTTAAAAGAATTTACAATACATTATAAAATATAAAAGCACCAAAAACTTTAAACTTGTTGGGTTTTCCTAGCTTAAAATTCTCTAAACATTTCAAATGTTATATCTTTTACTTACTTTTGCATATGTATCTATTTTAACGTAAGGATGACTGCATTGTTTACTTATGCCTTTAGGATTACTACTGCAATAAATATCAGGGTATGTATGTACCTTTGTATCAACACTTATTATAGGTGTTTATGTAGAATCTGAGATGCATTTACCAAATTTCTTATTTTCTTTGTATTATTTCTTTTTGTAGTTTACTAATACATTGGTTATGTATTAGTTTTCCTATCTAGTTACTATCTATGAACAGTGGCAAGCAGTTGCAAGTTGAAGACTCTCTACGAAATTGGTTTAGATGATAAACTGTAAATCAGACATTTCAGGCTACTACATAGACAATCCTAATGTTGTAGTAACAAGTGACAAATATGCACGACAAATTAAAAAAACAAACAAAAGTGAAAAAAATCGCATTTTCAAAAATCTTACAATGGAAAAGTATATTAACCTTCTAATTGTCAGCTTTCAACTGCTAGCCACTGTACATACATACATACACTTAAAAGTTTATGCTTCATGCATTCGCATATTATTGTAATGATGTATTCGCTGTGAGAATAATTAATAGTAATTCTTAAATAATAATTCTAAAATAATAAGCGAGTCAATAAACTAATACACACAGAGACACACTGCCACGTTTTTCATTCATTATTTAGTACGTTACCCTTTAAAAATTAGTTGAACTGCAGACAACTAATCCGTGTGTTTTGTTTAAATAAGATCACTGGAAGGAAGGTCGATACCTTAAAGATAATAAATTCTATAATTATGACTGGATTATGGGTTTATCAAATCAATAAAATTTGTAATTTTACTTAAATGATTTAAAAAATGACGATGATTTTGTCGAAGTTTGCAATTTTATTATTTCTTGTTCGGGAGACCACGGTTTTATAAGACTTTTTGTTTCTTTTGATGTCCTCTACCTATGTATAAGCATTTTCGTAGATACTTACATTTTCAATACATTTGATGCTCACTCTCTCATTTCAAATTTACATTTATTTATAATTAGAAAGGAATTTATTGGCGGTGCACCCCTCTCACCTCGGACTGGCACGCCACATAGGTTTCCCCATAGGCCAAGTTTCGGCAACGATAAAATTTGACTAGGCAGGCATTTGACGATAGAAATATCATAGGGAAATCAATAGAATATGACAATTTGAGAAAATTTTAGAATAGGATTCGAATTGAATTGTTAATTGCACCTTTACTCCATCTTTACTCCTTCTTTACTTCACCTTTACTGCACCTTTACTCAACCTGCACTGTACGTTTACATCTCCTTTACTCCACCTTTATTCCACCTTTACTCCACCTTTACTCTACCTCTACTACACCTTTACTTATAGTACAACCAAAATATGAAGAAATTAAACCGGAGTGAATCTAGCAGCCGCAGAATAGCAGTTGGAGTTGATTGTGAACGAGCCTTGCTCCCAAATTGTCAAATTTACACAGTTTGAAATAAAAAAAATAGTCATTGCAATCGGTCAAAGTTTTTTAAAACTTTGGTCGAAGATATATGTGTACAACGTAATTAGGAGTTATTTATACTATACCTAAACCAACAAATGAATAAAATAGGTCAACGCGTAATCAACAGCTGTGAAACACATTAAGATAAGATAATAATGCAAGAAGCAAAAGTGTACAAGACCATCAGTTGCTGCTTAAAAGGTTTTTCACAACTCTAATTGTTAATTATTAAACTGTTATTAATAAATAACCTTGTGATAGCAAAAGTGTGCTCGACATTAGTTGCTGCTTAAAAGATAATATAATTTTATTAATAATTGGAGTGGTGAAAATAATTTTTAAATTTGACAATTTGGGAACAAGGCTCGTTCTTAATCAACTCCGACTGCTAGTCTGCGGCTGTTAGATTCAATCCGGTTTATTTTCTTCATTTTTTTGGTTGTACTATACACCTTTACTCCACTTTTACACTGCCTTTACTTCACCTTTACTCCACCTTTACGCAACCTTTACTCCACGTTTACACTACCTTTACTCCACCATGACTCCACTTTGTGCTACCTTTACTCCACCGTTACAGCTTTTACAGTAGAGTTTACCGGTAGGAAGTTCGAAAACCGAATTTTGCAATGAAGGTTTCGGAGTAAGGAAGGTCAATGATAAAAGATTTGAAAATAGCAATAATTCATAGATATAAATGCAAAAATAGTGATTTCAAGGGCTCGAAACTAGGGTATCACTATAGAGTTCAAACATAAAAACTTGAAACAGTTAAGTAAGTCCACCAGCAGGAGAGTCAAATATAGGAAGTTAGATGGATGAGATATTAATAGTGATTGGGTGATGGACAGCTTAACGAATAAGTTCATTTGAGTAATAAGTTCAGTTAAGATAAAGATTGGTGATCGTCTGTTACCGTGGGGATTTGGCGGATAGTTAGGAGTTGCAATAGTTACGAAGACAAAACTTATTTATGAATAATTCTTGTACAGCAAAACAGAACAATAGATAATTCAGAACAGGCAATTGGACATTAGGAATTTGAAATACAGAATTACAGGCAGTGTGAAATTGGTTACAGGCGTTTGAAAATTTAAAAATAGATAATTTAATAGTATGGAATACCTCGATAGTTAAATTGAAGGAGAGGGCGATAACATTTGCGTTAATATAGCATAGTGTTAATTTTTTTTTGGTTTTTACCCAGTTAGATTTAATTTTAGTGTTTAACCTAAACATTTTCTTCTTAAAAGGCTTCTCCCATTGCGTTATTATCAAACTTGACACTCCAAATTTGGTCATACTTTTCAGCAGACATTTTGATTGGTCATTTCTTATTTGGTTATGTTTCAGTTCAGGATTCTTCATTGGCAAATTCTGTTTATCACTGTTTCTTTTGAACCTTTGCAAAAGATAATTATTCCCTCTTTTTACCAGTTTATTTGTAAATTATCTATGGTACAAGTAGTGTGCTTTTATTCACTTGAGAAATTTTAGTAATTTCCCTCTTTGAGGTTTTGGTTTGGTTCTCGTTTGGTTTTCACGTAAGTGAATTTTCTAGATGAAGAAAATTCAGTTTGATTGGGATTTAAACCACTACATTTCTATCTGTCTGAACCTTTTTGTTGAAGTCGATAATATCATCTAATTCATTTTTTGTGTTGCCCTTACTGAAATACGGGAACTGGGTTTAAAATTAAAATCGGCATTTAAAAATCAAGTGTATTATCGAGTCTAAATTACATACATCAGTAAGACAAGATACACAACATCCTTCAATACACAACATTATTGCTAATCTTTTAACTGTACATAGGTGTTATTACTAAAAATCCGTACACATGATATTTCCATTTTTAGTACCTCAAATTGGGTTTATCTATAAAGTTAGAGGTTGCTAGGCAACTGCTTTGTTTCTGTAAACACAACAAAAACAATAATTGTTTTTTTTGATCACGTAAAATTGAACATAAAAAACTTAAAAGAAAATGATAGACGAAGTGTCATTGGCGAATTCTATTCGAGGAACAAGGATCAGAGTGAAAGTGTACACTGTAAATCACTTTCTCAAGATGAAAATTCCGCGTCAAACAGTATACGACATTATGAAAAGAGTGGATGAAGGTAAGACTATCACTCGGAAATCAGGATCTGGTCGCAGTGCTCGAAAAATGCCAGAAAAAAAAGAGAGATAAGCTTGTCAAGGACGTTGTTGGGATGCTTGGACCTACGCAGAACCGGATGGCCCGGAAATACAACATTTCCAAATCATATGTATGTCGCATTTTAAGGGAAAGAAAAGTTTAAAGTAAAGGATCTCATCACCATAGTAGTCAGAAGCAATTGGAAACACAGCAAAACGAAACTACGGAAACTTCGCGAAGGAGTTTTGAAACCTTCAAACAACTTTTCGGTGGTCATGGATGACGAGTCTTACCTCACGAACTACGACAGCGATTGCGCTGGTAACAAGCAATACTATCATCATTCGACGGTCTTGAAGAGGATCCCGAGGTGAAATTTAAACGTCACGCCAAGTTTCTAAAGAAAGTGTTGGTATGGATGGCAATTTCGGAGGCGGGACGGTCTATCCCTTATATTATTCCATCTAGCAACTCTAGAAATGCCGAGAATTATTCTAAAGAATGCATACAGAAGCGATTGATTCCTTTCCTTAAAAAATATCATTCGGATGGAAAGTATGTGTTCTGGGCGGACATGGCATCATCGCATTATGCGACCGTCACAAAGGAAGTTTTACGGAGGAACAACGTCCGTTTCATCGACCATGCTGACAATGTTCCCAACGTACCCCAACTGCGACCAATGGAGCGCTACTGGCACTACTTGAAAGCATCAACATATCTACAGCGGAACTGGCAGTTTTAGTCAATTCAATGACTTCCGTTAAAACAAAAGTCAGGAAAGCAGCTGACCATGATGCGGATTCTGTACTAAAATAACTACTTAACAATCTTACAGTTGTGTTTCTTACATTAGATCTTAATGGAATTAATTTTGACCTAAAATTGTTTTGTACGGATTTTTAGTTATAACACCCGTAGAATTCTTCTCTTTTCTTTTTACGTTAGGTATTAAATATGAAATTTGCTATATTTTGATTTGGTTATATTTGTTGCGTTTACACAGTTGCCAGATTCAATTTAAATTACTGTTTCTGCAGAAATCGTATCGTGAGTAACAAGTATAATGTTTTGTTTAGACTCCAAAAAACTTCACAGTTGATAGATCCATAGTGGAAAGTTTGACTATAGATAGAGTTCACGATAAGGCTGCGCCAGTAGATGGATTAATCGATACTGGAAAATTCAAAAAAGGATCTCTAAGACTTGTCCTTCATAATTAAAATAAATCTATCCTTATGATGAAGAGTCTTTTTATAAAATCATTAACATCGTACTTTAATACAGGATTTGCTAGTACTTCGAAAAAATAATTTAGTGAATAAGGTGGTATTACACATAATGGAGTAAACATGCATAACTGAAAGGATAAGGAATTAGGACAGAAAACAAAACGTGGTTTTTATATCCTTTGTTGTAATTTGTTTTTTTGATTAAAATATTTCAGTATCAGCTGGTTACTCAATTATGAATAGGATATTCACTTAATCAACAATACTTTAAATAGGTCCCACTAATTTGAATCATTTCTTAAATTTGTTACCAATTCCAGGATATGACTGAATTCTACAATAAAAAAAGAGGCAAAATCTTTTCTTTAAATAGAATCCGTAACAAATAAGGTGCGTCCTTTTTAGATTTTTGCGTAAAAAGAAATGATATAACACAATAGAGACACTGACAGAAGTGCTTTGAACTGTAAGAAATGTTACTCACAATCGATTGCTTACAATATTTTCAGCAAGTAGACTGAAATAATTGGCGGAAGTATGGTAAAGCAAGCTCTTAACCTGTATTTAGTTTTTCCTCTTTCTTTTTTCCTCTCCTCTCCAAAAACAGGCGAAACATTAAATGTTATTCCATCTCGAGAACTAACAAGGTTTAAGTATGATTGGTTGCATAATTGCCAGGGGCTCTATTTTAATAAACAACACGAACCCGCTTTTATTATTGTTTTAGAGCTGAATTTGCCAAGCAATTTCCAAGCAAGTATGTGAGGCCAAGCAGAATGTCTGTGATGATGAGGCTTTTTTCACAAAAATTTAATATTGGAGCATTGGAGGGTTTATAATAAGTAGTGGTTTAGAAAAAAACAAGCTGAAGCGTATATGAATATTCTGTTAAACCCATAAAATCTCAAAGTATTCCAACACATAAACCTGAATATTCTGGAAATTTGGTTCTAAATAGCTTCTCTCATTTCGTGCTGTATACAGCAGGGATACATAAAATTTTATTACAAACACAATCTCATAAGTATAAGGGTGGAAGAGAATGAATAAATCGAAATTTACGATAGACACGCAGAACATGCAACATAAATTTTTAAAGTCGGTCCCGTTTTGTTCTACCGTGTATTTATTTTTGCTATAATTTTAATTTGATCCTTTTAAAGTTCGGTCCTTTTCACAAGAAGCTCTTGCATAGCCGAATAGAGAAACAGAGACAGGCGAGCGCGATCGCGGGGAGCTAGGCTAGCAAAACGGTAGAGAAAACCACGAAAACTCCAAGCTTTATAATCTCAGCCCCGCGTGAAGCCGCAAAAACTTTAAACCGAAAATAATCCTTTTATCAAATACACATAAACTAACTTTTTACTGGGAAAAACCTGCAGGGCTGTCATTTTACCGTTCTGGCTCAAACTGACGCGCGAAGATTTAAGGATTTGTTTTTTAGGAACGCGTCGGAGATTCTGGTGGACGTCGTCTGGTGTCGTGTCGTTCTATCTCACACGTACGTTTTAAGCACGATAAATGGACACGGGCACTGGTGAAAAATAACCGGATCTTTTTAACCTTTGTCTTTGATATTTCCGACTGGAATGGGCACAGGTGGAAATCAGATTATCAGAAGCGGATAAATGTTGTTACCCGATTGAATATTCAGCGAACCCCGATTAGGCATCACTTCTGCATTTCCCCCTTTTCGATATTTTGCCAATTTTATTTCCGGTAATGCATTCGAGAATATCCAACAGATTGCCTTTGTTCCGTTTTCAAATATGCACTAAACTTTTAAGACCCCTTTGGCTTTCAATGAGCGGATATATTTAGCGGGCTGTTTTTCAACTTGATGTTAACTTTATGAATTATTGGTTAGACTCATCGTTCTTGAAAATATGTTACGTTTTGAATTATATTTCAGTGATTAAAAATGGTTTACTGAATTATGAACATGACTGTAAAGGTTAACAATCTTAGAAGAGCGGTATTTATATATAAAACAACTAAGCGGAACCCGGCAACTACTCAATTAATTTGGGTTTGGTAGTTAAGGTGAGCTATAAGAAAAGTACTGATGTTACTAAGTGTTTAATGTGCTGTTTCAATAGAAATAAATAAAAACTATGTAAAAGAAAACATAATTTATAATTACATACATATAATAATGATAATGATAATGATAATGATAGTGATAGTGATAGTGATAGTGATAGTGATAGTGATAGTGATAGTGATAGTGATAGTGATAGTGATAGTGATAGTGATAATGATAATGATAATGATGATAATAATAATAATAATAATAATTGCTACAACCCATAGCCTGGAAACCAGGCCCCAGAAGCTATAAGCTTGTGCGGGAGGGAGGGGGCGATTATTATTACGTAGGCCATAAGTGCGGCTGCAGCCGACTTACAGATGGTATCAATATAATCATATAATCAAACACTGTTCCTGGCTAGTAACATAGTTGCAAGAAGGTATCGATAAATTAGCAGAAATCTGTGGATACACGTAACCTAAAGATTTGTTACAGTTTTTCTAAAGGCTTTTCCCCAGTTCAATTGCACTTTAATGTTTAACCTAAAATCTTCCTTCTTAAAAGGTTTTTCTTCAATGTATTTATCATATTTTTGTCATTCCAAATATGGATGTGATTGTGGGCACACCCTTTTATTGTTTATTCCTTATTTGGTGATGTTTCTGTTCAGGCTTGCTCATTGGTACTTTCGTCTTTATCTCAGTTTCTACAAAATCTTCATAAGATAATCACTTGTTCTCCTTTTAAAAAGGCAGTTGTAATTTGACTTGCATATAGAGTGTGTGTTTTATTCCAGTTTTAGGAAATTTTGCTAATTTCCCTCTTTATGAGTTTATTGTGGATAAAGTACAATTAATTCCTGGTGATCAATTATTTCACTGTGGTGATTGTTAGTGTCGCAGGAATCAAAAAAGATTAAAAAGAATATTTAATTATTTAAGTATACCAATTTTTCTATATTTATAACAGCTCAATTGAGTTTATTATCGAAAACTTTCACTTTTAATTGATTCGTTTTAATTATTTTTCCCCTACAGCTAACATCTCATTTATTTAAACATAACTCATTAGTTAAGAAGCTATGAAAAGGCTTTTGGTAGAATGAGTTACCCATATGAGCAATTTCTAGTTTCGTTTTAGTCTAGGGAATTTGAAATTTTAATGGTCATCTTTTTGACCTTTTATCTATATTTGATTATTATTATCTGCTTTTAAGACTTTTCCTATTCCTTTGCCCGTTTTTTAATTTCTCCCGCTTTGAAAGAAGGAAGTTGAATTTCTCAGATCAAAACAATTGAGTTTATGAATTAATCCTCTTAAATTAGATTGAATCTCTTATGGGGTCAACCGGTTCGGTTTGTGTTTTGATTTGTTTTACCCGATTTACAAGCAAGTGTTAGACTAGCAATCAAGAGAGTTGCGATTTATTTAGGTTTTAAATACACAACTAAAGTTAATCAAGTAAGGACGAAATCAATAGTATAATATTTCTTTTTTATAATCCATGCACATAATTTCACTTTTCTGTCAAACAATACGAAAATATATAAAGAATAACATGTTTAAAAGTTATCTATCATTTGCATGTAGGAATGCGCTCAGAAATGGCATCTACCTAGTGATACGTAGGTGTTTTCAATAAATTAAATTGGTTAGAAATTTTGTACATAATTTAACATGTACGATAAGTTGGAAGTATCTTTGAGTTGTACTATTCGATTTACGCCAAGGCCTTAACGATAGGTAGTTTTACTTTTATCGCGAACATTAATTTATACATATATGTATAAGGTTAGTTTTATTATTGACTTGCCTTTATTGATCTAATAATAGTGGGTTACATTTGTCTATTTCTTGTTAATCTTTAACATTTATGCACATTTGATAATTTTTAAATCTGTCATTTTAAGTATTGTGGACTCCCTGCAAAGCTTCATTACGTACGATAACCACCGTAGATGTAACTACAATGTAGATGTAGTTACGACTTTTTGTAACACAAGTTCTCTTAACATATTTCGACCAGATGCGCACAATCTCGAGTAGAAGTGTTGTCGGGACCAAAGCCTGATTATAAACTGATACTTCAAAAATAAGAAATGCGTAGATTTAGCCGACTATTTGAATAAACGATTAAAGAGGTAAACTATATTACATCGTAGAGCGTAGAGCAGACGATTAAAGTAAACTGAGAGTAGAGAACCTGCAATGGTAGCTATTCCTACTCCTAAAGAGAAAAACTTAAAGAAGTGAGTGTAACGTTGATATTTCTCAATACCTTTAGTTAATTTATGGTTTCATGTAGGTGAATTTATATTCCCCTGGAAATCCATTTTATTGGGATTTGTCATCAGTTAAATTACTAAGGTTTATTTATATCCTTAATATATTCCTTTCTAGGAAATATATTGCTCACCAAGTTCAAGAGGCAAAATCATTCATTTTAAACACACTAAATCCGTAGGCGTTAGCTTAGCATTCTGTAGTTCTTGACTTATTGTGAAAACTTTTTGATTAACTGTAGAATTTTTTAGACTTTTGTTCTTTTTCTGTTGTAAAGCACGGACTCTGAATATAGAAAATAAAACCTTGATCCAGTTCAAGGTTGTCAACCAGGAGTGGTTACAAGCAACTTTATTAGCACCAGGATAAAGTCAGACAGCACTTTTGCTTCCGACTACTGTCATTATTTTTTCGTATCCACTGCAATAATTGTAAATATTTCTTTTTTATAACTTTTTAAATTATATTAATAAACAAAATACCTAGTTGTTGCGATATCGTTGATATCGCAAATTGATTATTTACAATTTGCACGATTTAAATTAATGGCATCTTTTCTGCAGAAAAGGTATTCGTAAGTACTAATAAATTTCTGGTTGTATATGAACTCGTAAATTATTGACTATAATTTATTTATTGATTTATCTTTCTTCATGGTTTCCATGTATCATCTATATGTTTTGTTGTGAGTTATTGTATTTTATTTCTATTTCGCTCATGTGAAGTTATGGACGATGGCTGTTAGCTTTGCAGCAGACGTCTGCCGGACTCAAATATTATTCAAGTTGTGTTTTGTTATTTAAATGTAAATATAACGGGCCTTTCTGTTAACACTGAACTAGTCGGTCAGGAAGTCTTCGTTGTAAAAAACTAATCACGCGGTAGAGTATCAAGTTTTGGAGAAAACGGCAATAAACGGGTTAGGCAAAGAAGCGTGGAAGGGAAGAGATGAATAAGGACATAGTGTGCGGGATATAGCATAAAACAAGTTGATAGTGGGAAAAATGTAACAGCGTCTACCTTTATCGGTGCTTTTATAGTGCTTGGTAGCATGAATACGTTGTTCTCGCTAGTCAGTGCAGGTAACCAAGCAATAAGCATGCATTTGAAAATTTGTTGAGCGAAGAATATTCTCAAACTCAAACACAAGATCCCCTAGATGTATCTAATTGTTAAATAGCTTTCTAACCAAAAATTGACGTTCTTCACGACCAAGATTTCTCGCATTAACGACAAAATATGTACTTATAGTTAGGTCTTTTGTTCTTAGACTATGATTTACGGAATCATTTCTTAAAACACGTCACTATGCTCAAAATTTTGCAGGGGATTCTTGTTTACTCGTATCGATGAAATAATTCAAATCTCCGTTTATATTTATTTAAATCCAGGCATTGTATCTGAAGAAAGATCAATTGCATACATAGATTCGATTGACGTTTTTAAAACCTTTGAGTACCATTAAAATAATGTGTCTCGAAGGGGACGGGGAAGGGATCACGGGGAGTTTTCCAGGGTCGATTATACATATAATGCCGTTGTCAATCTTTCTCTGACGGGCGAATTCAAATATCAGCTCTCTGCTTTCATTCGTCGCGACAAAGAAATCAAGAAAGTGTGTCAACGGCCTCTTTCAAATATTTCCACATAAAGGGTTTTACTAATTGGTAGTGCAAATCCATTTAATTGTATATAGTAGTAGTAAGTAAATTAATTTTTATTAAAGTCCGAACTTATTTATAAGCCAATCAAATTTTTCATAAGGCTTTCTTCATTAGCAGTTAATAGAATCGAAGAATACATTAAACATTTGATTAACTTAAAGCACTTGTTAAACTAATCACTTAGATTTAACAACTTTCTTAAATTTCAAACACTGACGTTTCACAAAAATATCAACCTCAAAATATATGACTTCGCTTTGTTTACATTTTTTTTATAAACATAACTTTAAATTTATTTAATGCTCTAAAAAGAATTTGTGACAAAAATCGCCGTGGTTTTAATCTTTTTGTCGAAACAATTGAATGTGATACAATTTCTACATGAAACAAAAACCAACTTATTGTTTGTAAATTGTAATTAACACAAAAACTAATTAGATAATTTTATAGATAAAAAATTCCCTATTTACTGGTATATTTCACTTATGTTTTAATTACAAAATAAGGCCTCCCTTGAATGTCGATGAAACCTAATTTTCAAACAACGATATATTAACTTAATTACTTAAAAATACCTTTTTACATCTTTCTATCTTCCATTCCTATCTTAAATTTAAACTTATTATTATTATATCCTAACAAACATTTGCATAATTTTAGGTATCAACAAACGTGAGAATTCAAGCCAATTAGAGTATTTCAATATAAGATCCAAAAGCGCAACATAATTAAAAGTCGTTTATCAGATATCATTAATAAAAAACATTTAATTATCCCCTACATTTAAGATAGCAACAATTATGTGGTAATAAAGCAACTTTACACTCTTCCACCAAAATCATTTAACCAAGAGCTGTTAAACTTTTAAATACAAGAAACTTATGACAACTTAGAAATCTCGTGTTAACATGAAAACACATTTTTTACTATTAATTGCTTAGGTAAGGTGGTAAATACTTCTATACCTCCCCATTACAATACACCTTGTCTGTTTTAGACTGAATCTTATTTTAAATAAACTTCATTTAAATTGAAAAATTAGATAATCTTCTCCCACATCTTTAATGGACAAGGAGAATTAACTAAATTCTATGGAAAACTTAGTTTTCCATATAAGTTTTATCTGACTATAGTGTACTAGTGTGCATGTTAATTATAATTAACCATATTTAACTTCATAAAAGACAAATCACTCAAAATCTTAATTTTGAAATTGAGGTTTGCAACTAATCTAACGCGACGCTTTGAAATTTTATAAATATGCTTATTTAAAATTATAGTGTGGGTGAATTCCTTTTTTTATATGTCAAATATGATAATATCTAGCAGTCATTTTTCGAATTTGTGGAAGCTTTAGCGCCTGATACCTAAGTAACCCAAATCGTTTTAATTCCTTATCGTGGTATGAATTTTGATTTCTGATTTATAGAAGATTTATAAAGTCAGATAGAATTAATATCATATTAGTCAGTAATTTTATTTATCAACCTTTGGGATAATTTATAAGGAACATATTTGAAATGATCTATCAACCCAGTAGAGCTAATTTAAATACTGGAGTTTTTTTTAATCGAAGGGTTAATTTTGTGGCAACACGTTGAAAGCTGTTATATTAACTGCTGTAAAATTATGATTTTATGATTTAACTATTGAACTGAAAGAAAAATTAATCCACATTATACCATTAGCATTAAACCAGGTTTTATAAACGACCCGGTGAAAACCATCAGCTAATAGGGGGATACAACGAGTTTTGATAAATGCTAAATTAACCAACTATCTGTCACCCTTTATTTTCTGAATAATACCGTGCACTTCAATGTTGTCATAACTTTAGAATTAACTTTTGCCTTCATCGCGGAAAGAATAAAGTTTTGATCTTTGCTTTTTTTAGTAAAGGTTAGGTAGATTTACTATTGTTTATTATTATTATTATTCTCTCAGAAATTGCAGAATTTCGATATATACTGGAATGATATAAACTTAAATAAAGATAATAAATATGATTTTATAAGAAAGCCCTGCGTTCGGGCGAACAATAAACTATAAGATGATATAATAAACTTCAAAATATTTGATCTGATTTGGATAGCTTTAATAAAAAATTAAAATATAACAACCCAATAGTTTTTCTCTTTCTCAGTAGGTTAACTCAGTTTTAATTCGATTGAGCATGAGATACAAAAATATATTGATCTTATTAATTCCTGTACCTGGAAAGAAAAACTTACTACAAACCACTCCTGGAATCCTGCATCTGGACGAGAAATAATCTTAAACTCTGTATATAAAGAAAATAAATGGATACTTGCAACCCACATCAATAATAAATAAACACCTCTATAAATTATAAACACAGATTTTATTTTATTTATAAAATGGAAAATTTTATCAAGATATGAATTCATAAATGGAGATCATACAGGAAAATCATTCCTAAGCTTGTTCAAATAAATTATTGGTCGTTGACAACCTGACATGTGGGTTACAACTGGTTTCATTTGAACAAACCAACATCAAAACCAAAATTAATAAAGAAACTTATATACTGTTAAAAGGAAAATTTAAAACTCAGTCAAAGACAAATAATCTTTGTTCTTAACGAACTTCTTGAAATTTACATATTAATTCATAAAAATTCTTTTAAATAAATCGTTTTAATAATTGTTCTTATCAAGAAACAAAATCTTATTAACGACCCACCTTGTATTTCGTTTGACAAACCAAATATATCGCTATATTCACTTCACACTTTCCTTGTGCGCATTTATCCAAATCAGCTGTTATCAATTTCATACAATATCGATATAAAAATTGATGATCAATAAAAAAATCGTTTTTGATCTATATAAAATAAATCGATCACTGTTCCCAGTGATTTGATTGTTCAAAAATGAAAACAAATTCTTATTTCTTCCAAATATGACAGGTAAATTGACGCTTAATGTAAACAAAAAAGAATACGTGGGTTACTCTAACCTTATTTTATTTTTCAAACTTTAATCTGGAGCCGAGCATAGGTTTCACCGTTATGTTTTTATCGACTGACTTTGTTCTTTTTTGAAGGCCCTTTTATACGTTTACGGAAAAACATTTGAAAAAACAACAAAATTGCACTAAAATCCTGAACATCAAAAATGTCATGACGTCACAAATAAAATATATGTAAAAAATTAATATCGATCTTAATTCTAAAAAGATGAAGATAGCTGATAAAAATACGATCAAAATAATATCACACAGTGATGGTCTAAAATCTATATTTAGAGGAAAAATCGATAAAAACAATCAGCTATCGCAAAACTCATTAAAACTTATCTCTGTACATAGAATATTTACATTGTTACACCAGGTAACCCACTCACATGGAGTTCACACAAATCATCACAAAATAATAAAGAAAAACTTAACTTATAGATCTGGTCTTTACGATTAAAACAAAAATGATGCTTCTGCAAGTTTAAGATAAATAAAAACATAGATAAATCAAAACTATACCATTCTCGTCCAAAGCGTAGGACTGCAGGTGACTGAATCAAAACAAAGGTGCAAAATCTCATAATTATATCAAGATTTCCAAAAATCAATGAATATCCACACGGCGATATTTTCACCTATAATATCCCAAGAGCATTGATAACAGTACGAAATAATTTTATCACAGTTTTCGAAAGCACGTTACTTGGTAACAGCCCGACGCCGTAGGCGGAGGGCTGTTAACCTAAAGTAACGTGCTTGAGAAGTTGTGATAAAATTATGAGTATTTATCAATGCTCGCGGGATATTCGGTAAGAAAATTTTTTGCGATTCAATGAAAATTATTTATTAAAAACACAATTATTGAAAGAACAATTCGTAAAATTATATTTCGATGATGATGTATTCGCTTCGGTTACTGAAGATGTGTTTCCACGCATACTATTGATTATTCTATTGTGATGTTCTTGATCGATATTTAAATAAGGTTTTATAGAATTTGCATTGTTGTGGCCTGTAATTTTTAACAACTGTTGTTCGTCAATTCCATTTTTAGCAAGTGTACTAACAGCAGTTGCCCTATTGGAATGATTGGTGATTTTCCTCTCTTTGGTATCCAAACCAACTGCTTCAGCAGAAGATTTTGTCCATCCGTTGATGGTATTCTTACCCAGAGGTACATTGTCGTACCACTTATCATTTTCTGTTTTCCAATGGCGATTCGGTTTTAAAAATAGTCTGTTTGTTTTGATATTTTTTCCTCTTTTCGATAATAATTTTAAAAATAATCTAACAGGGCAAACGTTGCTGTCACTATTTTGAACTAACCATTTACTAGAAGCGCAGTTCTTTGAACCTCCTTGGCAGGTCTTAGTGAAAACTGGATTGTATTCGACCCTGTTAGTTGGAGAGCCATCATTGTTTTTCTCGATATGAAAATATTCAACCAAGCAAGCAACAGCCTCACCACCTCTCCATGCCAATTCCACCGCGGCGATATGATAAAATTTGCGTAGGAGACCTAGAGGGGTATTTTCATCCCAAAAGTTTATAATTTTGTTCATTTCGGTTGAACTTAATGGGACTGAACTCGTTTTACGTTTAGTGGGATCTATTTGTAATTTTTTTCGTGCTGCGTCGCGTGCATTTCGGGCTTGTTTGAATGCAACACTGTTAAAGGGGTCTATCATGATATTATACTCGTTGTAATATTTTTCTTGTAGTAATTTACTTGTCACATTCCACATAGTTTTAACTGTAGCTTCCTTAAAGTCCGTGCCATCTCTCTTTTTCATATTAACTGCCCAATCTTTCAGTATTAAAGCAAGTTCTTCAATTGTACGATTTCCATCCAACTCATATTTCCTGGTGTTGCAAAAGTCCATAAATGTTTTCCATGTGTATTTTTTACTATTAATAGTATTTTTTGGTACATTTTCTTCAATGATTTTGTCAATTGACTCATTATTTTGAATACCAAAACGAGAAAGTGACATTTTGAAAAATTTTATACAATTAAATTAGATAAGCGTCAAAACCATTGCGTAGCAACCTCTTGATGACAGAAGTGAAAACTATCCTAGGGTTGTTATCAGTTAAATGATGAGTTTAATGGTTATTTTGAGACATGTGATCACAAATAGACGAATTTGATAGGATTCCATTTTAAGCAAAAAATTTTCATTTAAATGACATGATTTCTACCAAATACAGGACTTAGTATGTTAATTGTAACTTTATACACATCAAAGTAATGATCTGTTTTAACTATTTCCAGTGAAATATCTACCCGAAACTGCTTCAGTTTTAAGGGAAAAGGAAAAATACTATCTGCGTTAACAAACGTCAAAATCAAATCTAGTGAGAAGATACAACATTTAAGAAACGTGGATAAACTTTCCTAAACATGTAACCTGTTTTACATAAAACCTGTTTTACTATAAAACAACATAATTGACTTATATGCCTTTTTAAAAACTTCAAATCTTTTTATAAAAGTGAGGTTATATTTGCATGAAGATCGTATTCCTATAAATTCTGCTTTAACTTGGTAAATATATTTGTTACCTAGCATGTAATAACCTTTTAAATAAATAAAATTAGCATCCTAGCACGTCTATCTGTTTCTTTATTGCATGAATACTTCATATAAACATGATTTAATTATTTTGGATGCTTCGGAGCACCTATCGTAGCCTTTAAATATCCCTAATGTTTTATTAAATTGACAGATTTTCAACCCGATGATAAGGTATCATCTCAATACATTAGGCAAACATACTTAAATTAAATTGTAGAATCGAAAAAAGTAAAAATATTCAGGTGCTCCATTGAAAATAAAAAAGTTGATTGTAGCCACAGAAATATGACTCATCCTGTATATACAAAACTATTACAAAATTAAAATCTGTTTTACACCAACCAACTTTGATATGTAACTATTTTTCGTAACTCTTACAGTTTCCAAGATAAGGTACTGGATTATCTTGCATGGGCCGCCCTGTACTTACAAGCAGTTACATAACACCTACTATTTACATAACACGATGTATCGGAATAAGTTGGTAAATAAAGATATTGTAATATATAATAACTAAAAAGCCAAAATAAGCAACAATTACCCAACATACCGGAGTTTTGATTATATTCTGAGGCCGAAGCTTTTTTTAAAACTTTATTTATTGAATATAATAAAACACATTTATATATTTCGTTTGCAGTCGTAGAATATATTTTATTATTTTTAATCGAGAGAAAACTTTATCTCTTTTAATATTTAGAATACAAATATATTAATATTACTTTGTCTGTAATTATTTAACGAGTTTAAGACGAGTTTAAATAATTAAATTTGAATTAACACACTTAACAGAACAATTTTAGAATTCACATTTAAATGACATTAAGCAAAATAATTAATTAAAACTCGAATGAGCTTTTATGTTTTTACTAGCAAGACAATTTTAAAATCTACATCTAGTTTTAATACTCACTCACTTGTTGAATAGTTAATAAAGACTTGTGTGTTGAATGAATATTTAATAAAGACTTGTGTGTTGAATGAATATTTAATAAAGACTAAAGACTTAAGATTAAAACAGAGGTATTTATACCTTATCTGCCTACACAGTTCTCATGGTCATGAGAGAATAAATGCCAAAGAAGTTCTCATAGAGATAACATAGACTTAGCAGAAAAACTGTAATTTGATATCGTGAGTTTTATTATCTTAAGCAATTCTCATGTAACATGATCTTATCTATAGTGCGATTCTACGTACGTTACTCCGGACCCTTACATAAATTCACTATTTGTACAAATGACTTTTGCATAGCAGTAAATGGTTGTGAAACTTGTTTAATTCTTAACATGCAAGGAACCCTGTCGGTCTAAATTAAAATTACAATTCCAAATGCATTTACAAACTTACATACCATGCACTTTTTGTATAAAGATTCATTGCAAACTGCATAATAAATAATTTCTAATCAAAATGGCCACAAAAGACATAAAAAATAATAGTACGCATAAAACACACAAAATGTGGAAGCAGTTTTAGGGAAATGAGTTAATGAAATGTTGATATAGGTTGGCATGAAAGCGGAAGGATACGAGCTAGTGATAATAGAAGCCCAAGCGTCATTCAATGACGAAAGGGATTAAGTAAAAGATAACTTCTACGACAAACCGAGCGCACTGATAGGCACTGTAGGCGATAGTAACTAGGTATAAAATGTTCATAGTTTAAAAGAGACATTGATGATGGGATTAGCAAGAAAATGGCTAACTAGACTGCGGAAAATGTTAAGATTATCCATATGTTAATAAAAATATGTCGCTTATTGCTTCTCGTTTAAATATTGTTTTCAAAAATAACAATATGCTGCTTAAGGCATTCAAATCCTTAGATTTTATATTTGTACAATATGTATCGGTTATTTAAAGCATTTCGCTTACACAACGTAATTCTATCGTATTTATATAATTTGTTTTTCGTTTGTTTTCATATGGGAAAGCTTTTAAGTATTGCCAACTTATGTGGATAGTTTCGTTGATTTACTGGTTGTCGTTAGCATGCGATTTATCGATGGTGAGCGACTTTGATAGCTTGTTAATTAATTAATTATTATTTATGGAATATATTTTTGCTGTAGCTCGAGTTTGGTTCACAAACATCTCCTTTGAAAGATTAACAGTAGCAGTCTATGGTTTTAGTTATTAATATTGAAGACGAGTTTTTCTAATCTAAAAATGCAAATACAAATACATCAATAGTTAAAGAGGCCATCGCATTTAGTATCATCCCGTATACTATTCTCTATCTTGTGAAATTCAATTTAATAACATTTAGTGCAAGCAAAATTTAAATTTGAGTCTACTCGGATTCATTATTTTATTCTGATTGAAATTTATAAAATACATAAAGGCTATAATAATATTAAATGAGTATTTAACTTAAATATAAAAAGGTATAATAATATAAATATTGATACATTATATTCAAAATCTAATATTAAAAAATAGGAAATCTCAAATCACAGAAGGAACGGAATCTGACATGGGCGAGCCCCAGCTCCTGCTCGCTTTGGCTCGGTAACATTCGGTAGAAACCCCAGAAATCAAAATCCAATTCCTTACGTTTTGCGTTATGCAAATTTTAGTTGGCGGTACTTGTTGTGTAATTTTAATTTTAAAACGCCAAGTGCAAGTGCAGATAGTACAATTCGAGACGTGGTGATTCCACTGATTCCCACTACGATGCTAATTTCTTCCGCGTTCAGCAGTATATAACCAGCTTGCTTGAGCTCTTAAAGTCAGTGAAGTTGGCTCCAACACTACATCTACAAGCAAGCTGGTGAGTACTCTTTAAATTATGTAATGCTTAGTTGCTTAGTTGAGTGGGCTGCGCTAAACGCCCACTCTTTGCGAAATTATGGGAAGTTGTGACCAGGCTACCCAAGCTTAGTTGTAGAACACCAGGAGTTTAACTCCTACGCTTAGTTTGTAGACCCAGTGCTAGAACAGGGTTGGTTCCGACCTCCCTCTTGATTGTATTAGTTTAGGAGGACATGTACGTCCTCACGATGTATTCTCTGTATGTATGTGAACCTTTGTACTCTCTTATTGTTATTCGTATATAGTTGTTTTCTACGACTTGTGTTTAATTTCTCTCTACCTCTGACTACGTCCTACAGTCACGAAAACACCACGTGACAATACCACACAATATAATTGCATATAATATAATAATTGTATCGTCAATAACAACCACAAACAATTATCACTTCATAACCAAAACGCACAATAACAAATATTATAAATTCCATATCTGCATCTTTTGGTCTGCTTTACATCACTTTTAACATGACTGTTAACCGTTCCTTTCGCATTACCATCGGCCGACCGACTGACTTCTTTTCTATACATTTGAATATTAATTTCTTGAGTGAGGGGTGTAAACATAACATAGTGTAAGGAACGAGATTAACCCCTATACGCTGCCGGTAAACATTCTCGATCGACGCGGAATGTATAACTCATCAGCAGGTGAACGAAACCCAATACACCAGTCTAATCTAACGCGTTCCAGAAATCTTGTATACAATGTATAAAGTGCTGCCGCGCAGGGAAGGGATTAGTCATTAGTCAACCGGTGAATTGAATACGCGCATCGTGTAATTAGTACGAGATAAATGCTAGAAATAAATAATGTAATTAAATATAAATAATCTAGTTTAATTTTGTTAATAGTTAGTTTATAATTGTGTATGTAATTAGTGTTAGTGTAAATATCTTTCTGTGTTAATAGACGATTAAAGCAGCACTTTTAGTATTATTTAAAAAGAACGTTACAATAGTGTCAGAGGGACTAATAATTTATCGCCCACATTCCTTTCGTTCTCTCAGAATACATTTGGGGTTTTTACAGAGAATTCAAAGCTTTACTGATTTAAGTTAATTGATTAAGATTTAACTTAACTAGCCATTATCATTTGCTATTTAATCGATATCTGAAACTGATCTACGTAAGGAAAATACGAAATCCCACATTCCAATCAATTATTGCGATGCCCAACAAAAATTTCTTCCAACAAAAAAGTAGATCCTGCTCTTTTAACTATTTGCACGAAATTAACAACACCTCTGAAATGATGCTCTTGATTCTTTCATAATATTGTAAGTATTCCAATCCAAATTCTCGTAGCTCTGAACAAAAATCATTGAAGTGCCAGGAGATATTAAATTCAAAGCACCGAAACTGTAATACAACAACCGATGTTGCTCCGTTTATCGTTCTACATCTAATTATTCGGAAGTGGGACAAGCTTTACAAAAATGATATTAGAACACTTTTTAGAACATCTACGAAATAAAATGTCTAATCCGACTTATTCTTGTCTAACAGTTATCTTTGATTATCGACATCTCAGCGTTTGTTTCTCAAAAATAAAATTAATTCCACGGAAGTGTTCTTATTACCCGCGAAAGCATTCGTAACTCCTTACAAAAGTTAATTTCCCTACTTAACGTGGGTCCTGGTAAGATATAAGTGGGAGTATATTCCCTAAGATGATTAAATTCATTGTAGCACGAATTTAATTAAATGCAACCTAATTCCGGAACACAAATAGGAAGGATTATTTTTTAAAAGCTTAATTAATATTTCACTCTCTTTTTCGGCCCGGTAGAGGACAAAAACCTTTCATTTTTGAATAATAATAAGTAAATTGGTTTTGTTGATAAGTAGATAAGGGAAATAGCAGCAGCAAGCAGCAACATCAAGCACAACAAATAATGTAACATGAAATCTGCTGGTCGAATAATTTCTAATTACAGAACACACCCTGACGGCTAGAGTTAATGCGATTAAAATGTAAGGGTTCTCCAGATAATAATGTACACACAACAGGTGTATTATGATGGAGGGAGGAGATAAGAGAAAGGGTGAGCATGTAAGCGTGAAACGCTAAAACACAAAAATTTCAACGCACTTACTGTTTTAATAATGCCCGGCCAACCGCAATCGCTTAATCGACGCTTTCGATCGCTTAAAAGATTTAATTTTAATAAAAGAAGATTAGTAGATTTTCTACAAAAGCTCATCAGGCTGTTATTATCTGATTAAGGAATTTCTGAAAGGCTTTAAGTTTTTTTTGCCTTAGTACATATTTACTCTTTTTGGCTAGTCTACTCTTATTTTGACATTAATTCTAGGAAAGAATTATAAAGAAAGATTATATGATTTAGATAAGATTAAGATGACGATTTCTCGCTTATTAGTTTTCCTTTCGTTACCTTTTTAGTGTTTCACCCATTACGTTATTAACAACCGAAAAGACGGTTTGTTTAATAAAGCATTTTATAGAGGGCGAAGTTAAAATAGGGTTAATCAAAGACAAATGTGTTTTAGCATTCAGATTGCCATTGTTTAATCAAAAATTATTAAGATGTTACTCGTTGACTTTTAACAGGGTAAATTAAGACTAACGGTCAAAATTAGAAAAGATCGAGGAATGATAAAATGATTTTGATTTGAATTGAAATTGGCTAGCTTTAGTGAAAATGAAATATAACATCCCAATCATTTTTCTTTCTCCCCATCGACTAAGTCAGGTATATGTTGATCGAGCATGAGATAAACAAATTATAAAAATGTTATTGATTCTTACACCAGCAAGAAAAGAACTTTCTACAAATGCATTTGGAATTCTGTAACTGGACAAGCAGCAAACTTAAACTCCGTATGTGAAGAAAATAAATGTATGTTTACATAAACATCAACACAAATAAACACATATATAGATCAAACACAGCTTTTCACTTTATTAAAAGTAGATAAGAATATTTATCCAAGAGAAAATAAAAACAATTGCTTAAATGGAAAAGAAAAAAAAAGGAAAATCTTCCTTGAGCTTGCTCAAATGTTTTGTGTATTAGTTACCAACCTGACATGGGGGTTGTAACCGGTCTCCATTTGAACAAACTACGACAAACATAAAATTGGCAAACAAAATGAAAATGTTAAACTCAATACACAAATTGAAAATTATAAAAGTATTACAAACATTGTTCTCAAAGAACCACCCAAATTAAAAATGAATTTAAATACATTTTATGATTGTCTTTATCATTTATTGTTCTTAATGTGAAACAAATCCTTTATTTTGATCCACCCTGTATATGTTTAACAAACCAAATCTGTTGATGATTTATTCTTGAAATAATCTTTGTACTCAGTCGATAATCTAAACATTATTATTCCAAATCAGCTGTGACCCAGTAATGTTGAAAACCAAACCCATACAAATTGAAGAAATGGAAATTGATAAAATTACTTTTTTGATTTATTAAAATAAAAATAATCTTCTTCGTTTTTCATAACAGGTAACATTCCAATTCCATATTATTATGACGTGTGTTTACATTGAAAACACGTGGTTAATCATAACCTAACTTTATTTTAGGATTTTTGAATATGACCCGAGCGTGGATCCTTCCAATGCGCTTTATCGACTGAATTTGTTCTTTTTCCGGGGTTCATTTATACGATTTCGCTAAATATTTGACAGCACAACGAAATTTTTAAAAACACTTGAACATCAAAATTGTCATGACGTCACAGAAAATAAACATCTGATTAAAATTAACGCTAATACTAATTCTAAAAAAAAAAGAAAGGTAGCTGGCAAAGAGACGATTAAAATGACATTAGACACTTATGGTCTAAATGGAACAATAACAAAGAAAATCAAGAAAAACGATCAGCTGTCACCGATCATATTAAAACTAATTACATTGAAAACTCATCACTCTCCAGCTATACTTGTATATACAATATTTACATAACTACTCAAGCAAACTCAAACATATGAAGTTTACACAATTTATAACAAAATACCAAACAAAAACTTAACTTAAAAAAAATAATCTTCCGTTTTAGACATCAACTGATACTTTTGCAAGTATAAACAAATAAACCATATAAATGAATTCAAACTTCCACAACTGTTATCCAGAGTACAGTACTCCATGTGCCTGCATCCAAACAATAATGCAAATCATCAAAATATGTGGGTAACTTTCTTATTATTGAAGATGGAAATTTGGTTAAATGGGCAATGTTTTGCAGTTTTACATGCTGATTTAAAATATGTTTGAAAAAGTCCAAAATGTCGAAGGCGTCAGGAGTTATTTAAAAAAACTAAAAATTGTCATTTTTTGTATGCCAAATAGCTTCGTAAGTAAGAGAGTATACGAAAAAAGTTTCATATGAAAGTGACTGTATTCGATGAGACCAATTTAAAACTGGTCTTAAACAAAAATTCAAGATGGCTGGGTTGGGCATATTGGATTTTTTTTGGGAGCTAAACATAGTTGACACCGTTTGACGACACTTACGCGGGTTACTTTACGCAACGTATTTCGATTAATACTAGCACACGCTTCTATCACTGCTTAATGTATTTTGCGGCTTAACGGGAAGTCATTTAATTGGACCTGTTATCTTCAATGAAACTTTAACTGATCCACATTATTTAGAAATTGTCCAAATAACCTTAGAAGATTTCATAGATGACCTACCTTTGGCAGATAGGATTTGGTTATGGTACCAGCAAGATGGCGGTCCAGCCCACAATTAAGAAATGTGGTAGATTATTTAATTCACCAATTTGACAATAAAGTTATTGCCACCAATACTGATGTTCGATGGCCAGCCAGAACTGCTGATCTAACGTCTCTTGACTTTTTTTCTGTGAGGTACATTAAAGAATAAAGTATATGGAAGTAATTACAGCTACAATAATGTTGAGGAACTCCACGAAGCAGTGCTAGAAGCGTGTGCTAGTATTAATCAAAATACGTCGCGTTAAGTAACCCTAAGTGTCATCAAACGGTGTCAACTATGTTTAGGCCTAACAATGGCCAGCCTCTTGAACATTTCATGTGATTATTAGGATTTAGTTTGGTTTTTAAATAAATTTTGTTTGGCTCCATGTAAGCCTACTTGATTAAAATGTAAAAACAATTAATTTTACTGATATTTTTTATTCAATCATACGTTATTTTGCATCGTTGAAAAGAGAATAAAAAATTCTATTCAGTAACCTAAATATTTAATATGGCGTCCATTTAACTTAGGGAAGTTACTACGAGTACCTCAAAAGCAGCCTTCTTGAATTTTTGTTTGAGACCAGTTTTAAATTGGTCTCATCGAATACAGTCACTTTCATATGAAACTTTTTTCGTATACTCTCTTACCTACGAACTTACCTATTTGGCATACAAGAAAATGACAATTCTTAGTTTTTTTTAAATAACTTCTGACGCGTTCGACATTTTGAACTTTTTCAAACAGATTTTAAATCAGCATGTAAAACTGCAAAACATGGCCCATTTAACCAAATCTCCATCTTCAATAATAAGAAAGTTACCCATGCAATCCCATTCGATCTGGGACACACTGTATACTGAGATGATGTAACATTAGTAAATTTAAAATTTAATTATATTATAATATTATTATAAACAGAACTTTTAAAGTCTTCGATAGTTTCGGAAACCAAAGGAATAATGATTATCATGTTTATTTACAGTACTCATGCAATAAAAGAACTATAGACATGCTAGGATACTAGTTTTATTTATTTAAAGGGTTACATGGCAGATTACAGATAGAATTATTAATATAAAATAGAATAAAAGGAGTACGAGCTTTTCATGCATACATAACCCTACGTTAATAAAATTGAATAAATCTCAAAGAAGAAAATTTAGTCAATTTAGTTGTTATATAATAATACATGCTTTAGGTAACTTAGGTTACAAGACTAGGATATTATTTCAACTTTTCTGCATGTTAGATTTCAGTATTATCATTGGGTAACCTAGATAAATGACATTTTTCCATTTCCCAGGAAATTAACACAGTTTCATGTGGATGTTTCACTGAAAATAGTTAAATTAAATCAATATCTTGAAATCTATTATACAATTAGCTTACGTATCTTTATATGTGGACATTCCTGTGTTTCGTGTAAGAAGATATTTGCCTATAGTATCTCATTTCATAATTATCAAATTTATTAATATTTATTTTGTGTTTTTCACCATTGTTTTGATTCATTCACCCGTAGTAGTGCATTCTGGACGAGAATGGTTGGAGTTTTGTTTAGTTTAAGTTTTTATTAATTTAGGACTTGCATATGGAACATGTGTGTCACAAGCATTGATAGTCACATTTATGTTCTAAGTTTTTCATTAGTATTTAGTTGTAACCATTGTAATTTTAAGTAAGAAAGTAACTACGCCTTATGAGGTAAGTACTCCATATTCTAGTGCAACTGGAAATTGTATAGTCTGGATGTAATTAAGTTTTAATTAGTTTTGTGACAGCTGTCAGTTTTTGTTAATTTTTTCTGTAAATATTTATTTCGGGCCGTTTTTCGGTTAGAATCATAGGTTGAATCTATGTCGGCTACAGACCAAAAATCCACAAAATAAAGTTTGGTTATGATCCCATATGCGTTTGTAAATAAACAAACGTCAAGTTTTCTTGTTAAGGACTATACGTACCTGTATGTTTTCAATGGATCTTAGAATAATTATCTTCACTCTTTTATGTAATCACAAGGAATTGTGATACTTGTAAATTATTTGATAGAAATTCAAGAAGAAATATTTTTCTTTTTATCGATCAATGGTTCGATTTATTTTAATATGAGACAAGAGCTGATTGCAGATATTGTGTTAAGTACGTGCATTACCGATTTAATTTCTAACGGGACATTTTAAATAAGGGTAGATATATGAGAATATTGGCTTATTAAACGGAAAGAAAGTCGACGTTAAGTAATTTTTTCTGATAAGGAATTTAATTAAACAATTTTTTATTAAAAATTTGTTTTCAAATATAAGAATTTTAAATAAAGAACAAAGTTTTTGTAGAATATTTAATTTATTTAAATTTTAATATTGGTTTATTGAAATGAAATTGTTGTACCTTTCAGAACTTTTAACACCTTTGTCATGTTATCAACAAAACAATAATTCATTTCAACAAATTTAAGAAAGGTTCTTCAAGTTTTAATATGCGTCTTATTTTATTTTCATCATACTTTTATAATAAATAATGAAAATCTGTGTTTACAATTTTATCACATTTATTTATTATTGATGTGTTTAAGTATCCATTCGTTCTTTAGCACATAGTCTAAATTTATTTTTTGTTCAGCAGCAGAACTCCAAGTGTGGGTTGACATAAATTTCATTTCAGGTATTGAGATTGGTAAAGTTTATTATTGGTATTTATGTAAGTCTCATGCTCAACTAATTCAAAACTGAATTAGTCTACTGGGTAAAGGAAAAGTTATTGGGGTGTTATATGTTTTATTTTTTATTAAAGCTAACCGAATCAATTAAAGTCATCCCTATGTTAAGTCTACGGGATATACTTTTTTGGTGAGTTTCATGACCCTGTTAGGTTAATTTGGGTTAGGTTAGGCTAGTAGAAAACAAGGTTGTGAAACTTACTGCACCGTTTAGCGATACTCACCAAAATAACCAACGCAGGTTGTAAGCTTAGATTAGGTTAGGTTAGATTAGGTTAGGTTAGGTTAGTAGAAAACGAGTTTTTAAAACTCACTGCGTGGTTTTGTTAGACCACTTTCTACTTCCTATGTTAAGTCTATGGGATAAACTTTTTTGGTGAGTTTCATGACCCTATTAGGTTAATTTAGGTTAGGTTAGTAGAAAACAAGGTTATGAAACCACTGCACCGTTTGGCAATACTCACCAAAGTAACGAACGCAGATTGTTAGCTTACGTTAGGTTAGGTTAGATTAGATTAGGTTACGTTACATTAGATTAGGTTAGGTTAGTAGAAAACTAATTTTTAAAACTCACTGCATCGTTTGGTAATACCAAAGTGGCCGATGAGGATTGTTTGGTTAGGTTAGTAGGTAGGTTAGAAAACGATTTTTTGAAATTCGCAGGTTTGGCGATACTTACCAAAGTTACTAATCAGGATGGTTAGGTAGGTTTGGTTAGGTTATGTTAAGTTAAGTTAAGTTAATCTAGGTTAGTAGAAAACAAGTTTTTGAAACTCACTACATGGTTTGGCGATACTCGCCAAAATAACCAATGAGGATTGTTAGCTTAGGTTTGCTTAGGTTAAATTAGATAAGGTTAGGTTAGGTTAGTAGAAAACGAGTTTTTAAAACTCGTTGCACCGTTTGGTGTTGTTCACCAAAGTAAACAATGAGGATTGTTAGCTTAGGTTAAATTAGATTAGGTTAGGTTACGTTAGGTTAGGTTAATTTACGTTAGGATAGGTGAGGTTAGTAGAAAACGAGTTTTTAAAACTCACTGCACCGTTTGGTGATCCTCACGAAAGTGACCAATAAGAATTACTAGGTTTAAGTTTGGTTAGGTTGTTAGGTTAGGTGTGCACCATCATTACATTGAATGTACCATTGAATTTCAATGAAAACAAAATTTCCCATAAACTTAACATGGGGCACAAGAAAGCCTTTGTACTTTGCGGGTATGCTTTTTAGAATATTGGATAAATGTGCGTTTTACAATATAAAATTCTAATTTTTGTTCCTATTATGACTGTTGTGCCTCTTTCCATAGGTCGAGAAGCCCTTCCTAGAAATCAAGTATTGAATGCATATAAACATTTTATTTTCTGTCGATGAGCTAGGGGGGGCACGGCCCCCCTTGCCCTGCAGTCGCGACTCCCATGCATCTACTTCTGCTTCAGCCTTCTGTCGTTCATCTTGGGATGTACGTAGATCTCTACCAATTCATGCCAGCGTCTTTAATTTTGAGCACTTCTAATCTCAAAACTTTCGGAGATACTTTATAAAAAGTCTATTTCTTTTGGGACAGCTACCTTGTTATCAGTGTAACTTTTTTTATGTACACACATACACTTTGTTAATTCATAATTTAGCTTGGATTGGTTAAATTGCCTTATTCCAGTGCTTTTTGACTTTCTTAAGCACTGAACTATAAGCACTAAGCAGTATCCATTTATAAGTGTTACCTACTAAGACAAAATTCCTGAAGTGAACCACGTATTTACTAGTAGTACGATATTCAATGTCAATATAAATTTTCCTATGTCATTTAAGGGTAGTAACCTGATTCTCAATTTGTTAATTTTATAAAATTTTTGATTTTTTTTAAATTATTAACAATAACATTTTTGTGCAACGATTTAAGAAAAAATCATTCTTCTAAACTACTAATACATTAAAATCAAAATTTTTGGGCAAATCTCTGCATAAGGGAATAAAGATTAAGAAGAAGTAAATATTCTTGATTAAACATGATATTCTTTATAAACAATAAGGGATTTATAATAAACAAATTAAATTCTTATTACAAATCATTCCCTTATGCAGAGATTTGCCGAAGAATTTTCATGTTAATGTTTTAGTAGCTTAGAAAATAAATTTTTTTAAATCGTTGCACAAATATGTTATTGTTAATAACTTTACTATAATAACTTACACCTAACTAGTTGTATTTATTTAAATTGATGTCAATGTTGATAACAATTGTTAAATAACACGATCAACTGCAGTGTTTTCATATACATGAATCTTTCATAGACTGGCTTCTTTTCGTCTACGTTATTACTTATAATTAGGATATGTGCTGATAGATTAGCCCAGAGGGAGTTAAAGTTTTTAGCGAGAAGGAGAAAAAGGTAGGAGTAAAATGGAACGGCGTACGCAAAATAAACGTCAGCAGAAAAAACGCTTGAATCTGCGGCATATCCGGGCGGCTATAAACTACAACGGATGATAAGCTTACATAAATAATAGTTAAAAATAAGCTAACTTCGTTGCAGTATTTATCATTAAAATCGGCGAAGGTGGCGGTTATCGTTCCCACACTAAATGAAGGATCTATATGTAATAAACAGAGATGAACCTCGATGGCGAACTTTATTGAATACAAGGACTAAGATAGTTGAACACGCTTTTATTTCTTCATTTTGATTTGATATTGTCTCCGTTATGATCTGATGGTCCTTGCCTGATTTGTTGGAGGAATATATCTTGTAATATAATGTCATTGAATGAAGAATGACAATTTTTGTAACATTTTTTTTAGTATGACGATGTTAAACGTTACAAACGCAACGTTTATAATATAGCGGTGTAGAGGGGGGGGGGGTTATAATGATATTTGAATTAATCGCCAGAAGAGCATGATCACATCAGAATCTTCTGTTTCCCATATTGTGCAATTGCGTTTATGAACGTTATGCCAAAAACATGGAAAATTGACTCATCGTTGACACAGATCTGTAGTTTGTACGCTGTGGAAGGAGTTGAATTCCCTACTAGCAACCCGAATCGATTTACTCGGACGCCTAACACCTAACGCGACTCTTAAACCTTTTCATCTGAAATCGAAGGTTAAACGTTTAAAACTCTTCCTGTCTCTTTGAACCTTCACTCAGCCACTAATCGATTTTGTGGTATACTATCCTAAACTTTCGTCGCAGTTGTGTAACAAATTTTGACTCCGAAAACCATAGAAAACGCACCGCTTCCTTTTGTGCAAATAGCATTTTTGTGTATGCGTCACAACTCACTAAAGTTCCAAATTATCGCCAGAATTTTTCCTGACAACCTAGAGTTCCTACATGTTACAGTTTTCTTTTTTATAGCGACATGAATTTATATATTTTATTTATAGATACCCAGTATATCTATAATATGCACTCTATATAAAATGTTAGAAGTAAGTTGCAGAGCGTTGTAGTGGTCGAACCTTACAATTATAAAATAAGCCTTAGCATTTTTCTACCAGTGACTGTATATTTCCATTTGAACCAATTTATGATCATGGTGTAATGGTTCGTTATTTTTCAACTTGCAATTTTGTTTGCATAATTGATAAAAATTCTTAATGCGGTCCTGCATATTATTGTATATTTTTCTTGATATAAAATTACAGTTGGTATTCTGCAAAAAGATGAGTCCTACTAAATATCAAAGGTTACTTTCAAAAAATATTCCCAGACTAATAAAATATGCCTCTAGAATGTTTATTATTTCACGTTTTGACGGACAATAGGAATTGTTCTTATATTGTATTTATATAGGGCTAAAATATAATATTCGCTTTAACAAAAGTTTTCATATGGTTAAAATGCATTGAACTTCGAATTTACAGCTTTAAAACAGATCGGGTTGAAATATTTTCTAGTAAACAAAATACCGACAAACAGAATCTTTTAGAATAAAATTGTCTAGACAGCCACCTACAAGTATAATGTGCTTTGGGTAATGTATAAATTCAAAGGGGAATCCCCGAAAGTTTTCGTTGGAAATGTTCTGGAACAATGTTACGTAATTATCCCTTATTGGCTTAGGAGAATCGCGCCATTTCTTTTACTGGTTCATTTAAAAATTTGCCCTTTCCAAAACCACACGACCGTCAAAATATTCTCAATTTGAACAGAAGTCCGCAATAAACACTAATAGAGTACGGAGCTCTTCCGTCTGTTATCGTATACGTACAGGGTTTGTTTTGCCGACTGTACTTCCCAAATACTGAAATCTAATTTGATTTAACTATAATCGTTATTATAAATACCATACCGAAATTTAATAATTAATTTCGTATAATTTAAAGAGTTATAACTAAAGTATAATAAGTGTTTTGTTACCGTATTCCAGTTCTTTTAATAATTTCCAGAGATTAACAATACTGTTATTATTAACGAAAAATTATAAATATCGATTTAAACGTAACGTGAATTAAGTTTACATGGGATCTTGTTTTTAAAGAAACTCAAAAACGGAAGTCTTAAAATTAAATAACTTCTAAAACAACATATTTAAGTGTTGCGCTACCTTTTTCATAAAGAAAAACATTTTAATAATCAATCATATTAACCAGTGATGGTTTTAGAAAAACTTTTACTTAATAAATGTAATTAACAATTGAACTTATATGGTTGTTCCGGTTACCTAAAAAGGGAATTTTATTGAAAATAGTTTTAAAACAAAACAATTATTGTGAATTTTAATTCTTTGGTCTGAAGTAAGAAGCGGTGCCAGTAATCGAGGTGTTTTCCAGATTTTGTAGCTGCATCAAACTATTAATCTTGATATTTAGTGTTTAAATGTGAACAAAAAAGCACTAAGTGTTAATCATTTTGTGAGATGTTATCGAATCAAATAATTCGATCAATGTACTGTGAACTGATGGATACTATTTTGTTAAAGTTTGAGTAAGTTGTATAATTATTTGTGTATTAATTTTGATTTCTACCTGTATGTGCATATATTTCTCCCGCCGTTAAGAATTCTCACGTTGGGTATTTATTGTTTTTAAATCTACAATTATGTCTTAAATGAAAACTTTTTATCTTTGATTTTTATTTTTATTTCGTTTATAAATAAATTTATTTTTAAATGCAATCACACTAGATAATATTGGACCATATATTTATGAGAGTCTTTAAATATATTTCAACTAATTTGATTTTTGACTTAACCGAACATGAGTAATAATTGAATTAAATGTAATAGATTTAATACCGGTTTCTGTTTACGAGTATCATATTATTGTTTTTTACATAATTCCCGGACTTTCCTAAACAGATGGCGCCCAAATATATTTATTTCTGACTATAACTAGCCTTATTCCTTCTGTTTTTTATAATCTATGAGCTATGGAAACAATACCCGCGCGTTGAGCTTAAATTTGTTAAAGAGATGTCTTGAGCAGCTGGAGGATTTATGAGTTGTACAGTAAGTATTAAGTATTTTGTGTTGTTAAGAAATATAACGTTTCAATTGGCGCCCAGTCGCGGGGCCTTGTCATTTAATTATGTTACAACTGGCGCCCAATTGTTGAACATTCATTTATTTTTGTGTGTTTAGAAAATTATGTTACAATGGTCATAAACCAATGCTTAGATTCTTCAGAGCTTTTTAGGAAAACCGGTGTGTGAGTTTGGGCAGAGATAGAAAATACAAGCTCTGATTAAAAAAAACAACTTGTATCATGGCCCTCTATTTTCTGGAAACTGAGAAATGTATAATGGCTACTCAGCTAAATCCATTACGTTTTACACCAACTTACCTCTCTATGAGATAGGTAGGTATGATAGTAAATTTTTAAAATCTTTTGTATGGAATTCGCCACTAACGAAAATTTTTGGAAAAACTTATGTTTTTTGTTCTTGGAAAGATTTTTTTAATATCTTTTGGGTAAGTTTAGTCGCATTCCTTAAATGTAGACAACGTTAATAAATTAGAATTGTATGTAATCATTCATATGCAAATTACTACCTGCCAATCTGTCCAACATGGTATCTTAATCAATTCGTATATCTAATGCTTCTAAAGAAAAAAAAAAATAGTTCGCGAGTAAAGTATCTACGTAAAAGCTAACAACTTAAAACAATTAATCTAAACAAGTAGATTTCAATTTAGCATTGGAATTTCTTATTCTGAAGCAAATTTCCCCACAATCAATTATTGTTTACAATTTCTTTTCCTTTTTTACCACATCAATCTAATTTGAATGGCTTACAGGTTTTTTAAGCTGTGGAGCATTAAGGAAGAAACTTTAAAGAGGGCTCTGCATTAACGTAAAAGATGGAAATGAGGGTAGCATATTTATACATCAAAGTCTTTTGGTTTAGCTGAAATTTGTTTCCTTCAAATTCAATTTTGAAAGAAGGATATCTTATTACCGAAGTAGGTACGGAAGGAAATTATCTTGAAAGACATCTCACGTTGTGATTATCAGTTCCTCGAGGACGTCAGCAATTCTACTGGTCCCCTAAGGTCCAACAAACAACAGTTGCTGAACATGTAAACCTGTTCCTGTAAATTCTATGTCTACGCACGCTAGAGATTTTTCTTTTTGACGACGACCACCTTGGGCATTGCATTCGAAATTTTTATGTTGTGTTGACTTCAAAAGAACCAGCAGACGTCTGTGTTTATGCAGCTTTCCCTTTAGCATGTTTGAGATTTTCTTTCTAAAAGAAAAAGAAAAGCCTCTTCGTACTTACCAGTTGTATTAACCCGATGTAAGTGCTGTAAGCTGAAAGTTTATTGAAGGAAGGACGTAACTTACTTAGTTGTAAGGGCTGCACCCGCATGCGATGTTTACAAATGATTTAGAAATGTTCTGTGTTATCCGTAGCTGTTCTCCCTAAAACTCGATACCTTCTCGCTCGAATAACGAACTACTTTTTACAAGTCTGAAACTGCTCGGAAAATATATTCTGAAAAACACCTCGAGACCGTTATTTGAAATTCCAACGAGATTTAAAGTAAATATATAAGTACATACATAAACAACGTTCGGTTTACAGGATTAGAACTTTGAAAGTTCGAAGGCAGAATAAGAATTCGAGCTCAGACAAAGCTTCTCCCCGGTCCCCCTGTAAAGAGAAGAGATTTGAAAATCTCGCTTTTTGTTTCTCCCTTTTGTCCCGTTTTCTCTGTCTTGAATTTATTAGCGCTCCCTATTATCTTCAGGTGTTTTCTATTGTCTTAGCTGTTTTTAACGCACTCCGTAAATCCTTTAACTAATTCTCTGCATTTTTGTTTGGTGCTTCCCTCTATTTTAACAACTGAAAGCTAAGATTTGACAAAAGGCAACTTTCCTTCTAAACGAAAGGAATATGACTTGAAAATAAATCTGTGTAGACGAATTTTAATTCTACAGTATTTTAATTTTTTATATTTCAACCATATAATCTAGTTTAAATTTCAAAATTTTAAAAGTTTAACTTAAAAAAAAATTAACACGAAATTGGGAAAGCCTTCCACTCACGTGGTCAGTCCTAAACAAATCAAATACCTATTTCACAAAACGAAATTAAACTATTTAGAACATCCTCAATAGTTATTATTAAGAAACAGTAGTGTCAACATAACTTGTCTTACCATAGATTTTGGGTGAGCGGTGCATACCACACGGCGGCGTTCACCTATAAAACTGGCTGGATTCTAGCCAATCCCAGGAATCTGGGTAATGGGCGAAACGGTCAGAAATAAATGTGTGGTAGAGATGCATGCAAGTGTTCTCGACAGGGACTCATTAACGTTGTGGAGGAAGCTCTGCTAACATGAGTACCGGTGCGGGTGGATTGAATTCTCGCCTGAGGGAGAAGTCAGTTATGGTGCACCGCTGGTCACCCACTATTTGGCCAACTGCGATGGGGAGAAATTCGAGTGAGGTTTATCTTGATAGGGTGGGGGGAATCTCCGGCCGATGGGAAATTGCATGCCACCAGGCAGCTGGATTTAGAGACGAGAGGATGTGGATCACTCTGTGGTTGTGCAGTTCCAGCTTTGTAATTCGAAGAAACCGTCTCGAGGGCTAAGGGGTATTGATGCGAATTCACAGCCGCTCAAGGCTCAAGACAACTTCACCTTCAAGGGTACACACCGGGGGTCTGTCTAGGTAGAACTAAACGAAGCGCCGACGAGGGCACCCCCGGCCAACAACTGGTAGACCGGGGTGGCATAAGCGGCGTCCAAGTCTGCCACATTGAGGTTGGTTTCGGTCGGTCGGGCAGTGGTCCCACACACGCGGGGAAAGTCCGAAGTTGGACTAGAGGCCGTCTCCTATGCCAGGAGAAGGGGTCTCGACGACCAAGTCCGTTTATAACTCCGGTACTAGCCTGGAGAGCTAGTAGGGGTTTAGATAGACGCACCTCGGCCCCACCAGTGTGTTCTGGTAGCTTCTACAATAGCATTACTGCTCTAATTGATTAAATTATTAGGTGCGTCGCGTTAAAATAACGCTGTTTGGGTGGTTGATTTCACACCAATAGTACAGTTATACAATGTCTTACCCTAGATCCAACACCAGGAAAGTATAATTGTAACTAAATACCTACAAAGAGGCATGAGACAGCACTTATTAAACTTCTTCAGGTCATACCCTTCTTTGTAATTTAACGGATGATAATAATGATAATTTTTTGCTAGGTCTCTCTTATTTCTAAAGTATTTTCTTTTTGTTTCAGGTATGTACTGATATCATCCTTAAGCGGCTCTATTTTACCTTGTAATGAACTACCATCTATATATCTATCCTGAAGGTACGTCGTTTTGTTTAAAGTTTATTATACTCGCATTGAGTATCTGTTTTTAAAATTTATCTTAGCTTTATAACCTCTAGATTGTATACTATATGCCATAGACTATAGACCATAGGCTATAGACCATAAATTATTTACAGATCACAGACTATAGACTATCGAACATAGACAATAGACCTTACATTCTGTACTATAAACCGTAGACCATAAACTGTAGACATAGACTATCTAAAATAGACTAGCCTATAGACTACTGAATATAGAGCATAGACCATAGATTATAGGTCACAAACTATAGATCACAGATTATAGATTACAGACTATAGATCATAAACTATTGAACATAGAGAATAGACCATACATTATAGACTATAAACCATAGACTATAGACCAACTACATGCATAGACTAGACAATATACTCTAACCCATAGATTATAGAACATAGACTATCGAATATAGACTATAGTCCATGGACTATTGCACATCGAGTATAGACCATATACTATAGATTATATATCACAGATTATAAATTAAAGACTATAGTTCACATACTATAGACCATAAACTATCGATAACATCTATCGATAAGAACATAGATAATAGACCATACATTATAGACTATGAACCATAAACTATATGCCATAAACAGCAGGCCATAGACTGTAGAAAATATACACTAAACCATAGACTATAGATAATATACTCTAAACCATAGACTATAGAACATAGACTATAGCCCCTAGACTATTAAACATAGAGTATAAATCGTAGATCGCAGTCTACGGATCATAGAATGCAGACCAAATGCTGTCGACTGTAGATCTAATATTTGTAAACTATAAGCTGTAGGTTATTTATAGATCACAGACTATAGATCATCAACTATTGAACATAGAGAATAGACATTATAGACTATAAACCATAGACTATAGACCAACTACATGCCATAGACTAGACAATATACTCTAAACCATAGATTATAGAACATATACTATCGAATATAGTCACAGATTATAAATTACAGACTATAGTTCACATACTATAGACCATAAACTATCGATAACATCTATCGATAAGAACATAGATAATAGACCATACATTATAGACTTTAAACCATAAACTTCAGGCCATAGACTGTAGAAAATATACACTAAACCATAGACTATAGATAATATACTCTAAACCATAGACTATAGAAAATAGACTATAGCCCCTAGACTATTAAACATAGAGTATAAATCGTAGATCGCAGTCTACGGATCATAGAATGCAGACCAAATGCTGTCGACAGTAGATCTAATATTTGTAAACTATAAGCTGTAGATTATTTATAGATCACAGACTATAGATCATCAACTATTGAACATAGAGAATAGACCATACATTATAGACTATAAACCATAGACTATAGACCAACTACATGCCATAGACTAGACAATATACTCTAACCATAGATTATAGAACATAGACTATCGAATATAGTCACAGATTATAAATTACAGACTATAGTTCACATACTATAGAACATAAACTATCGATAACATCTATCGATAAGAACATAGATAATAGACCATACATTATAGACTATAAACCATAAACTATATACCATAAACTGCAGGCCATAGACTGTAGAAAATATACACTAAACCATAGACTATAGATAATATACTCTAAACCATAGACTATAGAACATAGACTATAGCCCCTAGACTATTAAACATAGAGTATAAATCGTAGATCGCAGTCTACGGATCATAGAATGCAGACCAAATGCTGTCGACAGTAGATCTAATATTTGTAAACTATAAGCTGTAGATTATTTATAGATCACAGACTATAGATCATAAACTATTGAACATAGAGAATAGACCATACATTATAGACTATAAACCATAGACTATAGACCAACTACATGCCATAGACTAGACAATATACTCTAAACCATAGATTATAGAACATAGACTATCGAATATAGTCACAGATTATAAATTACAGACTATAGTTCACATACTATAGAACATAAACTATCGATAACATCTATCGATAAGAACATAGATAATAGACCATACATTATAGACTATAAACCATAAACTATATACCATAAACTGCAGGCCATAGACTGTAGAAAATATACACTAAACCATAGACTATAGATAATATACTCTAAACCATAGACTATAGAAAATAGACTATAGCCCCTAGACTATTAAACATAGAGTATAAATCGTAGATCGCAGTCTACGGATCATAGAATGCAGACCAAATGCTGTCGACAGTAGATCTAATATTTGTAAACTATAAGCTGTAGATTATTTATAGATCACAGACTATAGATCATCAACTATTGAACATAGAGAATAGACCATACATTATAGACTATAAACCATAGACTATAGACCAACTACATGCCATAGACTAGACAATATACTCTAACCATAGATTATAGAACATAGACTATCGAATATAGTCACAGATTATAAATTACAGACTATAGTTCACATACTATAGAACATAAACTATCGATAACATCTATCGATAAGAACATAGATAATAGACCATACATTATAGACTATAAACCATAAACTATATACCATAAACTGCAGGCCATAGACTGTAGAAAATATACATTAAACCATAGACTATAGATAATATACTCTAAACCATAGACTATAGAACATAGACTATAGCCCCTAGACTATTAAACATAGAGTATAAATCGTAGATCGCAGTCTACGGATCATAGAATGCAGACCAAATGCTGTCGACAGTAGATCTAATATTTGTAAACTATAAGCTGTAGATT
Source organism: Agrypnus murinus (assembly GCA_929113105.1). NCBI lineage: Eukaryota > Metazoa > Arthropoda > Insecta > Coleoptera > Elateridae > Agrypnus > Agrypnus murinus. The sequence goes on from OV816027.1 coordinate 18,610,299, forward strand.
ATTTATAGATCACAGACTATAGATCATAAACTATTGAACATAGAGAATAGACCATACATTATAGACTATAAACCATAGACTATAGACCAACTACATGCCATAGACTAGACAATATACTCTAAACCATAGATTATAGAACATAGACTATCGAATATAGTTACAGATTATAAATTACAGACTATAGTTCACATACAATAAATGCAATATTTGTAAACTATAAACTGTAGATTATAGATCACGCGTCAATATTACAGGTCATAGGCGGGAACGTAGACCGTAAATTGTAGACTTAGATTATAGGTCAGAGGCTATAAACTGCAGTCAATTATTGTTTGTAAACTGTAAACTACACATTATAGAGAAAATACTGCAGGCCGTGTATTACTGACCATAATCTACATACCGCAGATGACAAATCGTAAACTATAAATCATAAGCTATAGTACATTGCAAACTATAGATCTTAGTCTGTAGATTGCCATGTAGATCATAAACTAGAAAACGCCAATCATATATCGCATACCTATAGATCATAAGTCCATAAACTACCCACGACTTATCCTGAAGGTAGACCATTTCTTATAAAATTTATTATACTCAAATTGAATATCTCTGTTTTTCTCATATTTGTTAGATCAGTAGACTATAGATCGTAGACCTATAGACCAAAGATTATTGATTATAGACTATATATCATAGGCTAGAACTATAAATTAGGAATACCTGTATACCTGCGTACCCTATATAAAAAGACTAACCATAAACAGATAGGTTATGGTTAGCACATGCCTCCATCATTACCTGAAATGACGTCACAATAATAGGCTGTTGTTTAGGTAATTGGCTCTACTAACGAAAGCTGTAGATTTCGTAAAGCTTAGATGGATTCACGACTGTCAAATTAAATAAGTAACAGTTAATCAGAGAGAGGTTTACAAATACAGAGTGATCACTTCAGCCCTTGCAAACTACGCTTTATAAAAGTACATTTAAACTATACATAAAAGTGTTTCTAAACTGTTATTTTAAACTTCAAATACATTCTGATAGTTATTCGTAAATATAAACTTGTAAAGCATTTTACAGATTAAACAAGTTTTATTGTTTTCAATGGCTCCCAAGAAGATTTCGTTGTAGTAATAATCAGTACCAGTAGACCATGACACAGTATATATAACAATCAGTAGATTCACTTGCATGCTACACCATTCATTTTATTAATCCACCTTCGAATATCACGCCCATAAACGAAGTAGTGGACCGACGTTTATCGGCCGGCATCGCCGGTAAATAAAACGCAGAGCCGCATTCAATAAAATGTCTCGAACAAATATGTAAACAAAATCTCTTGTTATATAATAGTATAGTAAAATATGAAGTAGAATTATGTGTAGTGAACCATTTGATTGAAGTTGTTTTACTTATAGAATCTAATAAATAAAACGATAATAAATTTAGATATTTAAAACATTTATTAAACTAAGTTAGAAGAGTTGTTTCTTGTTACGTCGTTAATTACCAACTAAAGTTACATTATTCTTTCAAGCCATTAACCATATTCTTGCGCTGCAATAGTCATTCCATTTTATTTAGAAATAATTACGAACAAATGCATAGCTGTATACAATTTGAATACCTGTTCAACAAACAAAGGGAGAATCTAGGTCACCGAAATCACATACGTACAAAATAGGGGAGATGAAATCAATTTACACTATAATAATAATAATTAATAATAATAAAATTTATTTTCATTCATATTAAATTAAAGACACAATGACAAACGAAATGCTAAAAAGTACAATCCTAACGCACGCTTTGACTTTTTTTAACAGTTGAGAGTAACAAAAGACGCTGTAGTTCACACCTGTTGATAAGGCGTTAACCTAGATTCTTTATTGTTGAACTCTTTTAATAATAAATCAGCATAAAAAATTTTATTATGTAGGATTTCGTAATCGCTTATTTGTTCTATTACGTGTTAGTAATTCAATTTTAAGCAATTGGTAAATATATACAAAAGTGAATTCTTAAATACGGCATTGTTTTTACGAGCGTATTTATTAAAAAATAATAGTATGTAGGAAAAAATAACTTGAAATCGGAAACCTGAAAAAACTAATTGTAGTTCTTTCCGAGGTATTTTTACAGCCTTTGGCGGCACAACGACTAACACTATGCATTGTTTACTGGCACTAATACTGCACGCCGGCTCTGGTAATTTCGATACGTTCTGTTGCGTGTTTGAAACAGAACTGCTGTCTGCATAATGCCGACTCGCGCCAGCATGTAGTGTGGTGGATAGAAATTATTTGCGACAGTCACATTACTGTATGTTATATATACTGTGACCATGAACTACTATTTGAAATAACATGGATAGCCAACATACTATCATGTGTAACTTTAATTATAGTTGATCCGAATGTAAATATTTATATATTTATATATGTAAAGGTTTCGATGTAGAAGTAGAAGCTAGCATTTATTAACTTAATTGAGATTTAAATGCATTTCAGATTGATTTGATTTCATGCTAATAAGTACTACCAACATAACTTGAATTTTGCATGAAGCTCGATTGCGGTTGTACACTGTACAGTCTTTAATAAATGTCTTGTCCCGAGTAAGGGCGCTGCTGCTTTAAGAATCAAAATACCCTTTATACTGTGTACGAAAGAGAACGAATTAGACAGAGATGAACAACTACCTGAACAAGATATTTAAAATCTTTAAAGTTTGTTTTGAAAACATGCTCAAAATTTCTTCGACACACTTTATAAAATAGTCCTTTTAAATGGAAGTATATACTACTTAAACAAAGTTATATAGGGTATTTATGTTTCATTCTTTTTAACAAAACAATAACTAAAAGTGAATCTACTGAACCTAATTTACTGACGTTAATGTGTCTACTAATTTTTATTAGCATTAAAATTAAAAATTTTTACTTTTGCAATTTTATATTAAAAGTGTCTTGATTAGATGATCGTAGTAATTCAAACCTGAAACTTGTTTTAATTTGTTTGATACATTTAGCAAATTATATTTAATTAGATAGTCACAACAAATCTAAAATAAAATAAATTTAGTATGAAATACCTAAATAACTGTTATTTTTACCTGCAACGTAAATTCATATGGTTCGGAGAAAAACTCAAAGACTTACTTTCCGCTTTAACGGTTATAATTTTATAATCTTTTCATTCATGAATTGATAAGAAACTTTTATTCGCCCTTTCTAAGGATTTAAAAATTCCAAACCTCCACTGACAAAACCTTTACCCTCTTCTTTTAAACTAAAACGGTAACATTAAACTGTAAGATAACAAAGTGAAATATTTTTAAGCAGTTTTGCATATGCCGTGGTTGTGTTATATTCCGGGTTATTTGTGTTTTCTTCATTTAAAGATTTCTTTATTAAAAATATATTGTATTTATACAACATATAAATATTATATTAAATATTTAAATATGCTTCATTTGTATGACCAATCTGATTCTACTTTGGAAAGTCGGAATGATTATTAGTTTTGATTATATTTATTTTTAGTATTTTTTATAAAAAAACTTATTACAGTTAGTACTAATAATTTATTTTTTTTAGTGTTTACAAAATAATTAAACTTTGTAAATAAACAAATCAAACTCGTAAATAAATTAATATTAATTTATTTCTTAAAATAGAAAAAAACGATAGTAGAAGTGAAACGGCTGTTTTCTACTCCAGTAAAATAAGAAACTTGCTTAAAAATAGAAGGTTTTAATACTCTACTGTTGTTATTTAAAGCCACTCTAGGATAGGGTAGCAACCTTTAAAACTGGTTATATCTGATGTGTTGTTTGTAAACAATGGAAAAAGAAACTATGCTCCGAAACTACGTCGTTTCATGTACCAGATTTGTTAAATGTGTTGCCTGCTCGGGACAAGACATTTGCTAAAGACTGTACATTATTGTTGAACAAATCATGTGTAAATGGTTCTAAGAAACATTGCAGTTCGAAGATGTTCACTAAAAGCACCCAAACACCGTTTACAACAATGCATTTAATTTGGTTATTACATTCGACATAAACATACATTTTTTTCTAATTGAGTTTATATCTAATAAATTAGGCCTTGTTCATACCATTGAAACTCACTTGAAACTGAAAAATATTAACTATTTTATTACTAACTGCTTGAAAACATTCTTATATTAAGTAAACTATTTTAAACTACTGCTTGATCATTTAAAGAATTCCGTCTTTTAACTAATTTAATTTGATTTAACAGCCATAATATTTAACTAAATTGGTGTTGTAAATTTTTGAGCTTATACTAAAATCTGCCCTTACTTCAAATAATGTATATATAATTTTATGACGCAACATTTTAAAAATATAATTAGCATATTTCATAACCCAGCAATAATAAAATCTCATTTTTACGACAGAAAAGTTAATAAAAATGAAAAGCCCAGGAAAATAGTCACCAGGGAAGTGGCAGGGTTTCATTTCTAAATTATGTCTAAAATCTTAACAGGTTAATATATTTTTTTAAGTCGTGATTTTCTTCTTTTCCCCTTACGTAGATCTGCTTACTCTAGAGTTTAAATTAAGTAGAAAATGCAGAATCCTCCGGACGTGCTGTAAATTTCCCCGGGCATAAATAATAAAAATAAATAACTTTACTCTTTTAAGTTTCGTCTCACCGAGACATTAGCAGCCGTTATTTTTTACGCCCGTAAATCTCCGGACGACTTTTTTACGCAGTCTAAATGAGTAGGCTAATTGTGGATTCTTTTCCTTTTTTTCCCGCCTCGACTAAATTTCCTTACGTGACCATTCATTTGGACGCTCTCAGGGGAAGCGTTTAAACAAGGACAGAATTTCTTGACATAGTCGGGGTTCAATTCAAAAATAATTAAAGTTTACGGTGAAAATCTGCATAAGACGAGAAAAAGTAATTCGCACGTTCTTTTTGCTTAACTTTAGCCATAAAGAGGTGAAATGTGACTTTTTTTAAGTTTAAATTAAGACTTTTCATCATCTAGCATTATTGTGCCCCCTTTCTCGAGATATTTAAATTTTTCTGCCATTACCAAGCAATGTTAGAATCTGGAAATTAGATAGACTTAATTCGATTAGGTTTGACGTTTAAATAATTAAATAAAAAGTTCACCCCCAGCAAGGAGTAAGTATGATTGGACTCGTATAGAGGTCATTCTGTTTACCTAGCTAATGAAATACTTAACAGGGTTGCGTCCCTCGCGAGCTCTTCAACCTCCAACCCAACTAAAACTAAAAGTGCTATCTTCAAATAGATTAGAGTTCGCCCCTTTGTGTTTGCGCTCTAATGGAAATTGAGTTGTATTTTTTCTTCTCCCGAAAAAACCGTTAAGTTTAATTAACAGAAAATGTAGTTATACTTCGAATCGTGTATTTTTCCATTAATGTTTTCACAGCTGAAATCCCTAGAGACGCCTGAAAATTACTTGATAATGCATAGATTCATTTCGGGTGAATGGCAACTGAAATTGTTGTTGGGGTTAAGGGTTTCATTATTCCTGTTTTGTAAATAAAGGGATGAACCTTGTGTATGGTGTGTATGCGAGGGTATAACTCGAGTGAAATGCTGTTAGACGGACTATGTACTAAATTTTCCTCAAAATTCTGGGTTGAAATGTGTGTATGTATATGAGATACGTTTGCTGGAATGAATTAAATACTTCTTTGCCCCGTCTTCCCCTCTCGTTTGCGTAAATATGCAAAACGTTACTATTGTTAAGAATGTTAACAGTTTAAAATAGAATAGTTTACATAAGAAGAAAAAGTTAAGTAATAATGAGTACAAGTAAGGAATTTAATGATGGACTTGAAAACTTTAAAAAGGCGTTATTGGTTTCTTAATATTCGTTTTATTGAACATTTAACTTATAATTTTTCTTTGCAATCAAACAATTATATAACAGTATAAGTTATTGTATTAGATTACTATTTATAATTAAATAGAATAATATAGTAATAATATGATAATAACTTCTTTGTAATTAAAACAACAACACAAGCGCCTTGTGCGTAATAAACTAATGGAATTCCCAGTTACATATTTATTTTAGTTTATAACAGTAGCAATAATCTTTAACACGTATCTTTTTATAGAGACTCCAAGCTTTTGTTCTATAAAATAATTTTCAATTTTAATATTTAAATGTTTTTCTTTGTTGTTAAATTCTAATTAACTTAAGTGAACTATAAAGAATGTAATAGTAATTTTACAAAAGACGGGGTTCTGTTCCCTTTAAAAAAATTCAATTCTTCCAATCAAACCATAAATAAAATTTTAAGTAATTGCCACCAAAAAGAGAGCCTTTTATTGAGTTAATTATAAAAGAATTATGAAGTTGTCAGCAAAAGAATAACCTCGCTTTATCACTTAAATATTGAATTTTTATAATTGCTATTCATTAAATGAATTTTAATATAATGTAGTAACTTGAATCATTAGTCGAGTTTGCAACTTACTTTACACAGACCTGATATTAATGAACGGTACTAATAACTTCCAACAGTGTACATGTAAGTAATATTAGCACTTTTTCTTATACCATTTTTTAACATTCAAACTCTATCACTTATTTCAGCACTAAAACATCGCCAACTTTCCAATAGGATAACGAATCGAGAAAATCTCCACTCCTTCCCTCTCTTTGAAATCAACACCTTTGATGACACCTTTCTTGTGATTGTATTAAGCACTAAGAAAGCCTAAAATTTCTTTTAAAATTGGCATCTGCCAACTCTATATAAGAAATATGAGATCCAAAAATTGTTTTTTAATTAGTTAGTAGTTTTTTGGAAAAATGAAGGAAGGCTTCGAGAATTTATCATATCGAATTAAGCTCTTAGTACTGCTTTAATGGTCTATATTATGTACAAGCATTTATCGTTTTTGACATAACCTTCAAAAAATTCCTTGTAGTGTAGGTTTAGTCGCTTGCTAAAATTACACCCTCACATTGAGTGGTGGGAATCATGCATCTCTTTCTTACTGATTTACCCTTTTGGTTATGGAATTCTAACACCAAAACCAAATTGAAATTTTGAAAGCATATTAATATTAATTGTTTATTAATTAATATTAATTAATTCATAAGGTTAATCTACTGTAATTAGTAAAAAACAAACAAACAAAAATAACATGATAAATGACATTCATTACTGAAGCAAAACACACCAACAGTCAACATGATCGAATGGAAGGCGCTTTACATTTCCAATTACAAAACGCCGGTTTTAATTCCGGCTGTAATATTTTTTTATGTATTTTATAGATAAACAATTATTTTATAAATATACAATATTTCTAATAATATAATGTTTATAAAAAGGACTAATTTATAATTGAATGCTAATATGGTATGTATAATCATTTAGCTTTACAACATAATTAAACACATAAAAGAAAAGAAACATAAAGAACTAAATTGATATCAATATAAAATTTTGAAAAGAAATCAGAATTAAATTAATAATTACTAGTAACAGTAAATTATTTTAAACGATGGGAAAACAAAGAAAAAACTGTATATAAATAGATAATCTTTTCATTTCATATTGATTTGTAATAACTTTAAGAAAATTATTTAAATTTGAAAATATCTATGCTACAAAACTAAATTTTATTATAACTTAGATTTTAGGTATCCAAATTAAATTAAATAAATTTTTATTTAAAAACTCACTTTTCGTTTTTATATTTGACGTCACATGAATTCAATCTTTAATTGGTTTTGAGTTGCTTGACATTTCCATATATTAATCTACCCACAATGAAACTGATCGTTTCAAATACGAGTATAATTCCCAATACAATTGAAAACCAAATTATTATGTTTATATAAAATTCTGAATATAATGATATACAACACTTACATAGATCAAAAAATAGAATTATACTTAATTTTAATGTTGACGACACAACATTTCCTTAATACTAAAAATTAACCTAATCTCATAAAAACACCTTTTTACACATTTTTTTCTCCACAAATCTAAAAAATAAATTATTACTAATATTATCTAAATGCTTTTAAATACCAAACTTTAATTTACAAGCCATATTACATAATTCAAATGAGCATTAGAAAAGCGCATTGTTAAACATGCTTTGATGTGATTCCATCAAGATCCAACCTTTACATTGAAAAGTGTATTAATTATGTGGATATAATGGTACTCTACTTATCATTTTACATACCATATTAGTATTTAATTGCAAATTATTCCTTTTGATAAATATTATATTTTAAAAAATTGTTTATTTCTATATTATATTAAATATTCTATTAAAGAAAACTAACCCAGTCGGGATTAGAACCGGCTTTTTGTAATTGGAAATGTAACGCGAATTAAATTTCTTGACATAGAAAGGTGTTTTTAAAAATGGTACTATATTTTAAAAACGCAAAAGACGGAGTTACAAAAATGAACACAGTTTACTGTTACTGTTAAGTACAATGAGATATTTATTCGTAGTGAAATTACACAATATGCACTTGCATATTCACTTAAATACTATTATACAATTTCAACTTGAAACTGGTAATAATGATGTTCAGAAAAACCGAGGTAAACAGTAACCCTGGTTACCAGTTTCTACGGCTTTCTGGGTGAGTATGGCTTGAAAACAATTACCCTGGTAATCAGTTTCTATCCCAAGCCCGTGGTAACTCAGGCTGGTCTGTCCCACAAAGCACTGGTCTTTATATACTCTTTCTGTGGGCGTAAAATCCTTCAGTTGAGCACACGTGGCCGTGGGTTGTGCCTACGTGACGATAGCGTTCTACTTCCTTTCGGATTTCATAGAATGCATTAGATAGAGTTCTGAATACTGCAGCTGCTTCCGCTTTGGCATATGTGGGCGCTCGCTGTGCGCATACGTGGCCGTGGGTTTGTGCACTGGATACTGCAGCTGCTTCCGCTCGAGGCGTTACCTTGCACGTGTGTTTATAATAAGGTCACACTTCTCTTTAGTAATGAATAGATGTTAACTCGCGCCTTCCATTCGACCATGTTGGCTGTTTATGTATCTTTAAAATACTTTTTGTTCAAATCCAATAATCACGCGAATAAACTAGACTTTTGTCTTTATTTTGATTTAAATCGGGAGCGAAAATCTTAAATAATGAATGAAAAGTATAGTGCAAAAAGCATTTTAGCGATCATATATGCCTACGTACTGGAGACTTTTAACACTAAAAACTAGCAGAGTACAATATATTAAAGTTCTATTTAAATACACTGTATCTACAGTATAGTTTCTGGAGTTCATAGAGTTCTAAGAAACATTTAAATGTGTGCTTAGTGAAGTAATAAAACTTTAAAAATCGACCAAAGCCATTGTAGAGATCATTTAGTACAACTTAAAAAGATGTAACATTTGATGCCTCTAATAGTTTGAGGTGCAAAAGCTTTGAGAGAAGCTTCAGTTGTCATTGCTTAATCTGTACATGAGCCTTCTTGCGAAGTGATTAATTATTGCTCTAAATAATTTCTATCAATACATCTTCCTTTCCGAGTGAAGTCGCTCAAGAAGGGTGTCGGGTATCTCTCAGAAACTGTGATTGAATTCAAACGCCTATAATCTCCGACCATTCGATAAGGTTCCGTTGACGGTATGTTCTTCTTTCTTTTCGTCGTGGGCCACCAGTTATAATGTAAAGACCATTTGTAGGGGTCTTGGTACACTATCTTAGAAGGTATATCCTTTTAGTATTGGTAGAAGTAATAAAAGACGTGTATCTTGTATGAGATATTTATTTATCACTGTTGTCGATTATGGTTGTCATGGCAATATCCCCCGCATTCAATGCCTTCCTGATGGAATATATATGTAATGATTGCTTGTGACTACTGCACGAATAGAAGATCTTTACATAACACTCCCGATAAAAAAATGCTGAATATGTATCAAAAGGAATAAGCCACAAGTCAGAAGGGCATTTAATGGATTCCTTAATAAAAAAATAGCATACATTAATGTCGTACTTGTATGTACTGACATATTTAACGTATACTAGCTAAAAAAAAATTGAAGTGGTTTGCATCTTTTCAATGGTTCCTTACATGCTAAGACAATAAAAACTTATGCTCAGAATTAAGTGCTAATCAAAGAATTGAAAGAGCTTAGCCGCGGATGGCAAGTAGGCATCAATTGCTGATGGCAAAAACATGCATTGCTGATGGCGAAGTAATGTGACAAACTTAACCTAAGTAAAACAAACTTGAAGAAAATGGTAGCGCCTTGTATTTTCCGAGTGAAGTCGCTCAAGAAGGGTGTCGGGTATCTCTCAGAAACTGTGATTGAATTCAAACGCCTATAATCTCCGACCATTCGATAAGGTTCCATAAATACATCATTAGAAATGGTATGTCAAAAGTCCCCATCGATCCTATGTCTGCTAAAAATGTTATTTAAGGTCAAAGGTCAACAAAATCTGTTTTTCGCAAATATCTCTTAAACGGTAAGTGTTACTGTAAAAATAGTTCATACAAAGTTTGTAGACTATGCGATTATCTTAACATTTTTAGCAGAAGTAGGATCGATGGGGGACTTTTGACATTTCATTTATAATGGTGTATTTAAGGCCTGCACAAATTTTCAGCTCTATGCGAATTTTTCCGAAATTTGTAATTTTTTTTGTCTATTTTAACTGGACTAAATAACTGCTTGGCAACAACATAATGAAATATTTAAGTCCACAGACTTTTTATTCTTGAAAAACAACAAAATTATAAAAAAAACTATCAAATCGTTAATTCACAAGAAATTTTTTATAAATTAAACCTGCAGGTAAAGTAATAAATATTTGCATACATCTCCACTAACATGCACCTTGTTTCAGATCAAAATATGCCTTGAAATGGCTTCAATACTTATTTATCTACAAAAATCATGTAACGATATACCATGGTTAGCTATTTAACGGATTTTCATCAATATAGACAAAAAAGCAACTTTAAAATTTATTATTTTTCTATTTAGTGTGTTATAGAGTGTTTCTTTAAAAAAATAAAACAAACTTAATTATTTTAATTAATCATTAACTGGAAATTATATTTCTCCCTGAAGTTATGCAACCCATCTAACATGTTTGTGCATTGTGATGCCTAAATTTTCTAATGTATGTGAAATAACATGACAATATGTATGATTGTATAAATACATTGTATAAATGTCAAGACCGAGTTATCCAGACGGACTAACGGATTAATCAGTTTCGATAGACATTTTAATTGAAAATCTCTCATTGTAGAAGTTGACTTAGTGAAAGGCTTGTATTTTAAAATTGGAGTTGATTTTTCGGAACGTGGCTACTGTGCAAAATCGCCTAATTCTACGCGATCCCGGCAAGCAGTAGTGACTTTTAGGGCCGATCTATTCACCTCCTTTTAAATTTATCTGGAAGTTAGTTGCTATAGTTACAATTGTTCCCACAATGGTATCCATGACAATTAACTAGCAGATAAATTTACATGGAGGTGAATAGATCGGCCCTTAGACCTCTTTTATGTAGGTTTTTAAGTAGTATTTCTACATTGTCATCTTCTCGTACCGTCAGAGTTGGTTGCGGATTTTTTATTGGGAAAACACTTAATCTGATATCTATTCGCCTTCTATTAACGCTTTCTATAACAGTTTTTCGACTTGAAACAAATATTTCTGCTAATTAAATTCTAGTAAGCTTGCTTTTCTCAATTAGTAATTGCAATCAGTTTTACAGATACCATCTTATTGCCTCCAGATCATGATTGACGAATCAACCGGGTTAATTGCTTAAGAATATAGATTCAGCATAAGTCTAGGCAATTAGAAACATTTTATATAAAATGATTAAATTGGAACGAAACTTTATTTTCATAATAATAATAATAATAGTTTATGTGATTTCCAGATGACATTGTTAAAGTTAAATATTAAAAGTTGCAAACTTCTTTCAAACTTCATTGTTAGCTAAATAAAAATGGTAATACGATTTCACGTTTAATTCTGTAAGCTGCAATGAGTTTTTTTTCCTGTTCTATTTGTTTCAGACTCTTTCCTTCCCAATTAAGTTTTTTTCCTAGTTGATTCACTAATCGGCTTCTTTCAATTCTTCCGCATTATTATATTTTTAATTAAGCTAATTATGGTGGAATGATTAAAATCGGCTTTGAGTTGTTCCACTTGTCTGTAAATTTTTTTTTTTACTTATTTTTTATAGGAGTATAAAATTTTCTTCTCCGCCACGACAAAGTTCGGTTGGAATAAAAACCAAAAAACAAATAAAATACATATTGGTTTTGTTCAAATCTACATAGCTTCCATTACTCAAAATGTTCATAACAATAATACTAATAATAACGATCTTTTCCAATAACTTTATTAATTTTCGTCGGTATTGTAATGGAAAACCCCGGACAAACAAAGCTGTTCGCTTTCCCTCGATTCAGTATTGTGCATATAAACGAAGTATATGCATACAATGAAAAGATAATTTGTGAGAGATAGAATGGGAGAAACTGGTTCAATACAGTTAACTTCAATACAACTGTTTATGTATATTAGCCACTACTCAATGATCCTAGTTATATTCGACGGTGTCCAGAGCATTAGTAGCATCAAAATGTGGTATGTGATTATGGGATTATACAAGTGTCCAACATAGTATCCGGACCCAACAACATTGAATTGAAGGGTCCGTTGCTGCCTGTTTTGTGGCCGAACATGTGTATCCTGGGTTATCCTTGTCCACTGCAGTTTCTCGGACAATTCTCGACCGTACCCTTCTGAACTGTTAGCTTGGAATTTTTATACATCCTAGCGCTTTCATAGGCGTGCGACGACGATTTGTCTTTTTATTTGGGGAATTTTTTTGTAAATGTGGAAAAATGCAAAAGTTACGTAATTTAATAGAAAACGACTTACTTTACAGAGGAAAAAAGGATTATTTTAAAGTTAAGTTATTAAATTTGGATTTGGAAGCATTACGAAACAAATGCTTTAAGTGATTTATTTATAGTTCATAATTAGCATTATACAACGATTTGTGTTTTATCAAATAAGTAAAGTGGATAGTACTATAATGTAAAGACCATTTATAGGGGTCTTGGTACACTATCTTAGAAGGTATATCATTTTAGTATTGGTAGAAGTAATAAAAGACGTGTATCTTGTATGAGATATTTATTAATCACTGTTGTGGATTATGGTTGTCATGACAATATTCCCAGCATTCAATGCCTTTCTGATGGAATATGTATGTAATGATTGGTTGTGACTACTGTATGAATAGAAGATCATTACATAACACTCCCGATAAAAAAGGCTGAATATGTATCAAAAGGAATAAGCCACAAGTCAGAAGGGCATTTAATGGATTCCTCAATAAAAAAAATAGCATACATTAATGTCGTACTTGTATGTACTGGCATATTTAACGTATACTACCTAAAAAAAATTGAAGTGGTTTGCATCTTTTCAATGGTTCCTTACATGCTAAGACAATAAAAACTTATGCTCAGAATTAAGTGCTAATCAAAGAATTGAAAGACCTTAGCCGCGGATGGCAAGTAGGCATCAATTGCTGATGGCAAAAACATGCATTGCTGATGGCGAAGTAATGTGACAAACTTAACCTAAGTAAAACAAATTTGAAAGAAAATGGTAGCGCCTTGTATTTTCCGAGTGAAGTCGCTCAAGAAGGGTGTCGGGTATCTCTCAGAAACTGTGATTGAATTCAAACGCCTATAATCTCCGACCATTCGATAAGGTTCCGCTGACGGTATGTTCTTCTTTCTTTTCGTCGTGGGCCACCAGTTATAATGTAAAGACCATTTATAGGGGTCTTGGTACACTATCTTAAAAGGTATATCCTTTTAGTATTGGTAGAAGTAATAAAAGACGTGTATCTTGTATGAGATATTTATTTATCACTGTTGTCGATTATGGTTGTCATGGCAATATCCCCAGCATTCAATGCCTTCCTGATGGAATATGTATGTAATGATTGCTTGTGACTACTGCACGAATAGAAGATTGTTACAGTACCATAAAAGCTTTTTCTTTACCTAATTCAGGTATCTGGCTTTCAGTGCCAACGCTCTATCCAAGTGAGCTATCGGAGTCAACCTACAGGAGGATGACATAGTTTAATTACAATCATATAAGGTGTACTAGACCGGCAATTCGTCGGCTACACATCAATCATCAAAGCTAATCTAGATTCTTAATAATTCTGTCAGGAAATTAATGTTTACTTTAAGGTGAAGTCAAGGTCATGTGTAATCGATAAAACATAAAAAATACAAAATGGTGATTAAAAGCTTCCATGTGAAATGCACATTACATGCACATTTATTTATTTTCATTTCGAAGAATCAAATGATCTATTGAATTATTCTCCATTTGTATATAAAGTCATGATATTTGATCATGCATAAGATACACACATACCTACAAAGTAGTTAACAAGGATTTTATGCAATTTTTGAACAACCCGATCAACACTCAACATTGCTAGTTGAGATCTTTCATAGAAGTCACTTGTTTTGGATTAATCAGAAAAAGGACGGTCATTTTTTCATAAAATCCTCTTCTAATTCCATTTTTCAAAGGGAGCACACTTCTGGTTCAGATTAAAGAAAGTTAAGGTTTTGTTAAGTTTATAAACAAATGTCAAACATGTGAGAAATGACGTTAGAATTAGTTTTGAGAATTTAATAAATTCTTTGATTGATTGTGATAACAAGAAAGTTTATGAAAATGTTTCTAATAATAAATGAATTTGGATGTTAAAAAATACAAGTTACTTACCATTGATATTTAAGAATTATATGGATTTGGAATTCCGATTTGTAAAACCTTTCTATTTGGACATAATTATGAATAATCGATGACACATGTTTCTTCAATTATTTGTCAACTTTAATGAAGGCAATCAGCTGGTACATGGGAATTTTGAAAATAAAGTTTATATAATTGTGGCGTCAATTTCTTCAAGTTTTTTCATATTAGTTAATTTTTATTTGGTTTAAGTAATTTATGATACCAAAATAAACAAAAATTATAAACAAATTATAATCATTAAACATAATTCTTCTAGAGTTTATAATGCTTGAATCAAGCGATTTTACCAAAATAAAGTTATTAATCTTCAAATAAAAGATTTCTCTTTTGTAATTTTATTTAAAAAGATTCATAAATTAGAGATATTTCAATCTCTTTAATTCACATAATAGAAGTTTTTTTTGTTGGTATAAATTTTTCTGTTTGTCGTTTCATTATTTTGTGTTAACAAAAATAAAATTGTGTTATTATTATTGTCCACAAATAATAAGAATTTAAAAAACCTTTAAAGCGACCCGCCTGGGAGACTCTCAATTCCGTGGAAAGTAAAACTTTTCACTACTGCAATACATTTAGCCGGAGCATTATTTTATTGTAAGGCAAGCAAGTTGTAAGTTGTATGCTTTGTATCATTGTTATACTATAAATCCATTATATAGGTATTAAAGATATATGTGAATATTAATCGATTTGTATTGAAGATAAGAACTCGCGGTAGGTAAGAGAACCAGCAGCTAACCTTTATTACATGAAATATTCTAACTTATAAAGCCTACCGTGAAGTCAAACGTTTACAAGGGAAAATAAAATTAATGTTTATTTGATCCAGATTTATTTTTAATAGAGCTAGTAACCATCAAGCT
This sequence comes from Agrypnus murinus, assembly GCA_929113105.1. NCBI lineage: Eukaryota > Metazoa > Arthropoda > Insecta > Coleoptera > Elateridae > Agrypnus > Agrypnus murinus. Next base: position 18,626,034 of record OV816027.1, read on the forward strand.
AGTAACTGCTAACCATTAAATGACTTGAAACATGTATACGGTTGTATAAACAATTTTTGCATAGAGATAAAAATGGCAAATCAATCCAACATCAAACTGGATAAATGTGCGCATTAATATGCAAATTTAGATTTAATTATAAATTAAAGATGAAAATGGTAAAATAAAATTTTCTTTCTTTAAAATACACAATTGCATATACATATTGTAATGATACTTCCATAGGTTGTTATTCATACATAGCCATTATGAAATGAAAAGAGTACATTAAAGTTATTTGTTAATATATTGCCTTGCATCCATTTTAAAAAGAGAATTACCAACCTAATTTAGTTTTTTACTTATAATTTGTTATTATAATTGTAAGGTTATAAAGAATCTTGGTATGCATGGAGATTTGATCTCACGTCAAAAAATAATGAACACCTTATAAAGTTGAGAATATCAAACTATTTTTCAAGACGATTAATTGAATGTTAAGGTGTAGTCTTGAAAGGTAGTTGGACAATAAACGCCTTTTAAGGAGAGTTAGAAAACAAATGAAAGTTGATAAAAAATTGTACACGAAAGAGTATAAATAAAATTTTTCTAAAGAAAGATTTCATAAATAAATAAAATTTTAATAATTTTAAACTGTAAAATACGTGTATATAAATAGTTATAATGCTGTAAATTGCGAAAAAAAACTTTTTTAATAGAAGTATTTACCGCTAAAGGTGTTCCAGTTATTATTTTGACTGATTGCTAGTAATTCAACTGTTTTAGATATAAATTCCTTATATAGGCTTGCAGAAATTAATTAAAAAAGGAGTTTTAGGTTTTCTTAATGCTGATTATATCACGATGAGCGACTTGACAGTACTTACCAGTATATTTTTGAAAGTTTTTTATATAATTAGCTAAGACCTGGTTTTGTAAAGTAAATTGCAAACCTGTTTAATAATTGAAATTAACATTTAAATTCAATTAATCCATTATAAAATCAGTTACAAAATCCATTATTTACCTAATAAAATGAGATTATAATTTTGTTGACAGCTTGATAATTCTTTCTTAATTAACTCAATAAACGGCGTTCTTTTTCGCAGTAAAAATGATTTTTAATTATCATCTATATTTCATTGGAAAAATATAATTTTTTAGAAAAGGAAACAGAACTACGTCCTTAATAACATACGGGATAAATATTACTACCACTATGGTGATAAAGAAAATATATAGTATTTGGGAATTCAATTCGTCTACTTGAGACAAGGCGCTTGATTGTATTTATTACAAAATTTGTCTTGTCCCAAAATGTTCGGTATTCATAACAAATATGTTGAATCTTTATTTAGAAGCAAAAGTAGCAACTGACTATTTAATATAAAAGGGAATTCAGTATTTGCTTATAATATGAAAATATGCACTTAATTATTGAATTACAAGTACAACATCAAATTGAATTATTTATAAAACGTGTTTACTTATAAAGTGTTTAAAATTTGCAAGTCAATATGTAAATATTTATAAACTTAATGGAAGAATTAAAAATGGAAGGAAAACAAATATAGCTTAAAATGTGCAATACAATAATATAAATAATAAATGTTTTATAATAAAATGTGTTTTATGTAACACAGGTTACACGTTTAGGATAAATTATTGATTTTTCTTGAATGTTTTATTTTGACACTATATTTGAGTTTTAACGTTAGTTAACGCAGATGATAATTTTCCTACTCCAACAATGCTAACTCAGTTTCGGGTAGATGTTTCATTGGAAATAGTTAAAACAAATCATTATTTTGACGTTTATGATGCCATAATTAATTTACAGATCTCCATATCTCATGTTTAATATTTAAGTCATAAGTCATGTTTGTTGAGAAAAGAAATCGGTGGATTTCAGTAGGTCATGTTTTGAGAAAATTTGATATTATGATGTTTTTCACTATTGTTTGGATTCAGGCACCTGGAGTACTGTATCCTGGACGAGAATGGTTTGAAATTTTGATCAATTTATGTTTTTATTAATCCTGGATTTGCATTAGCATCATTTTACTTTAGACCGTAATGGTCAGATTTTTAAGTTAAGTTTTTCTGTAGTATTTACTTATAGTTTTTGTGAACTCCATATGATTAGGTTACCTAGAGTAACAATGTAAATATTACACGTACTGAGATAGCTGGATATTTGTGTATCTTCAGTGCAATTAAGTTTTAATGAGAATTGTGGCTGCTGATCGTTTTTGCAGATTTTCTTTATAAATATGAATTTTAGACCATAAGTATCTGATGTTGTTTTGATTGTCTTTTTACCAGCTATCTTTTCATCTATTTAAAATTAAGATTAGCGTTAATTATTAACACATGTTTTATTTTGCGACGTCATGATTCTGGCGATGTTCAAGATTTTCTTGTTTTTTTCGATTGTTTTTGGCTAAACATATAAAAGGGTCTTCGAAAAAGAACAAAGTCAGTCGATAAAAGCCAAAGGTTGAACCCACGTCAGCACCAGCAGCAAATCCTGTAAAATAAAGTTGGGTTAGATTAATCAGATGTTTTTCTAACCAAATAAACGTCAATCATAGTCAAGAATGATATTTACCTTCAATTTAAATGGAACAAAGAAGAATTGTCTTCATGATTAAACACCATCACAGGGATTTGTGATTGAATTATTTTATTTAAATCAAAGAAGATTTTTTTGTGTGCCATCGATTTTCATGTCGATATTTGTATGGATAACAGCTGAGTTTGGATCAGTGCTGATAGTTACCGATTGCGTATAGCGGAAAATTGTGAAATGAGTGTAGCGCCACATATTTAGGATTATTGAACTATATAAAGGTGGGTCCTTTTCAATTTCGTTTTCTGATTAGAAACTTTTGAATAAATAATCTTTCTGAAACAATTCTAAATATTTTTGTTATAAAATAAGTTCAATAAGGAAAAAATTATTAGTTTTCATTAAAAATGTTTTTATCAACAGTAAATATTTCTTTAAATTTTGTTTTATGTTGGTCTATTCAAATGAAACTTGTTTTAACCCATATGTCAGGTTATCAACAAAATAATAATTCATTTGAATAAACTTAAAAAAGGTTTTTTCTATAGATTACATTTTCATTACCATTTTCTTATAAATAAAATAAAATTTGTGTTTATAATTTTAAAGGTATTTTATTTATTATTTATGCGGAATGTAAGTATCCATTCATATTTTAATAAAGAGTTCAAATTTAGTTTTCGTCCAGAAGCAGAATTCCAGGTGTGGTTTGTAGCAAGTTCTTCTTTCCAGATATAGGGATTGATCAAGTCAATTTTGGCGTTTGTTTTGAGTTTCATGCTTAACCAAATCAAAACTGAACAGCCTATTGCATAATGGAAAATTATTAGCCGAATTTATTTCATTAATAGTATATTATTAAAATTTTTAGGAAAGGGGTTTCCAATTGATTTCATATATAGATATTATTGTTATTAATATACTTCTATCTCATAATTAAATGTTTGTCCGGAACGTGGGGTTTCCTATCTTTCTTATTATTTATTTATTTTTAAGAGATCATCTCAATATATTAATAAATACATAAATATTTGTATATTTATAATATAGCTTAAAAAATAAGTTCCCGTCTTTCTAGAGTTAATATTCTTCTACGCTATGCACTTTAGAAAATTACATTGGTGCGTTATATTACAATTTTTTATAAGATCCCAAAAGAGGATTTTTGGGACTAATGTTGAAGTTTAAATCCCATGAGTCATAAACAGTTCTATAAATTTGCAATGGAATTTCTTCTTAAGGCGTCTTTCATCTTAGGTGAGATCTTTTTGCGATCAAATGTTTCATATTTCAGGTATATTAAGATTCTCTTTTCGTTTCATTTATTTTAGCCTTTTTTAAATAAATTCATACATACTGTACTGTGATAGGGATATTACAGTCATTTAGCTATTGTATAATTCTCTTATTTGAGTTATCGCTAAGGTCAAAAACGTTCAGAGCAACAACTTTTATTCGAATCTTCAGCACAGCTTGCTTTTCTGTGTATTAAGAATGTAAGATTTTTTTGTTATATCAATTTGTTCTTTATTAAATTAAGTAATTTTGAAACTGAATTGTAAAGTTATTATTGGGTTAGAAATACAACAATTATTAACTAAATGTAAATTTATTGCAGTTATTTTAATTTTAAAATCAATTAATTTTAAAAGTTCTAATAGAAGGAACAAATCTCGATTTATACATCCCTTATTAAGCGTTTATCTTTATTATTACATGGGTACGGCTTTTCTTTTGCTTTTGTGCCGAACGATTCAAGTTCTTTAATGTGGTTTATTACTGGAATATAAGTCCTTTATGTTTACTGCTTATTAGGCGTTACCCCGAAAAGTACAAACCTTTTACAAAACCATTTATACTAACGAAAGTACGCGCACCTTTTGAAATAATTAAATATACACATTTTGCAATAAATTTGGCTATTTTGATGAACTTAGCGGGTTTGAGTAGGTTGGATGTTGATAGTTAACTATATTAGTTTTTCAAACTAATTATTTTTGTTTCAAAAGAACCCAATGGTTCATCGTGATGTATAAAAATAAAAACTTATAGTAACTTATATTCTAACCAAGTCGCATGTGATTTTTACCAACTTATCAATCAGGAACTGGTTAATCAAAATAAATCATCATCAAAATAAAATGGTGGATCAAAATAGATATTTTAGATGTCGTCATAATATTTTTTGTCCAGTTGCAGTTATTTATCGCAACGTTTAGATAGTTTTGTACTACGTGTCCTACAACATTAAATATTTACCTAATTCTGCTATTATACTAATGTAAATCCATATTATTGAATAATTTACCAATGGTTTTGAATCCACTAAAAATGCATGACCATACAAAAAATTAACTAAAAAGAAATTTTAGTAAATTAGTAATCAGTATTTTCTAACAGTAATTAAATACTTTTTACATTACTAAACTCGTTTAGTACTAATCAAACCTATTTTAGAGCCAAATAGAAAAATATCCAAAATCTTAGGTACTTACACGATACGATTCTGCAGAAAAAGTAGCATTTAAATTAAATCTTGCAACCGTGTAAACGCTCAATTATGCTAAACCAAATCCAATAACAAGGTTTGTTTATTTAATACATAACCTAGAAGTTTGAAGAGAAAAGATCTTACAACTTACAAAAGTTTTAGTAGGTAACAAAGGCAACAGTAGTTTGTGGATAAAAGGGTATAGTCTGGCCTACTGAGGTTACCTTGGAATAGTTAATACATACCTCAGGTTTTAAGTGTTCCTTCAATGGTTTTCAAAGGAGAAATAGATAAAGTTCCAAAGTTATAGCGTAAGAATTAGAGTAAGGGCAAGAAAGAATCCTAAATTGTTTTTTCAATCAATTAAAAAGGTTTTCATCATAAACTTAGGCGTACCGAAATAGATGGTATCGGTTTCAAAAACAGAGGTCCGAAAGAGAACGAGTTATCCCTTATGTCTTAGCTGTGGTTTTCCTACAAAAGCAGGGAACTGATGAAATAAATCTAATAAAACAAAGTTTGGTTTAGACGGATATCCTGAAACGCAACGAATCGAAATGGACTTCGAGTCCTAATACCCCGGTTTTACAAATGTATTGTAGTGAGTAACATAATCTCATTATATTGAGACTCTCTCAATTTCGGGTCGCTGATGTAGAATATTTTTATTTAGAAGAACACAACATTTTTATTTATTTAAAAATAATCTTAATTAATTACATAAAATGAAAATAAAAAGAATAAAATTGATACCAAATTAAATTTTGAAGAAATTCAGAAATAAATTATTAATTACAAATGAAACCAAATCGAATTAAACTTATTATTTAATAACAAATATTATCTAGACGAAAAATATATTTTTTATAATTAATAAAATGTAGGTATCTAAATTAAATTAAATTAAACTTTGATTCAATAAGTCACTTTTTTTTTAATTTGGCGCCACATATATCTCATCTCTGTTTAAGTTCGAGTTGTTTGACAAACTCGTTAATCGGCTCCCATCTGTGCTTTAAACAAAAGTCTCTCAAAAATTATTCTGACATCTCCATACATCAATCAAATTACGAAAATATTGATCGATCCAAATATAATTTCCAAACAAAACGAAAACCAAATTATCTTTGTTTACTAAAAAACTCTTTCAATTAAACAGGTAAGTATAAAATTTGATACTTCTTTTTAATATTTCCAAAATTATTTGAACATTGACAAGGTTAAAAAAAATTATGAATATTATTTTTAAAATGATTTTTAAAAGTTTAAAAAACTGTATTATATTCGATGTACAATTATTATATATTCAAACACACTTCAAACAAAATTATTTATTATTGACGTTTCACATAAATTTACTTTTTTATTATTCAAAGTTGAATTTTAATTTTTTAAGCAGCTAGAAACACACGTTGTTCCTCAGATGGAATATTACTCCTTAATTGTTAAAATGGATTCCTTTTATATACTATTTTGGGAAACAAATAAATTTCTCAAAAAAACAAAAAATCTTGACTTTCAGATTTTACATAACCCAATTATTATTTGTAAAATTTCATTAATGCAAAAACTAGTTATATATACTTACAGAAAAGAAAGTTATGAATTCAACTATATACGTAAAATACCATATGGGTTAAAAAATAGAATAATACCCTTAATTGTAATGTCAACGGACGAATAATTTTCTATTACTGATAATTAACTTAATATCATAAAAACACCTTTTGACACATTCCTTTCTCCACAAATCTAATCATTTAATCATTACTAATATTATCTGAATGTCTCTAAATGACAAAAAACTTTGATATACAGGCCAAATTAAATAATTAAATTGAACGTTAGAAAGGCGCAGCTAGTCAAACAGGTTTTTATGTGATTCCATAATTCTGTGGGTATAATGTTACTCTACGTATTTCCACTAAAACAACTTAGCAAGCAGCTTTAGAATTTTAAAAAATTAATAAGACTGCAAAATAAACATATCTCGTTAACATTAATTTTATGTTACAAGTATATTTCAAGAAGGTAAGTTGCTATACATTCGCATCCACCTTCAATACAACATATTTTGTCTGTTTCAGAAGATTTATAACATTAAAATTGAACTAAATTTTATTAAATTGAAGGAATCCATAAACGACCTCCAAATCGTTAAGATATGAGAAAAAATATCTTTTTACTAAGAAAATCTAGATTTCCGCATATCTTTTATCTGCTTAAGGAGTTTTTGAGTGCATGTTAGTCTTAATTAACTAAATTGATTTTTATTAAGGGAAACTTTTTCAAAATCTATTATTTTAAAAGTGAGGTTATGCAAATACTAAATCGGGTAGTTATGGAATGGCATAAAATCTGCCTATTAAGTATTACCGTGAGAGGAAATTATTCCTAGTATGATCAGATATCATGACAATATGTATTTAATTAATAATGCATACAAAACGTTTTTCATTGCGTGTGCCATAATGCGAAAAAGATTGCGTTTCGGGTTATAGCAGAATAGATTAGATTAGACATTAGGTTAGTGGTTAGGTGAGGTGCTACAGTTAGAGTTTACAAAGAGGGTAGGTTAGAGATATCCTTACAAGTTAGGCTAAAGAATAGCCTAATTTATCTATAAAAACCTACAGATAACAATACTAATCATAATAATAACCTAATCTAACTAATTAGCACTGGTTATTTAAAAGATTAGACCGAAAATTAGGTGAAGTTAGGCTAGAGAATTGGTTACCCAGCCAGCACACTGAGGTTATAATGACGTTATTTTTAAGTCATTATTGGTCGATGACGTCATATGACTAATAAATGATGTCCATAAGACGTCATATAATGAGACGTACATAAACGTCTTCAAAGCGACGTCTTTTGGACGTACAATACAATACGTACAAGTTTCATTAAAACGATATTATTTTAGCAGGGGTCAAGGAATACTGGTCATATTAAGCAGGTGGTCACAATATAGAGATGTTTTGACTGCAGTATGTAATAAATGTTATTTCCAATATTCAACTATTTATTTATAATTCCTGTCTTAGTCCTAGTATAGGACGTTTTAATGACGTCTTATATTGACGTCTTTGGGCTATGACATAATTATGTCAGTACAACAAAAAAAAGCAGTTAGAGGTCAGTATAGGGTATCCGTCTTACCTAAACTGACCTTTAACTGTGACCTAATTTACATACGGTTCGCAATTTTCTTATTATTACAGCGTTTCTTCGTCTACCGTAACTCTACCCTAATTAGTTCCCCATTTAAAACTGCAGGTTATTCCAACTTTTACTAAGAATAAATTGAAATAATTGCATGCAGTTTGCAAAAGAAATGAAAAACACGGAACTTTTATCTAGTTTTCCTAGTTGGATGAGTTTATACAGAAATGCAGGGGTGACGACAAAGGAAATTTATGTGTCCCAAACAATTTAGTGCTGTGATTCAAATTACGCCAACACTATTATGCAAAAATTGCATGCATTCATTTCAAACTTCCTGTATTATTTCACGCTACCGAGACGACTTATTATTCCCTACGGGAGCATACGAATGTAGTGTTGACAAATTACCTAAATTTGTCATGTTCGTAAATTGCTAGAAACGTGTAATGCATATATAAAACTAGAGTTTTGCTGCTTTGATAATATCTGTGAAGTGATTCATTGTAAAGACCTAAAACGAACCCCATTAATCTCACTAATTTGAAATATTCCTACGCAAGTGTTTTATTATACGAGCACGTAGTAGCACCCGCGGAGATGGAAACTTAAATTTTAGAGTATGTTTGATCCAGTGGAGTTCATTATTTTCCATTTCCTCTCTTTCTCGCGAGCGGCTCTCTATTAGCCTTAAAATTTTCATTATTCGAATGAAATTGAAAAGAAAAGTTGGCCAATCAGAGTGATAAATGCAAACCTGGCTAAAACGGGAAAATTCGATCTTACATTAGAAGATTGTCATTAATACTCGACAGGAAGAGGAAGGTAAAGATGAAAAAGAAAGCGAAAGTGTAACTTTTTAAGATGTTATAAGACGAGCTACTCTCTACTTTTTGAGAGGGAAAATCACAGATAAGCCTCTAAGCACTGTCTTACAAGATATTCCCAAACGTCAAACTCCCTGTGAACATTTCCAATTTCGCCAATTCCCCAATGTCCCTCGCTTCAGTCCCGCTCAAACATCGCCCATTTCTATTTGCACCGCAAACACCCCAAGAGCCGTTAGAGAGCCGAGTGCTAAATGCCCCTGTTGCCCTGTATCTTATTTCGCCCTCCTACACACATACATTTATACATACATACATGAGAGACATTTCTCCAGTGTCGTGCTAAGTAAAAGCACTTTATTTCAAAGGGAAATATTTAGTCTTTTTTTCCTTTTTTGAGAAATAAATACCCGTTTTATACAAGAAATGGGAAGAACACGTAATGCTGCTTGAAATTAACAATTCTTCACTGCAGCTAAAAATATAAATTCCCGCTCGATATAAATTATTCATATTAGTTTTAATTAATAAAATAACAGTCAGGTTGCTAAATAATGGACATACTGCCATCTAAACCACATGGGATAAATTGACCCGTAGGAGGAGGAATGGGATCGATTATTTTTGTAGATTTAAGGATATCTATGTATTTAAAGATTTACTGTTAGGTACAGCTACTTTCAAACAAATCCAGGACAATCAGTATTCCAAAGTGTAAATGTCGCTTTTTCTTGATGTTTAATAAATTGAAACGATAGTTTTCTTAACACAAAAAAACAAAGCCCCACGTTTGGGCGGCAGTGAAACACTCGTTATTTTTCCGGAACAAAACAAAACAGATTACATTAACTTCAAAAAATCTTACACAAACTGTACAACACAAAATATTTAATACTTACTGTACAACTCAAGATTGCCTCGGCTTGAGATATCTACACTACAAATTTAAATTCAGGTCGCAGTTATTGTTTCCACAGCTCACAAATTATAAAAGAAATCGGTTATAGGTTTAAAGACACAAGAAAATGCATATTATTGAGCGCCATCTGTTTAGGTAAGTCCAGGAATTTTATAAAGAGAATGACCCGATGCTCGATTATAGGTTCATAAAATGAAAATAAAAAATAAGAAATTTCCAAATGAAACATCGTTACAAATTTAAATATAAAAAAATGATACCCAACGTAAGAATTCTTAACGACAGAAATAATACATATATAAATAGTGGTCAAAAATATTCGATACAAAAATAATGGTTCAACTTACATTAACATTACCCAAAAATAAAATCCATTAAGTCACAATACCTTATTCAAATAGTTCAATCCAACTTCACCTTACAAAGCGATTGAAACAATATTGCCTTTTCTATCAGAACAAACACTTATCACCAAACTCGACCGCTTGATGAAACTGAAGGAATCTGGAAATCACCTTACTGACGCTGCTACTGAATATTTGAGCCGAGGAATTTAAGTTTGCAATAATTGTCTTTCTGTAGAACATTATGTTTAATAAAGTTCCCGTTTTCTTATAAAAAAATAGCTGGAACAATCATATAAGTTCAATTAAATATTAATTATTTATTAAAAATATTCTTCTTTAATAGAGGTAACGCCACACTTAAACGTACCATTTAAGAATTATTTAGTTTTAAAACTTCCGATTTTAAATTATATTAACACGGAATCCAGTAAAAGCTTGCTTCACGATAAGTCAAATTCGATAAATATAACTGTTCATTACAATAACTGTATTACGATCAAACAAAATCATTGAAATTCATGAAATGTAGTTACCAAATATTAACTGCATTTTAACTATAATAACTCGATAACTCATACGGAATTAATTACTAGATTTCGGTTAGAGGGATTCTAAATTAATCACTGTAATTTCTGCACTTTTATCGATAATTAAACACACAACTAAAACATTGAGAAATGCCAAAGGCAATCAACCTTCGTACAACTCTCTTCACGAAGAAAGCGCGAGACCTCCCGCGTGGCAAACGCCACTTCGCTCGGTTGTGAATTCAACCAGCCCCTATCTTAAACTATCTTCGACTGACTAAAAACTAAAAATTATTTCGCGGTGGAATGATCTTTTTTGAGGAGGGCGAAATTTTAAATAATCCAATAGAAATATAGCGGGATTTTCAATAGCCAATAAATTATGTTTACGTCATTTTGTTCTAGAATAAATTTCTAATGAGAACTTACGGGGATTCCCTTTTGAATCTGTACATTATACTTGCAGGTGGCTGTCTAGACAATTTTATTCTAGAAGGTCCCGTTTGTCGGCATTTTGTTTACTAGAAGAGATTTCAACCCAGTATGTTTTAAAGCTGTAAATTCGAACTTTCATACGTTTTAACCATAAGGAAATTTTTGTTAAAGCCAAAATATTAGATTTTAGCCCTTATAAGCTCGGAATTTAAAACAATTCTTATTCTGGAACATTCTATTGCTCGGAAAATAAGCATTTGGTTAATGTGGGAACGCCTTAAAATAAACACTCGCATCAATAAAAATTCTGCTAAAATATAAGGTATTGCTTACGAATATGTTTCAAGGTGACTCTTTTGTACATGGAGGAAACATTATTTAGCTTAATGTAATATTTGCAGTTCCGACATAATTGAATTTTACTAAACTGCCAGGACCGTACTGCGATTCTTAGTATTTATTAGTTTCAAAAAACGTAACGTTACAAAATATTACGTAGTTAATAACAAAATTTAATTTAAAGCCTGTTCACACATTGTTAAAAACTCAAAAATTACTCTCACGACTTGTCCTAGATTTATTTGCAACTAGCTGTACATGATGACATCGATGATTAAAAGAGGGGAGGGGGTGAATACAACTCTTGTTATTGCCGAAGCTGCGCTTCTGCTGTCGTCAGTTTGGCTCGTCCAGATTGGCCTGACCTCCAAAATGACCCCTTGTGTCAAGGAGGTTCGATAGGTTCAAGCCTTAGAACCGATTTGGCGACCACCGGTTAAATCTTAGTAAGCGAGTTAGTGATGCGACCCCAGTAGCCTCTCACGTCCAAGACAACTTCACATCCACGTGGTGCCTCCTAAGCTACTCTATAAAGGCTCGGTAAAGGCTTAACAGGCCAATAGCTGAGACAGTGTGTGTGGACAATTGACCAAACGCAGCGCACATGGGAAAAAGTAAATAGTAACCTCGCTTGCACCTGTAAGCAACAAGTGGCACCACTGACATAAGTGACGCGCTAATTGAGCGTATTCCAATTCCCTTCCTCTATAAGGGGACCGTAATAGTAAGCTTTTAAGCATGTAAACAATACTAACACTCTCTCTATATTTCGGGATTCATATAAGAAATAATAACTTTGTCAGGCACCATTCAAATGTATTAACTATGAAGGGCAACATCAAGGGGACAGCAGCGTTTATTCTTTCCCTATGAATCCATATATTCCGACTCCCTTAAGATGCATTTGCTCGGAGATTTTGGCACTCTGCAATTAATTGCCAAAAATTAGTTGTGCGACTGCAGTAAGCCCATGCACCAAGGTCAACCTTGTCACACCAGTCAAATGTATTAATTATGAAGTGCAACATCAAAGAGAAGATAACTTTTATTCTTTGCCTGTGAAGCCATATATTCCGACTCCCTTCAGAAGCATTCGCTGTTAGAGATTTTGCCACTCTGCAAAAATTAATCAAAAATCCGGTGTGCGTTTGCAGTAAGCCCATTCGCCAAGGTCAACCTTGTCATGCACCAGTCAAATGTATTAACCAGTTAAATGTATGAAGGGCAACATCAAGGGGAAGATAACTTCTATTCTTTGACTGTTAAGCCATATATTTCGACTCCCTTAAGATACATCCGCTGTCAGAGATTTTGACACTCTGCAATTAATTGCTAAAAATCAGGTGTGCGACTGCAGTAAGTCTATGTACCAAGATCAACCTTGTCAGGCACTAGTCAAATGTATTAACTATGAAGGGCAACATCAAGGGGAAGATAACTTTTATTCTTTGACTGTGAAGCCCATATACTCCGACTCCCTTAAGATGCATTCGCTGTCAGAGATTTAGGAGCTATGTCATTAATTGTCAAAAAACCCGGTGTGCGTCTTTAGTAAACCCACTTACCAAGGTTAACCTTGTCAGACACCAGTTAAATGTATTAACTATGAAGGGTAACATCAAGGGGAAGATAACTTTTATTCTTTGACTGTGAAGCCCATATACTCCGACTCCCTTAAGATGCATTCGCTGTCAGAAATTTAGGAACTATGCCATTAATTGTCAAAAAAGCCGGTGTGCCTCTTTAGTAAACCCATTCACCAAGGTCAACCTTGTCAGGCACCAGTTAAATGTATTAACTATGAAGGGCAACATCAAGGGGAAGATAACTTTTATTCTTTGCCTGTGAAGCCATATATTCCGACTCCCTTAAGATGCATTCGTTGTCAGAGATTTTGGCACTCTGCAATTAATTGCTAAAAATCAGCTGTGCGACTGCAGTAAGCCTATGTACCAAGGTCAACCTTGTCAGACACCAATCAAATGTATTAACTATGAAAGGCAACATCAAGGGGAAGATAACTTTTATTCTTTGACTGTGAAGCCATATATTCCGACTCCCTTAAGATGCAATCGCTGTCAGAGATTTAGGAACTATGCCATTAATTGTCAAAAAATCCGGTGTGCGTCTTTAGTAAACCCACTTACCAAGGTTAACCTTGTCAGACACCAGTTAAATGTATTAACTATGAAGGGCAACATCAAGGGGAAGATAACTTTTATTCTTTGACTGTGAAGCCCATATACTCCGACTCCCTTAAGATGCATTCGCTGTCAGAGATTTAGGAGCTATGTCATTAATTGTCAAAAAATCCGGTGTGCGTCTTTAGTAAACCCACTTACCAAGGTTAACCTTGTCAGACACCAGTTAAATGTATTAACTATGAAGGGCAACATCAAGGGGAAGATAACTTTTATTCTTTGACTGTGAAGCCCATATACTCCGACTCCCTTAAGATGCATTCGCTGTCAGAGATTTAGGAACTATGCCATTAATTGTCAAAAAAGCCGGTGTGCCTCTTTAGTAAACCCATTCACCAAGGTCAACCTTGTCAGACACCAGTTAAATGTATTAACTATGAAGGGCAACATCAAGGGGAAGATAACTTTTATTCTTTGCCTGTGAAGCCATATATTCCGACTCCCTTAAGATGCATTCGTTGTCAGAGATTTTGGCACTCTGCAATTAATTGCTAAAAATCAGGTGTGCGACTGCAGTAAGCCTATGTACCAAGGTCAACCTTGTCAGACACCAATCAAATGTATTAACTATGAAAGGCAACATCAAGGGGAAGATAACTTTTATTCTTTGACTGTGAAGCCATATATTCCGACTCCCTTAAGATGCAATCGCTGTCAGAGATTTAGGAACTATGCCATTAATTGTCAAAAAATCCGGTGTGCGTCTTTAGTAAACCCACTTACCAAGGTTAACCTTGTCAGACGCCAGTTAAATGTATTAACTATGAAGGGCAACATCAAGGGGAAGATAACTTTTATTCTTTGCCTGTGAAGCTATATTATTCCGACTCCCTTAAGATGCATTCGTGGTCAAAGAGTTTGGCACTCTGCAATTAATTGCTAAAAATCAGGTGTGCGACTGCAGTAAGCCCATTCACCAAGGTCAACCTTGTCAGATACCAGTCAAATGTATTAACTATGAAGGGCAACATCAAGGATAAGATAACTTTTATTCTTCGCATGTGATGCCATTTATTCCGACTCTCTTATGATGTATTCGCTGTCAGAGATTTAGGCATTCTGCAATTAATTTTCAAAAAATCCAGTGTGCGTCCTCAACATCAAGGAGGAGATAACTTTTATTCTTTGACTGTAAAGCCATATATTTTGACGCCCTTAAGATGCATTCGCTGTCAGAGATTTTGCCACTCTGCAATGAATTGCCAAAAATCAGGTGTGCCACTGCAGTACGGCCATTCACCAAGGTCAACCTTGTCAGACACCAGTCAAATGTATTAACTATGAAGGGCAACACGCAGAACTGGTCGATCTACAATCAACTGGTAGCCATTCAAGAAGTCAATGCCAATCGGTAAGTCGTAGAGGAAAACAATCCACAGGATTATGTCAAAATCGTAGCTTCCTCACCAGTCCAACAGTCAAACGCTACTAATGCCATCGTCCCTGAAATTACGGGACCTATCGACGGATTTGTTAAAAATTCTCTATTATCAATTTAATCCTATCTCCATTTAGCCATGTGTCCATAGAGCCCATCGCGAAGCAGCATTTACCTATGTTACCACTAGATCTGGATTATCTCATTCGCTATCAACGACGTTCTCAAGTGCTGGTTTTGAAGTTCATTAAAAACCAGACGTTGTTACCCGAGAACGGCTGTACAATTTCAAGCGAACATCTCATGCTTAGTAAATCAATAGCCAATCAACAACAGTTTTGGTCTCGGTGTCTGAGTTTGGCATAGTTATGTAATAAATTTGGCGTTTTTAAAGGAATATATAGTGATGAGAAGAGGCTTTTTAATTTTAGCATTTGTAAGTTATGTCATTACTATTAGGAAACGAGAATGCGCGAAGGTGTCTCGGGTGATATTATTCGAGGTATGCCAACTTTTCTTTCCGGGAATTGCTTCAAATCTCGGATTGGCACAGTCGGATACGCTGAAGTGTTTGATGGCAGATTGTTACTGAATATGTTTTGGGCTAGAACGGGCGACGACCATCGTCAGTATAGGATACGTACTATTTGATTGCCGTTACTCATGCAACACTGCTCTGACTGAATCTAACATATTTACAAATACAATACGTTGTGTCTTGTAGTAAATGGGTTGAGTTTGTGATTTTCGGTCTCGGTGATTCGGAATCTGTTCATTTATTAAAGGCACTCTGAATTTGTGTTTGTATACCTCTAAAGCTTCTAAAATGGCTAATTTGCGTTTGTTTTTACAAAAATGTAGGAATTTGATATTATTTTGGAGAGTCATTGTGTGATTCTGTGATAGTTAATATATATCAGGTCAACTGTAAAGTAAGCTGCAAACTTGAATAATGATGAAGTTATTACCTTAAACCAAAATTAAAATTAATTTATACGAATACAAAATCAATTAAAAACTTCAATGTTTACCTGATCAAGTGAGGTTATATTATTTTGTTGACAGCTTAATAACTCTTTGATGATTAACTTGTTGAGTATTAAATATTTAAATATTATTTCTGGAAAATTTACTTTTGACTTTACATGGGACATGACTTTATGTAATGATTATTTACATTTATCACTTGAAAGTCCACTGCATTCTGTAGTGAAACCCTTCAAGGTAGCTAATGTAACAATAGGTATTGTTATTGTATATACAAAGAGTATGAAAAAAATTTCAATTAATGCAACTCGTGCAATTCTCACGTGCTTTAGGTGTTATGCTAATTAAAAACGAAACAAAAGTAAAAACTTTTGCTTTGTTTAACGACAAAATGCATGCATTCAGATCAATCAGTCACAAAAAAAAACAAAAATCTGAGATTTATACTTTTTATTGTGTATGTATGTATCTACATTTAAAGCTTAGTTAGATTGATTGAAAGTTAATCGAAGTAGAATAATATTCAACTTTATTTATCCTAACGCCAGAAGTCCATTTCAATTTTAATGTTTGTAAAATTAAAATTGCCTCCCCGATAAAGGTAAAACAATTGCATCGTTTGTACATTTTTCACAATTTTAAGTTGATTATTTTTTTGCTTGTGTAGTATTTTCCAATTTCGTTTTATTCTTTACGTTTCATCACGCGGAACAACGGGTTGCATTCTCCTAATCTTTCTACATCTCCAGCTCAGGACAGAATACCTAAATTCGCCTTCTTTTGTTTACGTTTAAAGTAACAATCCCGCAACGACTCAAATTTAATTTATTAGAATTTAATTGCCTGAAGTAGTAGTTGGAGCATTTTCAATTCGTAGAATTTCTTGTGTTAAATCCTGTTCCATGCCAGTAGTCGTATACGAGTGGTTTTATGTCGGATTAGTGGCCCATCACGCTTAACATCGGTTGTCCCTTAAGAATACGGTTTAGGGGACCCTTATTATTTATTAGCTGTGCAAACTAAACAAAACTGGTTTGTATTCAATTTGATAAATTAGTGCGTGTTTAATCGTTTTGGGCATTTGTTTAAAAAATGATTTTGTTTAAAATAGTCTGTAAAACAAAAGGACGCGAAACAAATAACTATTTAAATAATGACTTACGTTGTTTAAATGAATACTGGACAATTAATTAAAAATATTCATTGTCTTCATTTGACTGTCACTTGTAAGATAAATGAGTCACCTAGCTATACTCAAGGCTGAAATACAAGCATTATCACCAGAATGCTGATATATAGACAGAAGTGTACTTAAGTAAATTTAATTCTTCTGTATTTGAAAATATGTATCTATCGAAGCTATATTGTTTATGTATAACAGTCAATGCAATTGTGTTGGCTGTCTAATTTGAAACACTCGTGTTTTTCTACACAAAAATACAATTTACAAAATGGCCCCGCGTTGAAGCCAGTGAAACAATCGTTTATCTGCACGAGAACAGAACTATAAAAATGCTATAAAAAGTTATGAAAATACATCATACTTACTGTGACGGAAAACTCAAAAAATATCTGCCACAGCTTGAGATTTAAACTCTCTCTTTACAAATTAATTAATCAAGTCGTAGGTATTGGTTCCACAGCTGTATAAATTGTGAAAAGGAATAGATAAGGGTTCAAACACAAATAAAAACTTAAAAGGGCGCCATCTGGTTCTGAGCTTAGTTAATTACAAATTAACCATTCAAAGATGTTAATTGAATAAGCATTAAAATTTATTAAATTCATTAACCAGAAAATGAATAGAATATTTAGTTAAAACAAAATTATGTTTACTTAAAATTGTTGAAGAGATGAACTTAAGCATTCATAACCAATATGGTTCCGTTTTTCAGATCATTCAGTTTAGAATTAATAACATTTATTAACAGGAAAATAATAATAACACAACTTTGCATAAATAAAAATAAAACACACATCGTATATTTATTACAAGTCCACCCTAAATTTATTAGGTTATAATTGTACCAAAATTAATCAATAAAAATTCATTCAAAACTTTTCATAAATAATAAAAATAGCTCAAAAAAATTGATTAGATCAACCACCAATATTGTTCAAAAAGCATTAACACAAATATTACTGACTCATCTTATTCTGGACAAAAAAATAAACGAATATCTAAATGAGATTAGACAAATTAAATCAGTTCGAAAGTATCAATATAAATGAATTGTAATTAAATTAAAGTTTAAAGATTTTTTAACTAACAAGGAGAGCTCTTAACTATGACATTCTTCAATACTTGAATTACAAACAACTACTTAATATTACAGTACCTTGCATTTTTGTTATTCATTAAACTCATGGAATACCATACACATAGTTCGGTAGAAATTGGAAATTCGCCTTTCATGCGGGGAACTTGCGGTTGAAGTCAGCGCAGCATCGAAGTGTAGATTCTCCATACAAAACGCGATCCAAATTAATTATTATCAACAGTCCATATGATTACATAAACCGATAGAGTCAGGCACAAAAACACCCAAGATTTTAATTTGTTATTACGTATTATCGTAATTATTTCCCTCGGAAAATTAGCGAAAATGTTTCTTGAGCTTTAAATTGTTTTAATTCTCTTATAACAATAAATGCTTTCAACTTCTTTAAGCCGAATTTTAGTGTACAAACGCACATAAATTGATCACTAAATTTAAGATTGCTTCACGAGATTCTTCTCTCATTAATAAACGGCACTTAACTGTAGGCCGGATGAAATGAAATAATGGCTATTACACATTCTTCCAAAAAAAAATAAACCACTATGATTTATACGCAATACGAAATTACCAGTCTTTCAAACACAACTTGCATGCATGTAAACCCTTTTCAAAAAGATTAGCACTTAACGAAATAACTATAACGGTAATGCACTTTAACTAGAATGTCTTTCAATTCTAAGGGATTAATGAACAGTAATCCGTAAACACTACTTCAAAATCGATCAATCATTATTGATCGAAACTCGAACGATAAAACCGCACACCCCATAATATCGACCATTCGCAGCAAGCGTGCTTTTTCAAGTCTGCTAAGTGAAGCCACGCTACAACAACCCTGATCTCCGCGGTCTTATTTCCGTGTAGAAATACATTCTTATTTCCGTGTAGGAATATCAGCCAATCGCGAGGTCTCACTCACAACTAAATATCGATCGATTTTTAAGTAACCAATCACAACAAGTCGCCTGTTTTTTACTTAACCAATTATCGCACGGCATCTAAAAAAGCTAATATCGATCTTTTCTCGAAAACTGCATAAGCTTCGGCCCCCATTTTTGTTAAACACTTATATATTAAAAAGAATGGAAATTTGCAGAGCCGAACTTAGGATTTTTAATAAGAATAAATGCTAAATTCTATATACTAAATGCTGGTGGAAAATGTACCCGTTACAAATTGAAACGCGTAATTGTATCGTAGCATGCCTGTAACAGCGGTACGTATTGTAATGGCATTTTCACAGGATGATACAAAGGACACATTAAAGTTATATATTAATATTTTTATTGCATTGCGTTCATTCATAAGAAGGGAATTTTCAAAATAATGTAATTGTTAACAAATATCCAGTTTTTTTTATTTATATGTCGGCACACATCCATGATGCAACTTTAATAAACTTTAACAGAGAAGAAAAGGAGACGTATGTTTTTATAACTATTATTTCTAATTTTAGCTTTTCGAGGAGACTTGATCTCATATAAATATTTTTTTATAATAGACACCTATTGCAGGTGAGAAGATCTAACTATATTTTAAGACGATTAATTAATTTTAAGGTGTAATCTTGAATGGAAAGTTTTGATTAGAGATATTTAAAATATAAGGTTAGAAATAATTTTGGCTTTTCAAGGAGACTTAATTTCATATAAATAAAATTTTATAATAATAAACAGTTTTAAAATCCAACTATCTTTTAGATTAGAATAAGTTTTTTATGAAAATAAACAAGTATACTTTTGTAAGGATAGAAAAATTATAAAAATATTAGAATTTAATAATTACAAATTATTAAATGAAATAATATTAGTTGTAAACTACTGTAAAATTGTAGAAGAATATTGAATATCATATAAGTATTTACCATAAAGGTGTTCGAGAATTATTTATGGTAGTTGAAGTGCTGTAAGAAATACAGCCTTTGGGTCCTATATTTTCTATATAGTATTTGCAGATACCATTGGAAAAATCTATGCTTGTTGTGGTAATAAAACAAAGTGGTTGCTAATTAAATATTAGAACTTGATATAAAAGAATGAAGGTTTGCTTCAATTTAAATGTGCACTATTGAAAATTTATTCTGATAATTAATAAATATCATGTCAACTGTAAAGTAAATTGCAAACCTGATTAATGTTTGAACTTATTACCTGAAACAAAAACTATAATTTATTTATTTAGACAATAATAAAATCAATTATAAATTTTAATATTTACCTAATAAAGGTAGGTTATATTTCGGTTTTAACGGCTTGATAATTCTTTCCTGATTAAGTCATTAGAGGGCGCTTTATTTAGTGGCGAACATCATTAAACATTTTATTTACTGTTGATTTCTGGAAGTGAGTTTTTAAAAAGAGAACAGAACCTTGTCTTTTTCGAAAATTATAGTATTGTTTATGTTTATGTTTCACATAACTTTAGAAGTTAACAATAAACAAAAAATCAATTAAATTAAAATTAAATTATTGTATTGAAAGTTCTTTCAAATCCAGTTATTTTTATAGAACAAGTTATTTTTATAGATACGGGCTAGTTATTATTATTATTATTATTATTATCATTATTGTCATAAAGTGAAATCGATTACCAGAAATGCAATCATTCGTCTGTTTGATACAAGGTGCATTATCTGCAGTAATTACAAAAGAATTGGGTGTATCATACATATTAAATAAATTTTTAAAGGTCTGGTGTAACACCTCACTCATTCATCACGGTATATGAGTAACAAGTATTCAAGGTGATTAGGGTAGCAGTTGGCACCTAGTTACTATTACTTCTGCGATAACCAGTACCACAGCTATCAGTGGTACAAAATTAGTAAGTGTGTACAGGTAACCAACTTGATTAACCCGATAAGCAAGTTGGAATCTGCGGAATAGACGCGTTGACATTACTTCTCTCTCTTTGATTGCCTTGGTTGATGGAAGCTATGATCCGTCGGGGATCTTACCGCAGCATCATCAATGCGTGCAATGTTTGTTAGTTCACTTTTGGTGCAAATCTCGAAAGGCCTACCAACGCTTTTAATTTGAGTATTACCGATTACTATGTCAGCTCACACCTTGAATTGTATTTTATTGGCACTCCCTAGATTTGACGTCAAATCAAAACTGAGTATGAGAAATTCATGATCATATAATTAGACGTAACAAACAATGAAACGGTTAAAACTATTCTGTACTTTTGAAAAATAAAGAAGATAACGTTGGTGCCTTTACTTTACCAAATATCAGCAAACCTAATCAAATTTGATTTAAAACAAACCTGCCAGCCAAAAAAGATATAGACTGAACTAAATAAAAACTGGTTAGAAGAGGATCCCATTGTTGTGATATCTTCATTACCAGTGGCGGCTTGTGAGTTTACGAACAGGTGAAGCAGAAATCATAATGTATGGATTATTTAGTAATATAAAATGGTGGGGAATTGTAGATGGTAATCCGTCATTGAATATAATTGAATAGTACTATAATATCTTCTTTGTTTGATGGGAGTAAAATACGGTTTGCGGTTAATAAGCTTCATTCTTGTA
This sequence comes from Agrypnus murinus, assembly GCA_929113105.1. Taxonomy (NCBI): domain Eukaryota; kingdom Metazoa; phylum Arthropoda; class Insecta; order Coleoptera; family Elateridae; genus Agrypnus; species Agrypnus murinus. The sequence goes on from OV816027.1 coordinate 18,648,021, forward strand.
TGTTTAAAGGTGAGAGAATGAATGCTTCCGCTTTGGTTTATGAATATTTTTCTGACTCCTGTTTACATTTCGTTGCCTTGGATACCTCAAATTATCCAAGGCACCGGTGATTATCACAGTACTTTACTTAAGGATTAGCAGGTAGGTATGTCATCCCCTTATACAATGCCCATTGTAACACAGGGCATGAACAAGTAGTGGGAGATGGAAGTATGTTTGCTCTTCTCCGGAAACCATCGTTTAGTTTAATAATTCATTTTTATTTATTGTTTTCTGGTTTATGAAATTAATAAAATATAGATTTTAATATTCTAAAACAATAGCAATTATTAAAAATGATATTTTAGAAGAAAACGTTGGCGAAGCAGCGTTTCATCTGCGTCATATGACGAGCCGCCACTGTTCATTACTACTACCTACTACCACAGCTATCGATGGTATAAATCTAGTAATTGTGTACGGACAATCAAGTACTGACATCAGTAACTAAGTTTGAATAATTAGCGTAAAATACCTTCCAAAAACAGAACTTATGCAAGATATAGTGATTAAACATTTAGTCAACTTATTCAGGTCAACCTTTTTACGAAGCTTCTCCAGCTCTAGGGTCAATCCATATGAAGTGGTCCAGCACTGGTCGCTCGACCATTCCAGAAAACGATAATTTTTTGCATGATGTCACCCCTAAGTATTGGCAGTTCAAAACCATTGTTATTTTATTTTGATTCTGTTCGAATATGACATGCGTGACCCTAATGTCGTACTTTTTTGTCAAAAAACTCGCTTTCAAACATGATATCATTTAACAGTTAGTCATTTTAACAACTTCTGAGCCAAGGCATGCATTTTTGAAAATAAATGATCAAGAGGTTTGGGTATTCTAATAAGGTCCACGACAATTCTCGAGCGCAAGAGATATTTATAACACATTAAACCACGTCCGTTTAACAAATTTCTAGTTAAAATAGCTATTTTTGTATTCTGATCTTTAATATCCTCTTCGGGTACAGAACTGAAATCCCAATATCTGTATCGAGCTAGAAGTCAAACACGCGCATTCAACGTGCATTTACAAAGCTACAGTTCCTAACGTGGTTTTTATTAGTCATATGAGATTAGGCGACTTTTAATTTTTGCACAGCTGTGTATAGTTCTCATGTTGCAGTTTCTACCAGTCCTAGTCAATAATTTACACGCTTTTTAATTATCTATAGTTTATAATGTATAGACCAGTGGTTCCCAAAGTGTGTTCAAAAAAGGACTTCTACAGAGAAGTTTTGAGGCGTTTGAGAGATGGCGTCTTGAGCTATGGAAAAAATCAAAGTTGAATGAGTTCACGCATCATCCCTTATCTGCAATTAACCTTACCAAGCACTTAACAACTGCCCTACTCCACCCACCGTACACGCCAGATTTGGCCCCAGCAGACTTTTTCCTGTTCCGAAATTAAAGACAACCTTAAAAGGGCATCGTTTTCAAACCATTAATAAAATATAAGAAAGTGCGATACGAGAGTTGCGAGCCATCCCTGAAGCAGCGTTCCAGGACGTGTTTAAAAAATGGAAGAAACATTGGGAACAGTGTCTAGCTATTAGGAGAGGGGGCTACTTTAAAGGAGGGAATCCTGAATAAATTTGTAGTTGCATTAATAAAGTTTTTATTACAAAAGTTTGTTCTTGTTTTGAACACACGTCGTATTCTCCAGTCTGTGGTCCTCGATCTTTACAACCAATTCTATATTCTATAGCCTATAGTTATTTGTAGTCTATAACGTAGTCTGTTTTAAAAGTATATTAAAGAAGAGAAAATATTAACAGTTACCAGGATTTAATCTTAACTAATTAAAAATACAACTATAAACTATTAAATAATTTAAACTAATTTATTTAAAGGCTTTTTATTTACTACAATATTTATATTACACAGATATTTATTTATATTATTATTACACTTAAGCGCATCTTATCAACTGGTTAGCTCCTCGGGCGGTAGGCTTTATATATGTCCTGTAAAAGGTTGCTGGAACGCGCTAGAATATTCTCGCTGGTGTATTGTGTGTTGCCGCCTCGGATGTTCTAGTAGACCCTCGATGTGCCGGGAACTATTATAATAGTATTAATAGTTTATATCTCAAAAATATAATTTTATGGTTTAGAAGTTGGTGAATATTTGGGTTTTATTTTTTTACAACCTTACCGTTACAAATAGACCCTGGACCGAAGAACTGCCACTGCAACTGCATATTGAAATCAAACTTAAATAGAGTGTACCAAAAATCTGTCATAGCCGAAGAAAGGTTTTCTCCAACCTTCACATCTATCGGAATTTAAGACAAAAATACAAATTTAAGATATAATAAACAGAAGCAAAGAGCGGAGAAAGATTCCTTAAAAGACAAATAGAAACGGACGTTTGGAGCATCCCGTATAAAATCGCTTTCCACAAAATAAGAACACTAATCCTGCTTTCATCTTTGGAGAATGGGGATGTACAACACTCCTCTCTGATGACAGCTTGCAGGAAACACTTCAGCAACAGTGTCATAACTATGTAGTCCTTTCAACGAATGGTTGAAACAGAGAAAAATTCCGACGATCTGGAAGCAAAGCGAATGTCGTTATAACACACAAAGGGGAAGACAAGGACCCAAAGGAATCAAAGTCGTACCGCCCTATCAGCCTGTTAAGCGTATTGGGAGAACTCAAAAGAAAAATTATTGTATAGAAGACTTCAAGAACATCGAAGAATGCATGGGATTTAGTCAAATCAATACGGCTTCAGAAAACGGTCGACCGAAGACGCGATAAACAGGGCCTTGTCAATAGTAACGACTTGCAGCCAAAAGTACATTCTAGATATCTTCTAAGATATTTCAAAAGCTTTTGATCATTTTTGGTGGTGTGTTCGATTCAAACATTTAAGGCTTTGTACAAAAACTTTACTGACTACTGCCAAGACAAATATACCCGCCTAGAATGCTCTGGAGACAAGCTGTCAAAAAGATTAACAAGAGTTTGCACGCAAAGATCGATATGCGGTCCCATCTACTGGGATCTAGTTAGTCATGTAAGAAAACTGCTGCAACTACTAGTTACCCAGCAACATATAACAACGGTGGCCTACGTAGATGACCTTTTGTTAATAATATAAGGAAATCGCAGAGCAAGCATAGAATAAAATGCAAACTCGGCCGTGACATTTTTCAAGGGCTAGTGCAATTGAGCCAAGCTGTCCATATCACCGGAAAAGACCACATACTCTCTATTGGATCTCTTCAAAGAAATCCGATTTTAAAGATGGGATAAGGCAGTTTAAAGAGGGCAACAACACCAAGTATCCACCTCGGAATACCAATACTTCGGAATCCAGGTTGATGAGAAGACTACGGATGCCACATCGACCTGACATGTAGGAGGGCAACATTCTAATGCAAAAGTTTTAAAAAGCTGACACAGCGGGAATACCAGATTCCACTAAACGAGAGAGTTTTTCTCGTCGATAAACTTCGCCGTGCTGCCAGATGGGCACGTTAAGTAGTCGGTTTCGACAATCACATCAACATCTTCCTGTGGTTGTCGTTAAAAATAACACCGCCCTATACCACACACAAGTATGCATTACAATGTATTGTATGTATGTATTTACTTAAGTATTTGGCAATTTTAAGTACAATTAACATTTATACAATTGGGTGTCCCTTACAAACTTATGAGTAACAGTTGGCTGAAGTTGTTGATCAGGCATCATGTTGCGTGGTTAGGTATCCAAAGTAAAAGAGGAGAAGTGGAGAAAGAAATACTCCGTGCACTTCTTTTTCTTTAAGGGGAGTTGCTTTTTCCCTCGATCTCTCGGCCTATTGTTAACCTGATCCGTTATGTAGGAAGCAATCGTCTTCCCCAACAACTGTGTTTTTCGGGGAGTTCCTTGCAGGGCGACAAAAATATCTGTCAGCGTCGTTTGTGTTGTATTTGTCTACTCCGGGTTTTTTCTCCTGTGTGTAGTTTTGTTTTTTTTAGGTTGGTTTACGGTCCCGTGGTGCCTTATCAGCACAACGATTCAGAGTTTTTTATTCTTGGGGTGGGTTTATAAGTACTACAAGTACTTCGCGATGCATTGCTACTAATTATGTTATGGTCCCTTGGGTGACAGCAGCACTGTCAGCTCTTCAATCGACAGGCGGCTGTGATTAGTATAGACTGCGTTTTCTCATTGCCTATTACTCCAATAACATTTTCATATTTATTCCTGATAGGTTTGTTAAGTATCCTTGAATTTTATAAACCAGGTATATACCTTGTTTTTGAGTTGGTGTTATGGTTTCTAGTTTTTATGTGCTTCAGTCAAGAATGTAGTCCGGAACTGGGGAAAATATTTTCTAATTTTACAGGTACCAGCTGGCACTATGTGTAGAACTAATTATTAATATTTAATTAAAAGATTCTTTTTTGAAGCTTGTGTTGATAAACTTAACCAAATTGGTGACCCACAGCCAATGCTTCATTCAGAACTTGCCGGAGCAACATTATTAACATTTCCATGTGCCTGATTTGTGTCACATTAAGACATTGCGTTCACTTTTAGGCACTATAAATGATTTTATGCTTTAAGCTGTGGCGTGTAAATGATTGTATATCCATTATAATTGTACATATTTATTTATTATTTATTTATAAAAACATGTGCATTCTGATAATTACAACCTAAGTTCTTTTTACAGGTATGTTACAAGTTGATGTAATTTTGAATAAAGAAAATTGGTACCACTACCTGTACGCAGAGGTAAGTTGAATTGTTTTCTTGTGTAAATCCAGTTAAACATTATAAGATAAACTAAATAATATCAAACTAATGAAAGGGTATAGTAACTGAGCATGTTAACTTAGCCAGAGGTGAAACTCTTTCATAGCCTAAAATTAAGCATACTTAAGACATTGTTACGCCTGAAGGTTTTCGAGTCTTAGAATTTATTCATATCTAGTAAATAGAATACCGACCAGGAATTAAATGTGCCACAAATCAGGTTGTTAGAATACGCGGCACCAGTTGAGGCGTTGAGTAGGGGATGTGAAAGTTGTATTAAGTAAAACTTTTAAAACGATCACGTGACAGTCGCGCATGTTGATGTCAGGTTCTCTGCCTTATTCTTATATGCCGTTTTAATGCAATACCATACATGAAGCACGCGTGGAAATTTGCCTACACTATTGAGGTATAGCATGCGGATCGACCGTGATCTATTCTTAGAAGCACACCGGGTATGATGCAAGTGTTTTACCTTCACAACATCATCCGGTAGATGTTTAATTTGCTGATACGACAGATTGTCGTCGACAAGTCTACAATTATTAATCTTAGTCGATATATAACTTGTGGTTGTTAATGTATAACTGCCGAAAGGTTCTGAAATTTACTGAAACATGCCGTCATACATCTAGAATTTGCCTCATACGGCCACATTAGGTTAGGTTAAGTACAGCAATATTGGATTAGAATGGGAGCTTAGATTTGGTTATTTAAGAAAAATAATTACGAAGCGGTACTCTTGTTTAACTGTAGGGCATCTCTGCGTAATGACACGTAGAAAAAGAAACAGTCGACTACTCAGTAAGGATACGTATCAAGAACATAACTTTAACATACATAAAAGTGAATATTTTAATTTGATTTAACATTCGGCAAACGAAATGAAAGGCAGCTGTTGATATTCCGAAATAACTATGTAAATCATATGTAACTTGAATTTTGGTCAATTGGACCAATTACTCGGTTTGGTGGTCAGTTACTCGATTGACTAACTAAAATGGCGTTCTTGCCCTTTATGTGTTCCTATTACAATAATGCGAGGAAATTGTAAAGCTGAACGTGAACTGTACACAACTTTCTATTAGTTGATGCAAACACAACAATCGGTTTTACAGCTGATTGTTATTAGATAATCTTGCAGGTAAGCGAAAAATATCAGTTGTACGACTTTTCACTAGAATGCATTGTTGCACTGCTGCCATTATTTTTTATCTTTATTTTAATTAACTGTATACTGTAGTACTTTAATCATTTTTAATTTGATCCTACAATAAAAAATACGTTGTCTTTTATTATGTTACTTAAATTAAAATCTTTGTTCTCGTTATGAAATTATATTTTTATATGTCAAGTGTAATTACATTGACCTGTTCTGCGGGCGATTCTCTCTGGATAATAAAAATACCGTCCCTCTCAATGGAATAAAAGACTTTCTAGTATCTTCAGAAGTCACAAACACTTAGTATGGTAAACAATTTAATTGTTAAATTCCACGAGGAATCTATGCAGGAATGAAGGTTTACAATTTCTTAAAAAAAAACGTAAAACGTAATAGAACAATTAAATTGTAATGTTTATTCACTTTGAAATATGGGTTAATGCTGAATGGTTTAACTTTTCTCCGTGCAAGATGTATCTACCAGACACAGAAAAACCATTTTAAACAGATATAATTTAATTAGTGGCTTTTAATACTTTTTGACTAATGATTCTTAATTTATAGGTGATGTTAGATAGATTGAAAAATAATTATTTTATAAGTTATTCTGGGAGTCATTCTGGAACAGCTAACGATTAGTAATAAACGTTAAGTGCAATAAGTAATAAAAGATGTGTCTATCATCAATCAAAAGATAAATCAATCCGTATTTAAATAAAACCAAATAAAAAATATAAGTACTTTTTCTGCAGAAAAGGTAGAGTTAAATTTAATTTTGCAACAATGTTATTATTCTATTAAACAGTGAAGCAAGAACTTGCTTATTTATTTACATAACCTAAAAAGGGATGAGAAAAGATTTACAATTTTACAGTAAGAAACAAAAGGTAATAGTAATTAGAGGGTAAAGGTGTTACATGTCCCTGTCCTTGTCTTAGTTTGAACTTGTTAATACATTTGTCGTTTTAGATGCTCCGGTCACTTGTTTTCAAAGGAACAAGTTCAAAATTCAGAGAAAAAAGTAAAATAAAAAGGAAAAAGTCTAAAAGAAAATAATACGATTAATTAAAAGGTTTTCATAATCATAATTCATGCCTAGAAAGCTACACAACCAAATAAGGTAAACAAGTTAAGATAATTGAACCTTGTAACATAGTGAAGAAAAGTCTTTTATCAGAACTTGTAGATGAGGGGTGTACATCGCGAAATCCAACTGGAGAGAAGACAAAAAATTGTAGGATTTACTGTTAGCGTGTCATCAGACTGCCTGGAATTACAAGAATATAGAATTGAACATGGTTTGTCATAGTCATCGCCGAAAAAATCAATGACGCAAAAACTATTAGTCGATGTTGGCGGGTTTCAGAGTTAAATTCTTCAGAAATGAAGTTTTAACAGTTATGAAGGTTTTTCAAACTATTAGTGACAACGAAGATTTTCAGGTTTTATTAAAATAATTAAAACTCAAATATGCAAAACGTGGTCATTACAGCATATTAATGGCTAGTTTTGTGGCGAAGAAATTATCTGCGATACAAATTACCGGCAAGAAAAAATTGAGTCAGGTAAGGTTTGTTGTCCACAGTTTGGAACGATGATTCTATAAAATCCTCAAAAGAGGCATTATTATCTGAAATATCTGGTTATTCATAGACACTTATCAATAAAATAAGTTTGATCTACAAACGTTGTTTCCGGTGACTCGTAGTAGATGATCAGTAGACTGTTAAGAACTTTTTGGAGAAGGCTTCTAGTTACCACAAGTAGCTACGCAAAATATTGCGGATGACAAGACCATTGTTAATGTCCTACCTCCAATTACAGCTTTAGAAATTCCAGATCAATACAATTACGATTATAAATGCCAATAACAATGCATTAATACGAAAACATGGAATGTATAGTAACTCAAAGCAATTTAGAAAAAAACTGTCTGTTACATGTTATGGATAACACTATATACCATCCCAGGAAGTTAGGAAAAATACCGACAAGTTACAATAAAAGTCTTATTAAAGAGTATTGTCGGAGAAGAAGATTGATTACGATGATGGCATGCTAAAAACATGATTATTGCAAAATGTGAAGAACCAAGCAATACAATGCTTATGACATAGTGCAACGCTGTTTCTGACACAAAAGAATAGTTCCGTTTGCTTTGAGTATCTACGGGATTGCTTAGGTGTAAAATGCTTCCACGAAATGATTCCTAACCCAGGACAAGTCGATGGCCTTGCAGTTTGTAAGCCATTCGAAAAACTCAAGTTATTGACGCAGCATCTTACAAAAGAATGTACATTAGGCGTAAATTATAGATTCTAACATTGTACATTATAACATTTCACCCAACCCCTAAATAAAAAGCCAACAAGAGCGAAGGGCCCACTCGTAAGTTGGAGTATATGTTGGCATAGAAGCGCTGAATAATTCGGTAGAAATGGCGAGTAGTACTACCAAAAGATAACCATAAGTGATTAAGCTAAAAAAAGGAGAAAAGCTCTGGAAGATAAATTACGTAACTTTAAACTACTAACGAAATAGAAAATAAATCACTTATTCAAGATTTTAAACGGCTTGCTGAGGTACTTGTAGTCTGGTGTGCTAAAAATCCTCTAAAGGATTCCGACAAATCCGTGATCCAAAATATTAATCATCAAAACGTCAAAATAGTCGTAAGCAGGAAAATCTCTATCAAACCCAATAAAACTGCAAACTACGTAATTAAATCTTCCAAAATAGGATATTAAAAAGAGGGTTTTTAGAACCGCACCGTAAAACGTGAAAATTCCAACCACCAAAGCCAAGCCAGAAACAGGATGACTTATCTGTTATGTCGTTTATAGACTTACCAAATCTTGCCGAATTTACCATAAAGTGAAATTAAAGTAAAAAAAAACTATATTTTTAAATGAGAATATTAGTGCAATCATCAAAACTGTTGATTAATCAACCTAAAAAGCTTCTATAAATACATTAACAGAGTGATTCTCAACTTGTAGGGCGTGCCCCCTTAATGGAACGCAAAATAATAAAAGGGGCGCCGCGAAGACATGGAAAAAAGACAAGTAAATTCGAATAAATTTATTATTGAAACCAAAATAAGGAAAAATACATTCGCATACTGTCTCGAACCTTACTTTGTGGAACTCCATAATCATGAAATAAATAATGCTTTATAAAAAGTTTCACAATTACATTAAATTCATTCATTATTAAATTCACAGGTAAATTGTAACCCGACAATTGTTTCGACAGCTAAGCTGTCATTATCAAAGGTAATATGAATAATAAACATAAACATAGATACAAATAGATAACAGGATAAAAAGACATAAAAAATAAAAAAATACATAACTAGATAAAAAGATTAAAAAATTAAAAAAAAAATAAGAATTAAATATCTAGCACTTCCAGTAATGGAGAATAACTGAGCTCAATCCGTTCATTTATTAAAGATACCCTGAGTTTGTGTTTGCATAGTGTCACAAACGGAAATTACTTCGAATTAAATAATTCATAATATAATTCTGTTAGTGCAAGTGTTACGCTAAAGTTACGTTCTTAGCTACAAGAGCGGCCCACGTTCTTCACCCGTCTGCAGCAACGACCCACGTTGTTCGACTATCTGCGCGGCCAGCTGCGATCACGCAGCCCACGACTTGGAAGCAGCTGTGCATTCTTTCGTTTTTTTCGTAGAAGCGCTCCCGCTTCGCCCACAACGGATCTCAACTGTATCTGCATCAACTGGATCTCAAGGTTACTCCGTATATGCGGGGCAACCTACGCGATTTACAAACAGCTGCACCTTCTTTAAGAAGAAACCAGCACACTTCCGTTCAACCCGCAGATTGGTGCCAGGTACCGGCAGCTCGAATGCAAACTACCCACAAGCCTGCTACCAGGAAGCGTGAGCATCCTTAGTTTCATACTTGGAACTCCAACCCACTGATTCCCACTACGATGCTAATATCTTCCGCGTTCAGCAGTATAACCCGCTTGTTTGGCTTGAAAGATCAGTCTGTTCCAAGACTCAGAAGAAGCCTCATCAAGAACAAGCGGGTAAGTGTCCTTTTATTAATTATGGCTTAGTTTTGCTTAGTATGAGTGGGTTGCGCTAAAAGCCCACTCTCTGCCTAATTATGGGAAGTTGTGAACAGGCTCCCACGCTTAATTGTAGATCACCAGGAGTTTAACTCTTACGCTTAGTTTGTAGATCTAGTGCTAGAGCAGGGTTGGTTCCGACCACCCTCAAGACTGTATTAGCTTTAGGAGGACATGTACGTCCTCACGATGTATAACCATTATGTATGTGAACCTTTGTACTCTCTTTATTGTTGTTAGTATATAGTTGTTTTTTACGACTTGTGTTTATTTTCCTTCTATCTCTGACTACGTCCTCCAGTCACGAAAACCCCCACGTGACAATATCTCGAAAGCTTCTAATCCTTTTTTTATTTTTTAAATCTTTTTATCTATTTTTTGTATTTACCTTGGCGACGTGTTTGTTTATATTTATATTACCCTTGATACTGACGGATTATCTGTCGAAACGATTGTCAGGTTATAATTTAATTATTTTTTTGAAACTTTGTATTAATCTTTATTTATTTCAAAAACACATTCTGTTAATGCCAAAATAAAATGTTACCCTTAAACATAGGCAAATACATATAAGTAAGACAAATGGTAACTAAAGTGGCGCAAAGTCTCGGTTCATGAGGAATTTTAGCTTTGTAGCCGCTTTAAGGGTGGATGCTTAAAGCTGATATAAGAAGTTTGGTTCCAAATATTAAAAAATTATAATGAAAAGAAAAAATATTAATAATCATAAAATATAATATAAATACAAAGATTAGTTAAAGTTTCACAAGTTTTATTAATATCTTAACCTAACAATATTGTTTCGACACTTTGTGTCATTATCAAAGGTAGATAAGATTGATAAACAAACACGTTGCCAAGGATAAATACATACAGAAAATAGGTAACTATAACTAGATACAATACATAACAAAAATTAAATATCTAACACTTCTAATAAAGGAGAATTACTAAGCTCAGTTTGTTCATTCATTAAAGGTACTGTGCGTTTATGTCTGTATATTTCAAAAGCTTCTAAAATGTCTAATTTGTGTTTGTTGTTGCAAAAATGTAAGAATTTAATGTTGTTTTGAGGTGTCATTGGGTGGTTCTGTTCCAAAATGTGTTTGGCATAATTCGATTTTTCTGGATGTTTAAGTCTATAAGAGCGTACGTGTTCTTTGTATCTTATGTCGAAATTTCTAAGTGTTTGTCCAATATAAACCGAGTTACAAAAAGAACAATTCAAACGGTAAATGCCGGATTTCATGATATCTTGTGTTTTGTCTTTAGCATTGAATAAAAATGAAAAGGTGTTGGTGTTAGTTTTATAGGTTATTTTGTAACTGGTGGTTTTTCTTAGTATAGTTGCAATTTGTTCTGATATCTTGCCAAAGTATGGTATTGATATGTAGTTTGTGTCTTGTATTTGAGTGTCAATTGGAAATATTCTTTTGATAGCTAACCTATAATCTTTTTGTTGAATTAAAGTGTCAATCATGTTATGGTTATAATGGTTTGCATGTGATACTTGTTTGATGATTGAAATTTCTTTATCAAAATGTGATCGTTTCATTGGAGTAGTTAAAGCTCGGTGTACTAAAGATCTATAAGCCGCTAGTTTATGCATTTTATGATGACATGAATCGTTAGGTATAGTGACGTCTGTGCTTGTGGGTTTTCTGTATATGGAAAAATCAAATTCATTGTTTGTATTAATTGTAATAGTTAAATCCAAAAAATTAATAGCTCTATTTTGTTCTGTTTCTAGTGTAAACGTGATGTTTGTGTGAAGACTGTTAATAAGAATTAAAAACTCATTGATAACCTCAAAAGAACTGTCAAAACAAGTTAAAATGTCATCAACGTAACGAAACCAAAAAATAATGTGTTTAGAAAGATCTAATTCAAATATTCGATCTTCAAAATTATCCATAAATATGTTAGCTAATAGAGGACTTAGAGAATTACCCATAGGTAAACCATCTTTCTGTAAATAAATTATATTATTAAAAGTGAAATAATTTTGACTGATACAAAGATCAAATAATTGAATTAACTCTAATCTTTTTACTAATTCTACATTACTATTAACTAGGAAATTACCTAACAAAGGAATACAGTCTTGTGGTGGAATCTTTGAAAACATGTTACAAATGTCAAAGCTTACAAGTTTTGAATGTGCTGGAAGATGTATGTTCTGTAGTTTTTCTACTAATTCTAATGCATTTTTGACAGAGTATTTCGATTTGTATCCTATGATGTTAATAATATGGTTGAGTTTCTTGGACAAGGTGTGATTAGGTGCGTTGATATATGATACTACTGGTCGTATAGGCATATTGTGTTTATGTGTTTTAATCAGTCCATATAGTTTCGGTGGTTGTGGGTTTTTATGTATCATTTGTTGTTTTTCTAATTCGTTAAAGCAGATATTGCAGTTTGCTAAAGCTTGTTTTATTTCTTTTTGGAATTTTGTAGTAGGATCTTTGTGGTAGGAAGTTGTTATTATTGACAGATTCGCCTTTTGCAACGGGTTCTTGAAATAATACTCGAATCTGTCAATAATAACAACTTTGTTGGCACACTCTTGCATCCTAAGGGTAATATTGCCGAGGCCCTCTTGAAGGAAGGTTTTGCAAGATGCATTGATTGGTCGATGGGATTTATGAAATCAGAAGCTGACAAATTGCGTGCTGCAGAACGTAAAGCAAAAGGAGGCAGATTGAGGTTATGGAGAGATTGGCAATCAACGACGCCACAAATAATTAATAATGTGGAAGATCGAATATTTGAATTAGATCTTTCTAAACACATTATTTTTTGGTTTCGTTACGTTGATGACATTTTATTAAATTCATTAGAATTAGTAGAAAAATTACAGAACATACATCTTCCAGCACATTCAAAACTTGTAAGCTTTGACATTTGTAACATGTTTTCAAAGATTCCACCACAAGACTGTATTCCTTTGTTAGATAATTTCCTAGTTAATAGTAATGTAGAATTAGTAAAAAGATTATTTCACTTTTAATAATATAATATATTTACAGAAGGATGGTTTATCTATGGGTAATTCTCTGAGTCTTCTATAAGCTAACATATTTATGGATAATTTGGAAGATCGAATATTTAAATTAGATATTTCTAAACACATTATTTTTTGGTTTCGTTACGTCGATGACAATTTAGCTTGTTTTGACAGTTCTTTTGAGGTTATCAATGAATTTTTAATTCTTGTTAACAGTCTTCACACAAACATCACGTTTACACTAGAAACAGAACAAAATAGAGCTATTAATTTTTTGGATTTAACTATTACAATTAATACAGACAATGAATTTGATTTTTCCATATACAGAAAACCCACAAGCACAGACGTCATTATACCAAACGATTCATGTCATCATAAAATGCATAAACTAGCGGCTTATAGATCAGTACACCGAGCTTTAACTACTCCAATGAAACGATCACATTTTGATAAACAAATTTCAATCATCAAACAATTAGCACATACAAACCATTATAACCATAACATGATTGACACTTTAATTCAACAAAAAGATTATAGGTTAGCTATCAAAAGAATATTTCCAATTGACACTCAAATACAAGACACAAACTACATATCAATACCAATACTTTGACAGGATATCAGAACAAATTGCAACTATAATAAGAAAAACCACCAGTTACAAAATAACCTATAAAACTAACACCAACACCTTTTCAGTTTTATTCAATGCTAAAGACAAAACACAAGATATCATGAAATCCGGCATTTACCGTTTGAATTGTTCTTTTTGTAACTCGGTTTATATTGGACAAACACTTAGAAATTTCGACATAAGATACAAAGAACACGTACGCTCTTATAGACTTAAACATCCAGAAAAATCGAATTATGCCAAACACATTTTCGAACAGAACCACCCAATGACACCTCAAAACAACATTAAATTCTTACATTTTTGCAACAACAAACACAAATTAGACATTTTAGAAGCTTTTGAAATATACAGACATAAACGCACAGTACCTTTAATGAATGAACAAACTGAGCTTAGTAATTCTCCTTTATTAGAAGTGTTAGATATTTAGTTTTTGTTATGTATTGTATCTAGTTACCTATTTTCTGTATGTATTTATCCTTAGCAACGTGTTTGTTTATCAATCTTATCTACCTTTGATAATGACACAAAGTGTCGAAACAATATTGTCAGGTTAAGATATTAATAAAACTTGTGAAACTTTAACTAATCTTTATATTTATATTATATTTCATGATTATGGAGTTCCACAAAGTAAGGCTGGAGACAGTAAACGCTATTTCCAGTATGTTTATTTCACTTACACGACCCGCTTGTCTTTTATACATTTTATTGGTTGTTTAGTCACCACCATCTGTATTTCAGGATGTTCATCTTTGAAGTGCGTTTTTATGTTGAAACACTAATTATTGCAGAATATCTTTAAGGGAATTATTAAGCTGCATGTAACATTTTATAGTAACTGCTGTTCATAATTTCTTATAGGTGATGCTCCTAGAATCCTTTTAGCATTTCAAATTTTATGACTAATAGATTGTTTAAAAATAATTCGGTGGGAGAAGGTGTATAGATTATTTTGCAGCATTCCTTTTACGTAAAGGAATGAATTATTCTTTAGTGGTGTTTCAATTTCATTTTGTACTAAAATTGAAAGAATGTAAAGTTGTTAAAGGTTATTTTCAAAAGAACGAAAGAACAAATCTATGAATTTAAACACAGACTTTGTTATTTAATATTTATACCCGTCTAGTGTTATAAACTTTAGTAATGTTCCACCTAGTAACCTAGTTTTATGTATTTCCTATACAAATAAGATTTACTTCATGTTTTATTCATTTATTCGTTCACCTAAGTAGTTCAAATTTACATTTTCTTTACATTTAAAAAGGGGTGCATGCATTCAGGGGAAGCACCAACTTTGTAACATTCTTCAAATTTACAGTTGAGAACCTCTGGTCGAAATAATAAAAATTCAGCTTCCATTGTCAGAAGAGAAGTTTTCTATTTCATCATCATGAAAGAACTAACTACACAAAAAAGAAAAAAAAGCGGAAAAAGAAGAAAAAATTCTAATGACCCGAAATTCCTTGACGACCTGTTTCAGCGCGATGACAACAAAAAGCTTTTTCAAATAAAAACCGACATTATTGTTGTCCTACCCGCATCTTCATCTCACCATTAACATTCGAATTCTCCCTAATTTAAACCTCACTTAAAAAGTTGCAGAATATTTCGGAGAGAGCAGAGATTCTCTGAATATTCATAAACGTCCCCAAGTTAAAGCTCATCGTCTAAAAGTGTCACTCTAATTCATAGTTATGTTGAGTACCGTAAAACGAAGCGGCCACCAATTAAGATGAATGCCCTGGTTCAGAGCCAGGACAAGTATAGTCCTTCGGAAAATTTATGTGCCGCTCTGATGTTACATGGCCACGAAATAAACTTCATGAGAAAATGTATTCCGTTTAATATAAGTTAGTTCACAACTGGCCGCTAGGGACAAGATGTCTTGTTTGGTGTTATTTTCGTTTATTTTACGATTTCCGGCAAATATTGAAATTGGTCAAAGTTTTTGGCCCAAAAACTTTTTTCTTTCAAACTACTTAATAAAAAGCGCAGAAAGTATATTTAGGAGTTGTCAAGACATCAAAATGATTTTTTGACCTAACAATCTGTAAGACCTTTCTAAAACGAAATCTTGTACTTTGTGTACTTGATCAAAATTGAGTACTGATTAGTATTTCATTAATTGGATTATATAACATAATGGTGTACGTATGTGTGTGGATTATTGGTGAGACCGGAAATGATCAATTTGCGCAACGGAAGCATTTTTGGTGCTGCTGTAGTTATGGATTCGAATTTCAAATGTTACTTGAGTATAATAAGCTTCTTCGTTAAACCCACCGTAAAATTAGGACTATTAGTGAAATGCGAGGCTTCCGATGGATTTTCTGAGAGTAACGGGGGTTACTTGCGGTATTACCTTGCGGGCAAATAATAATCTCACCGTTTTATACTTTAAAAATGTTCTGGGGAGTTGTTTTTATGGTTTTTATAATCTTAACAACAAATTATTCATTTATTTATGCAAACCTTTATTTATCTCGACTCCCTTAATTAACCGTAATGCTCATACAGCGTTGTTTGTACCAAAGTCGCGCCTTTGTATTATCATACATTTGGTATTATCGGGATCAGTGATGCATAGGTTATGAGTTTGGAATTAATTAAGACGATCATCTTAAACAGTAATATATACAAAATACCTTTTCGAAAGGCTTGGCTCTTGAAGAAGTTAAAGAATATTTTTTTAAAGAATTTCAATTAAAAGCTTGATGTCCTGTGATATGAGGACTATTCCCTATTAATTTATTCTCTTCAATGGCGTAACTCGGAGTACCTCATCTTCGTTCCAGTTTTGAATCCCAACTTTTAGTTCCTTATTTGCTCCTACAACGTTCCTCCCGTTGTCACTGGATGTTCCACAAGCAGAAATGAACCGGAATAGTGCGTTGACCATTTCTCCAGCATCCAGTTCACCTGTAGCCACTAGATACACATTATCATTCGTCGTCATTATCATTCTGAAGTTGTATACTTACTACAAACAATAACCATGATGGTTGTGTAAGAAGATGGGCTGACCCTAAAAACAAAAATTTCTATAACTCTTCTAATTTCCATCTCAATTATTGCGGGGCTATATTTTATCCTTGATTGAGAGTAATTACCCAGCAAACATTTACTCTCGACAAGACAGGAAGGAGCCTTTGAAAAAATTACAATTTTTACGTTACTTGTAAACTACAAACGAGCTCACTTCAATCAGAAAACATCAAAATGCAAATGCTATGTCCGACTGAGGAACACAAGCCTTGTTTGGACTGAGTTATGGTCAATACTGGCCAAACATAGAACCATCCCAAGAATTAGAGTGGATGCTAAGTACAGATACCTCTACCCATCGAATCGGCAAAGTACTAGCTTCAAAATCTAAGGTACGATGCACGGAACAATTTTGCAGCAAACCAAATCTAAAACTAGCTCCTAGGATGAAAAATGAATTTTGTCGTGCAGGTATATAGTAATCATATAGAGACTAATAATATCAGTAGAGGCACTATATCGTATTGCTAATTTGTCACGAGTATACTTAAGTTACACAACTACTGAACATCTTGCACAGCTAAGTAGTTGTTTAGTAATCATACAGGGTATAATTTTAATTTCTTGATTGATATAAATTTGTATAAATTTATTTTTGACATTTCTTTCACAATAATATCTGAAACAACTTAAAGACTATCACTCACGATCGTAGTTTTCAGTAAGTAATTACGAGAGGCGATTACCAGAGGCGAGGGCTGACATACAACTAATGGGACATGAAAATCGGCATATACATTAGTATATTCTAAACCTACTCGACGGACTGTTCTGTTCTGACGAAGTTCTGTCCGTATATCACTTTTGCACTATTTTCGCTCCCCAAATTTCAACAATATGATAGTTAGGTTAGGTTAAGTTAGGTTAGGTTAGGTTAGTTAAGGTTAGTTAGATTAGATTAGGTTAGGTTAGGTTAGGTTAGTTAGATTAGGTTAGGTTAGGTTAGGTTAGGTTAGGTTAGGTTAGGTTAGTTAGATTAGGTTAGATTAGGTTAGATTAGGTTAGGTTAGGTTAGGTTAGGTTAGGTTAGGCTAAGTTAAGCTAGGTACCGAGCAGTTTTTACTTTTGCGAACTTACTTTCTGTCACGTTTGGTTATGTTAGGTTAGGAAAACATTTGCCTTTCATAGACTTAACCTTGAAACTTGAAGTACGGACAAATTTTTACCCGTACGTCTGCGAACAATGTGCTAAGAGTGAAACAACAATGTAGGGTGAAAAAGTTTAATAAAATGAATTTAAATTAGATTATTACATAAACAAAAATTGACTAAAAACGTCTGTAGTGTGAAAAATAGATGAATAACTAGAGACGTACCTTACCGTTCAGGTTGTAGAAGGGATTTAATTAATTATTCGCTCAGGGACAGGTGAGAATAAACAAACATCTATTAATTTACTGGATTGGATTTAACTAAATCGTTACATTTAACAATGAAACACTTCAAAAATAGCTTTCTTTTCTAGTTTCTATCTCTCTAGTTTGAATGGAATTAATATGGCTTGTCATATATCAATAAATATGCGGAAAAGGCGCTACCTTATACGATGTGAAACTTGATTTTTAGTAATTAGTGGGCGTTATAAATACATTTTTAAATTTTATTAAGAAAAAGCTATATTACATGTTAGATCCTACTTATAAATTAAAAAGAGGAAATGCAAAATATTACTCAAATATTAATTTTTTTAAATAAAAGGGAGAATTCTAATTCTATACAGCATTATATAAAGATTTCATTAAAAAAATAACATTAAACTTGCAGAAATACGATAACGGGTTTTTTTATGTATGTACTCGTATAAGCGGAGTTATAGACACATATCTAGTAATATAAATAAACTCACCAGTTCTAATTGCGAACTGGCTAAAATCTAATGAATAGTTTAAGCAATAAACGTTGTTGCGTTACACATTTTACACTCACTTTTGTACAAAATCGCCGAGAACGTCATTGAATTGTTACTTTTACATAACTTATCAATCCTGTATGCATGGAGTGTGAACAATATTAGGCTAGAAGCGTTCGCTGTTCTTCAGTGAAGTAGTCCCTTTATATTACATTTCCAAGGATGCGATCAACTTCACGGACATAATCGTATTTTCTATTAAATCGTTCTGTTACAATCCTACCTTAGAATTTCTCAGAAATTCTTACAACTTCATGTAACAAATTTTCACTTTTTCCTTGTTCCTGATCAGGAAATGCTATCTCTAAATTGGTTAACCCTAAAAAGTATATAGCGCTAACTATTAAGTGCGCGCAATGATCGTTCCGAATCCTTGAATTACAAATTAAAGCTCACACCCTTATCCATTAAAAGTGCCCACCGCTCTAATGAGCTTTCATTCATTTTAAAGATCTCGTATAGATTTATTGACCGCAAAAGTACGTCATGGGCGCGTTATTTAACAAACACCCTCGACTTAATTTTCTCCCTCCTTGACTTAACCCCTCTCCCGGCTAGCCATTGCTCGACTTACCATCCTTCACAACTTACCTATGGAATTTACCCCTCACCGACTTCCTCCTTAATTTACTAATTCCTTGATTTACTTTCCGCGACTTGACCAACCAACCGGACCCCAGGGTAACTCACCCAAAAAACGAAAACTCGTTATTCTCCTGAAACCGTTGACCTTAGGACAAAAGGTCACCAGGGCGTTTTGTGTCCATCATCTAATGTTGGTCAAGAATATCTGACAAAACAGGAGGATATCGAAAATCTGAGATAAATAGGGGGGGGAGTCAAGTATATAATCACCTGCATGAACAGCATATATTCAAGAGCATTGGGTGTTATACTGTGTTTCAAAACTACTGACGATCCATAAAGTAGAATTTCAAAGATTAACTCTGTTATCAACAAAAAATTAAATACCTGTAATCACTTGTATGCAGCTTCATTGGAAAAATGCAACGTTTTTCCATTGGAAATAAAATAAAATTTGCCAAAAAAAAGGTTACACTGAAGTAACGAGCATTATTGTGCTCAAAAAGTCAAGTAGAAGGGGTGAATCGTAGAAATTATTGAATATAAAATGGAAAACGGTCTACAATTTGATGCAATCAAGCGCACTCGATACTTCAAAGCTATCAACAGAGCATAAGAGGGAGCTCAAAATTTATTCCTTTCGAATTTCCACTGGATATCAAGTTTTATGTTGTATTTTGGATCAACCATGAGAAATACTCTTGTATACACTTATACGTATGTGAAGTAAATTTTCAGTGGCGATGATGATGCTGCTGATGCTGTTGGTGCCACCACGCGAACCCTTGTTAGTTTTTCCATTTGTTTTAACATGTAAGGTTTTCCGGGTTTACACAGGGGCAGAAACCACTAGACCGGTAAATGTCGGCCTAATTATCTAACAAAAGGACGAGTTCCCAGACACTGAAGCAAAAACATTAGAGTTTGTTTGAGCATGAAAATGCGCCATATTGAAAACTATCCTTGCGGACAAACTCACCCACTACATATACAAGACTTTTCTCGGAATTAAACTTTTTCGGAAATTAAACTTTCTTTTTCTTTTTTTGCCACACCCAAACCACCGCTGACTTTTTGACTTTATTCTTTTTATTATATGTTTTACCGAAACAGGGTATTAATAAAATCGTTCCGTTTCTCCCAGTCCGAATGAAAAAGTTTTCAACGAAAACTATTTAACAGGCGTGCTCATTAAATTTCGAGTTTGCACTCGAATTAACTAACTCGCCGTTTTAGATTGAAGAGGGTCTGCCAACTGCAATCAAATATAATCCTACAGATCTGGAAAATGCTTACTACAGATGAAATAGGTATTATGTAGGCTGTAGTACTTATCAGGGACGAACCTATCGGGTTGTATAACTATGTTTCGTGTCAAATCAGCACAAATTCTACAAACAAATACTGAAGCTCGGTTTAGGAAGTTTTACTAGAAGTATATTAACTTTGACGTAAAGAAAAATTGTAGAAGAATATATAAAGTTTAAACGACAAAAATTAGTATTTTTGATTGGCGAAAAAATATATGTAATAAACTTTCTAAAACAAGGTAGACTGGTAAATACATCGCTAATCTTAGTAATTTCCGGTATTATTATTATAAATAAACAGAAAATTTCCTTAAATTACAAGAAACGACGAAATTACTTATTTAGATTCCGATTAACCTAGAATTATAGAACAAATAAGATGTAAATATTTCAGAAAATACTGAAAAGTCAGGATATCGTTTTTTAAAGATATATATATATATATATATATATATATATATATATTTACATCAGTCTAACAAATGGACGTCCTTTCATATCTAAGTAATTGGACGTCCACCACAACTAATAACGTTAGAGAAGATTTAGTTCGTGTATATACACTATCTCACATAGTAGTGTTACGTGTGCGAGTTAGATTTTGAATAAAATCAAAAATAAAGAAGTTAATATACACCGCCATTCGACGTCCGCACATAATACAGTCTTACAACGTCCACTGTATATCCATATAAGTATTTCCGACTAAAGGACGTCCCAGAGATATACGCTAATGTGGAATTCGGTATTTTGACGTCCTGCAACGTTGTCGCTGTGAAAGAAACATCTGGCTCTTTCTTACTCTGTTGTACTGTATGTTGTCTTATTCTTTTTCGCTGATATTGAATTTAAGGCGAAACGAATCGTTAGACATATTTATGACGCTTTAAAAATCTGGTGTTCGTAATATTGTTATGGAAGTAGGGAATAAACGTTAGAATTCCTTTCTTATCTTATTATATTTCAAGTTAATCCTGAAAAAGTCTTGATTCTTAATAATTCATTTATTTAGTTTGTAAAAAATCATTGTAAAATAAAAGTGTAAACTTTTTGATTGATACATTATTAAGAAAGAAATATTAATTTACCTGAAATTTAAATCACTTAGAGAACTTAAAAACATCTTTACTTTAGCATTTTAAAAACAATAAACAAGAATACAAGAACACAAATGTATTTTTTTTAAATTATAATATTGCACGCCTGTATTATTAACTACATGTATAAGAAGTACTTATTAAATATAAGTAGATACATGTATCAATCTGAAGTATTGATATCCAATTAAATTAAATAGAATATGTTGCAGCCAAAATGACTCATTCAACAAAATAATTTTTTTATTTCTCTTACGCCAATTTCAAACAAATTTTTTTTTCGTTATTCCTAATATTATGTATCTATATAATCTCTTGCGGTAGGTAATTATAAAAGTCTAGGAGTGAGATAAGTATAAGTTCTTTGTCCTCCGGATTTAGTTGATAATGGAGTCTTAAAAGTAAATAGTTTTGTTCTAGTTTCATAGTTATGATCAATTATGATCAAGTTTTGTTTATTTTGATATGTATATAAGACTACTATTAAAAAAATATCTGACGAGAATGTAGTATTTTAGCTTCTTGGTAAAAACATTCTCATGAGCAAGTGGGTTCTTTATTTAAAATAATACGCACAAATTTTTTTGAATGATTTGAAATTGTTTTACGTAATTATTAACCCTAATTAATCAATCCTGGAATAATTAATTAATCTAGTAATTCCGTAAGATGTATTTTCCACGTTTCCGTTAAAATTAAACAATCTAATTCTGTTTGTAATTGACTTAAATATATTTTTAATTCGTCGAAATTTTTATTTATGCTACGAATATTCATATGATATAAATTAAATTTCTCAATATTTGAAATATATTATTAATTGCTAATGGACCATAGATCTCAATTGCTTCAATTGATACCAAGTTTACATCCGTAATAAATTGGTTCATGGACCTATTTAAAAGAATTGTATATTTTATTTTATTTGAGTAAGTAAATTAAATCACTGAAGAAATTTTGATTGCAATTCAAGAATTTGTTTAACTTATTTCTCCTTTAATCAAAACAAGGAAAAAATGTTATTTAAATTTAAAACTAAAGATGAGTAATGTACATAAGTAATAAACGGTATATTATAAATTAAACTATGGTAAGACTATTTAAACTAGTCCTTTTTTCTCTCTATTATTTAATATTAAATAACCAAGTAAGTACAAATTAATTGAAACACAATTCATATAATTTTAAAATGTTTGCTTGCAATAAAACTTATTTTAGATTGGAAGGTAGGTATATGAATTGTTTAACGTGTAAATGACATAAAATTTCATACAAAACTAAAATAATTATTTATTACATCTTAGTAAGAAACAGAAATTTACTATACTTTTAGTAAACATAATAGCAACATAATTTATTATTTTATGCTTATAATATAAAACAACAGTCCCTAATATAATAAAAAGTCAAAAATCAAATGCCATTAATATTTTCATGGTTCAAATAGTTCTTTATAATACTTAACGAGAAAATGCGGGTAAAATTGAAAGCAACAACTACTCTTTAGAGGTCAGAACAAATATAAACCCTCGAAATCGTTTTACAACCTTTCTGACATGTATTTATTACCTTTCACACATTTCTTCAAGCGAACTTTTAGAATTTTAAAATAAATCACATTTTATAATATTATCACATAATAATAATATCATCTAATAATCAGAGCTAATAACAAAATCAGTACATTAATAATACTATTTTTTTCAGGGTTCACTATAGATATACCATACTGAAATAAAACATTTTTTTAAACGCCTTACCCGGGAACACAAGAATGAAAAGTAAGACTCGCTATTTCTTTCATTTGTTCTTACGCGTATTGTAGCATCTTAAATTGATTCTAAATTCTAATAGATAAATTAAAAATTAGTGTAAGTATATTTTATTATAAACAAATGCATATACAATAAATAATAAACCTATGTGACATGTTATATAAAAGTTTTTTGAGATGACAGTTTTTTAATGATTCTCTGAATTGTTAATCAAAAACCCAGCCCCTAGCATTTTATCGATAACCAAAACTATACATAATAATATTAGAGTAAAAATGCGACATACATTTTATTTACAATCGCCCACTATCTCCTTGAATACTACTGTAAAGTGTACACCTGTAATTCTTTTATCAACGGGCCGATCTTATTTGAATTTCTAGAGTCCTCTAAAGCGTGTTTGTCATTTTTGGGACCACCAACGTCGGATGAACACAGTAATCCCAACTAAGTAAATTCATTTGGGTACCCATTTACTGTTGAACCTGATTACACAAGAGTTAAGCAGCGAAATGTGCATGCGTCTTTTGTGGGAGCAGTACTTCAGATTACACTTGAACTTTTCGAAGCCGAATCTCATTTAGTATATTATTATGCTATTACTCGTATCCACCGTCCAGAGACTCTACAGCTCCACGTTTTCCAGAATTCTTCTCTGATTTCCTTCTAATTTCTTTGATTGTCCTAGTTTGAAAACGACTGCTTGTTGTTGTTGAAAGTGTGAGTTTACCTTTTCCTAATCCAAAAACTTTTGGCATTGTATCACATACTAACAGTGCATTGTCAAGAACAATGTGAAAACAAACTTATTCACCAAATTCTTGTTTAATTTTCTTGGCGCCCTCGAGCGGTCTAGACAGTCTCGTTTGTGGACCCCCTTTGGCTCTAAGTAGAGAAAAATGTTATAGAAGAAATTGATGATGCACTAAAAGAATCTACATAATGCGCAGGAATGGAATTTCTAATTAGCCCAGTAACATTAGCATTTCACTTCCGAGAGATTTGCACCAATGTAAATTTTCGCGCACACCTTTATATAGGTTTTATAAGTAACGTGCAAAAAGTCGCCATCGATATCATGTTGGGTTCGAAAGTAATACAAGGTCAAAGGTCACGAAAACTGATTTCTATTGGGCGAACGATAATTACGGTTATTATGAAAGTCGTATATTCAAAATTACAGGAGTTATACAAAATCGCATTTCCTAACGTGTATCCTACAAGATTTGTTTCTAATTTTGTTAAAAAATGGGTTTTAAACTTTAAACCAATTTAATCATTAGTTTCATTAATTGTATTAAACATCAAGTAGGTACGTTTATTTTGCGTTAACTCTCTAGGAAAAAGTGTTTTTTCCATTCACGAAGTGTTTTTGATCTGGGCTCCGCCACTCTCTCGATCTCGTCCAGAATGGAAAATATCCCAATTTCTTAGCTTGTTGCACAAATAGCTATTTTGGTTTTAATCAGTAGTTTGTTATGTTATACTATGTTACTCTTACTGCGGCGACATGATAAAAAGTAGATCCGCAACAAAACTCAAACGCCGTGCTTTGATAAGGACATATCACATACAATTGTATTGTATTTTAACAACGACCGTCATATGCATTCTATAAAATATTGTTCGCATCTCGCGAATAAGGAATTTTACGTAAAGGAATCTACGTAACATATGAAATATGGGTATATTCCTACATGTCAGAACGTGAGCTTGTGTCCCTCGCCAGGCGGTGTATTCCAATTTAATGTTTCGGATAAATCGCATTGAAATCGCAAAACTTTTAAACTGTTTAGAAAGTCAGTATAGGTGGATCCATATAAAATAAGAATGAAAGCTAATAATTTTATAAAAGCTCTAGAGGAAAGTGCCCAACAAGAAAAAACTAGAAAAAACATCAACAAAACTAACAACAGGCAAAATAGCTTTTATATGCAAGTATAAAAATATCTAGCATGAAAAGCTAAACTTAGGGAAGACAGGATAAGCGATGAAACAAAGAAATTAACGTATAAAAGATGAGAACTTACTAGTAAAAGGAATCTGTTGATGCGGAAAGCAGAATAGAATTATAAAGAAAAATATCAGAGAAGACATAAGGAAATATAAGAAGTAAAGATTGGAGATGAAGAAGTAATCGAAAATAATAGAGGTATGAAGTGCCTTAGATGAACGTCAGGAAGAACTAGCATAATTTCCATAAAAAATGAAAACGGAAAGGAAGAAAGAGATAAAAGTAAAATATCGGAGATAGTTATACACAACTACAAAAAAATTGTATGCATCCAAAAAGCACCAGGAGCTTAATATACAGGAAACAACTCACAAGAAACAGAAACGTAAATTCCAAAGAAATACCGACATAGAAATCTAGGAAATATCTATAACACAAATAAAAAACAACAAAGCACCCGCCCTAGATGGGATTCTAGAAACTCAGACAAAAATTTTATATTAAAGATCCTTATTGTTTATGTTTAATAATTAATTATTATTATTGCGAAACTATACTTAAGAAAGATCATAATAACTATGCAAAATTCCAAATTTCGAATTTGTTAAAAGAGATGTCTTTGAAACAGGACAAAATGTACAACACATCTAACATATCACTTCTTCAATCTATCAAACAGAAAATCACAGAGAACAATCTAATTTCTGTTAAAGCAGATAAGGGTAGCACTTTGGTAATTCTTTCTAAAGATATTTACATACAAAAAGTTAATGAATTTATTAATAAAGAAAATTTTGAAACGTTAAACAAAAACCCAACCACAAAATTCCAAAAAGAAATAAAACAAGGTTTAGAAAACTGCAATATCTGCTTTTCAGAATTAGAAAAGCAACAAATCATTAATAAAAACCCACAAATTCCTAAACTGTATGGATTAGTGAAGACCCACAAACAGAATATGCCAATAAGACCAGTTGTATCATACATCAATGCACCTAATCACATTTTATCCAAAAAACTGAACCAGATTATTAACACGATAGGTTACAAATCGAAATACTCTGTTAGAAATTCATTAGAATTAGTAGATAAGCTGCAAAACATACATCTTCCACCACATTCAAAACTTGTTAGTTTTGATATTTGCAACATGTTCTCCAGAATACCCCCACAAGAATGTATTCCTCTATTAGATAGTTTCTTGATCAATAGTAATATAGAATTAGTTAAAAGGTTAGAGTTAATTCAATTATTTGACCTTTGTATAAGTCAAAATTATTTCACTTTTAATAACATAATTTATTTACAAAAGGATGGTTTACCTATGGGTAATTCTCTAAGTCCTCTATTAGCTAACATATTTATGGACAAGTTTGAAGATCGAATATTTGAATTAAACCTCTCTAAACACATTATCTTCTGGTTTCGTTATGTTGATGACATTTTAGCTTGTTTTGACAGTTCTTTTGAGGTTATCAATGAATTTTTAATTCTTATAAACAATATCCATCCTAATATAAAATTTACACTAGAAACAGAACAAAACAGGGCTATAAACTTTCTAGACTTAAATATCAAGATTAACGCAGACAATCTTTTTGAATTTTCCATATACAGAAAACCAACACAAACAGATATAACAATACCAAATGAATCTTGTCACCACAATACACATAAAATAGCAGCATACAGATCATTAGTACACAGAGCTTTAACTATTCCACTAACAAAATCAGATTTTAGCAAAGAGATATCAACCATTAAACAACTAGCACATGCAAATCATTATAATCCGAACATGATTGACACTTTAATTAAACAAAAAGATTATAGGTTAGCTATCAAAAGAATATATCCCATTGACAATCAAACAGAAGACACAAATTACATATCTATACCATATTTTGGCAAAATATCAGAAAAAATTGCACATATACTAAGAAAAACCAACAATTATAAAATAACATTTAAAACCAACACTAACACTTTTTCATTTTTATTTAATGCTAAAGACAGAACACATGATATCATGAAATCGGGCATTTACCGTTTAAATTGTTCTTTTTGTAGTTCGGTATATATTGGACAAACACTTCGAAATTTTGACATAAGATATAAAGAACACGTACGTCATTACAAAAATAAACATCCTGAAAAATCGAATTACGCCAAACACCTTTTAGAACAAAATCACACAATGACTCCTCAAAATAATATTAAATTCCTACATTTTTGTAATAACAAACGCAAATTAGACATTTTAGAAGCCTTTGAGATATACAAACACAAACTCAGGGTACCTTTAATGAATGAACAACTTGAGCTCAGTAATTCTCCGTTACTGGAAGTATTAGATGTTTAATTATGATTTTTATTATTAATTTTTATTATTATTATTATTTTATCTAGTTACCTATTTTGTATCTACCTTAGCGACGTGTTTGTTTATAATTATATTACCTTTGATAATGACAGCATAGCTGTCGAAACAATATTGTCAGGTATATTTTAATAAAACTGTGAAACTTTTAATAATCTTTATTTATTTCATAATTATTATTATGTTTAATTATGTTTAATAAATGTCTCCATAAAACAGAGTGATTGACATGAAAGTATAGATGTTTTATTAAACAAGAAGGGAAATAGCGACGAATTAAAAAACTATCGAGGTATTTGCTATCTTAAATCGACAAGTTTTTCATAAAAATCATCAATAACCGATTAACACCTAAAATGGTTTCGTATCAACCTTCAATCAAGCTGGATTTAGGAAGTAATATAGGACGTCAAATCGTCTCCTATGCATCTTAAATCTACATGTTCTTTTATAAAAGTGAATAAATAACAGATTAATAGCTAAAGTAGATTCGTATCAACCGGTCGAACGAGCTGGATTCAAGAAGTAATATAGCACGTCAAATCCTCTCCTTAAAGGCATTCTACTGCGTTGAAGTTTGGGTTGTGGAACAAGCCATGAATAACTGTAAAATAGATTCTCAACACAGACAATTAATCTGTAACATCTATGGAAGACCCGCAATGAAAATACAATTTGCACTAAAGACTAGTAGTAACCAATTAAAAAGTGTAAAACGAAAAACGACTGCATCTTAGAGTGGGTGAATGAATACGTATATCTAAATCCTGAAGCCTTGAATAAAGAAAACAATCAACCGAAATAACTAGAAGAACACGATTGGAATGGGTAATGTTTAGCAAACTAAAATTGATTTTTAGAAATCCCAAAATGTCACAATATTTAAAGGTTGAATGTTCAACTCCTCTATTTATTTGTGTATGTATTTTATTGTCACAGTCATTAATGTTAACATGGATAAAATCATTACAATGCAAAGATTCGTGAAAAGATCAGTTTTAGGAATAAAGTTAACTGAAAGGAAAATAAACACATGGATCAGAAACAGTACAAGAGTTCAGGAAGCTGAAGAAAACATCACAACAT
The DNA here is from genome assembly GCA_929113105.1 of Agrypnus murinus. NCBI lineage: Eukaryota > Metazoa > Arthropoda > Insecta > Coleoptera > Elateridae > Agrypnus > Agrypnus murinus. Next base: position 18,676,881 of record OV816027.1, read on the forward strand.
TAAAATGAAACAGAACACAACACAATGCATGACAACAAAATGAAAGGTGGAACACTATTATTCACAGACACAGAACGAGTGGACGACCACAAATTCAAAACAGGGCAAAACATAAATCATTGGCGAGAATTCGGAGAAGCATAAGCTTCTTACATAAGTCCAAAGTTGGATCATTGACAATTAAAAAAGGTCAGCAGCCTAGTGGCTATGAGATTATTTATTTTGTTCAACTGTTAAATTTTTATATTATCCTCTTTACGAAAGTAATAGTAAAGTTGTGTATCATATGCATATAAACGACAATTACAAAATCCTATCTAAAGAAAATTATTGTGTTAATGCTGAATAAAATGGGTTCGAGAAATGAGCCCTGCGGCACACCACAATTTACTTGTAATTGATTTGAACTCCACGATTTATTGAACGAGTGAAACATTTGTAGTAATAACTTGGCACCTTTTTTAAGATAGTTATCTTTAATACATTCTGTTACCGATTAAAGAGATAGATAATGCACCAAAACAAATGAAGTAGCAATATCGATAGCACTATATTTTGGTTAGTAGTGTTAAACGCTTCTGTAAATGCTAAAAGAATAAGAAACACAGATATATTTTTATTTAAACCATTAAAAAACATCATTTGTTATTTTTGATAAAGTAGTTTCACAACGATAATGTTTACAAAACCCTGATTGAAATTCTCGAAAAACATTGTTTTTATTAATATTTTTCTGTGTATAACTGTGTAGTTATTCAAAATACACATGCGAATAATAATCTTTGCTTTTGTTTATCAACATAGTGTTAATTAAACTTCAGACTAAAAAGTAATTAATAGCAATGCAAGAAACAAATAAGCTGTATGGCTTGAAAATCGAAAAGCTATTGACTTCAGGATGTAAGATAATTCTTCGAAAACCCAAAAACAAAAATTAAATCTAAATTTGTAGTTCAGATATTTTCTGTATTTAGATAAAATTTACGTTTCTATTGCAATCTTACTTTTTACCTCTTCGTACTACGTTTAACGGCAAAGTAAATATTTCAAAACATGTGTTAACAGTTAGGTCACCAGTATTCTGTTACCGAGACAAAGAGACGTCAAATGCACGAATAATGCCAAAGTTATCCTGAAATATACAAAAGCGATGTTGCCAGCAAGAATGTAGGTCTCGTGATGGACACGGACGTCTTATACACGTAGATCCTTCCGTTTACAATATACTTAGCTGTATATATTTGTCGAATTTAGCGCATCTAGCGGAATTCGCTCGAACTACGATATACACAATCTCCGGCAAAAATCAGTAATTTGACGTCTAAAACAAATTTTCACCAAACGATAGAGGATGCTTTAGTAATCCCAAGAAAATTCAAAGAACAGGTGATACAATCGGACGTCCGATATACGGACGTCCAATTACAACGGACGTCCAACTGATGGTAAATGCGTAATGTACGGACGTCCATTTGTTAGAATGATGTAAATATATATATATATATATATATATATATATATATATATATATATAATTTTTCTAAAGAAAAACCATTTAATTAAGTTCTTAAGGTTTAAATTGGCTTACGTTTATTTAATTTTAAGTAAAATGATTTTGTACGCTAGGGGTTGGTTAAATTATAGAATTTATTTTTTTGATTCTACCGTAATTTTATGTAGCGAATGCAACTCGCATTTCTCGTTTCTGTGGTAATATTTGTGGTACAAGTGTAACTTTATGATTTAGTAAGATTCTATTGAAGAGGTTAAGTGTCTTTGTTAAAATTACTTAAAAATATATTTGCAGACCTGCGTTCTTCTTCGTCAAGTGGATTTATGTAAATTTTGTTGCATAATCAGATGTAATTGATCTAAAAGTATTATAAAAAGTTAATTAAACATGTAATGCAGATGCTTAATAAGATAAAATAGCTTGCAATTGTGCTTACAGTAAATAATGTGAATTAGTCGATAGGTTTTGAAGGTTTTTCGTCGACGTTCAAATGCGTGGTTATATTACAAGATAAGACTAGCGTGTTTTATGTTTTTGTGATCAGGAAAAAAGGGCTTTTTTCTGTCTTTTTAATTTTGAACTTTATTGCAATCCAAAATTAATCATAGTTTAGCGTTTACTGTCTCCAGCCTTACTTTATATTTATTTATATTATATTTCATATCATAGTTTGGTTAGATTTTATTTCATAAGTCAAAAGTGTTTTGTTTTAAAAAAGTTTTTCTGTTTCTTTTTTTGTAAAGAGTTTATATAACAATCCTGTAGCTATAATCCATGAAAAGGAAAGGACATGTTTTTTGTTACTCAAAAGTAAAAAATAAGTAAAGTTAAATAGAAATTTGAGGTTAGAATTAATTTCGAAGCTATTAATAAAAAGTGATTAACGTATTATAGTTTAGACTTATCTATTTACATATATGGAACTAACATATTATTAACACGAACAATTTGGAATTAATTTTTTTTATTGATTTACAAGCAACTCCTGTGTATTTATATAAAAATGTTAAATAAATATGTTATCCGTCGAGGCATGAAAGGCTGCTGATCCAGCGATGAGTCCCTTAGAATTTACTGGGATGTCTTAATTTGCTTATCTCGTCAGGTCAGATCGATAGGCCATTTCTTGTTCGGCCGTCTTGTTGGTAGAGGGTTCATGAGTTGTAGGATAAGGTTGTTGTCATGTCCGGGTAGTCTTGCAAAGTAGTTTGTTACGTCTGTCACGTATGGGATCTTGAAGTCCTCGTGGATGGTGTGGTTACTTACGAACCAAGGTGCGTGTACGATGGATCGAAGGATTTTGTGCTCGTTGAATAATGTTGATGTTGGTTTTCATGGAGCATCCCCAGAGCTGGATCCCATATTTCCAGATGGGAATATGGATTGTTTTATAAAGCTGAGCTTTATTTTCAGTTGAGAGCTTGGATTTTGATCCGAGTAACCAGTACATTTGGCCCAATAACATCCAGGTAATAAGCTTTGTTATTTTTTCTAGATTCTTTTTGATTTTCATTGAGATATATACTTTAGCTAGGGGTTATATTTGATTTTCTATTTCTAGGCTTCTTTTATAACCCACATTTTTTACACCGATATTATTGAGGGTTAATCGGTCTAATTTATGGAGACTTACATGCTGAAATTTAATAAATTCTCGTATTGAAAATGGTTTCTTGGTTATAAGCAAGATCTACAAGATCAATTTATATTTTTATCCTGCTATTGGAATTTCATTTCTGATTATCTTACGGTGATGGTGGTTTAACGTTGAAGATACCACAAACAGTTTCGCAGCCAGGAGCCTTGCTGTGCTTGCTACTTAATTCAAGATGCTGTTTAGGTCAGCCTCGGCACCTTAGCTCTGAAATCATTTATGGTAATTAATAATTATGGTTGGGAGTTTGTAACTTGTAAGTATTACAGAAGTGTTCCGGATTACCCTATCTTATCTTATCTTATCTCATCTCATCTCATCTCATCTCATCTCATCTCATCTCATCTCATCTCATCTCATCTCATCTCATCTCATCTTATCTTATCGGATTAACTATCCTAATAAATTTAGTTACTTATCTATGTGTGATCAAATTTTTGATTAGTTGTACCTACTGGTAGTACCTGTTTGTAAATTCTTGCTCTGGGTATTATTATTGCTGGTACGGCGTCTTATCGAGCAAGCTTGCTTGAAACTATTACAGGTTATTATTATATGATCTTTTTACTTTTATTATACTTGTTTATTGGTAAATATTTAAGGTTAGGAATTGAGTTTATGTATACTTACGTAGCGTAAGTTGACTTTGGGCTGTTTAGTATTTACATTTATTCAGATCGTTACAGTTTTGGCACTTCAACCGTGGGGCAGCATTTTATTTATTAGATGAGTGAGTGTTGACGTTAGAACATGAACCGCTCAATATCGAGGAGCACTTCCTGTATTTGTGAATTATTAGTGACTTATTTTGTTCATTTTAGGTCTTTCTTTTTGTGAGGTCTAGTAAAAAAGAACACTTTTGTGGTTTGTGTTTGTTTAGAGTTTGAGATATTATAGTTTGGAATATTAGCTTTTTTCCCCTAACCTAAGCGAGATAAACATATCGGACAATACATAATTATCAGGAGGTACAGACCAATTTAACATTACCACTCAAATGTTTGCTACTGTCTTCAATCAATATAAAGGCAAATAGATGTTCTGCATATGATATTAATATAATAAAGAGTTATGAAGTATATGCGCATAGTAGCTCCCAAATTCCATCAAAGCAAGTTTCAATAAGTGAGATTAAAATTGAACACAAAAACCATCCGATGATAATAGTGTAATCAGGTGTCCGCTGGTCGCGATAATTGCCTCGTAAAATATAAACGTGTCCAAAATAAAAGTGTTAAAAAATAAAAAATCGATTCTCATTAACTTCCACGAGATTAACAAGTTATTATCAGCTCAGCCAGATGTAGTTGAATAGCTGAATGGATTCCCAGACCATACAGTAACAGTGTTTGTTTGATAAATGAAATTTACACGAATTCGCGAATAGTTTTGTGCACGTCTGTTCAGTGATTCCGGTATTGGCAAGCATTGACATGACATGTAATGTGATTAGGCAATTGTGCAGTGTGGTGTGAAAATCCACTGACCTCTATCGTAACGAAAACCCAACAGCTGAATCAAAGCGTAAATTTTTAATTAAACCTGTGTATACGTTTCATTAGCGCAGTTATTGCAAAAATTAATATTTTAATTGCATGAATGTAGTAACATGTATCTATCCGTATGCATCCTTTGTGCCGAATGTTGAAAAGTATTTTTAATTTCGTTACAATTAATGGTTCTATTTCATGTGTCACAAATGCCGGTATTTCGTTTCGGTTTTCGTGTTTATTTGTAAAATATTTGCTTACAATTAAATCGGGATGTTTTTATGATGATTGTTTTTACACTTGAAATCGTTCCAATTAAAACCGTAAATTTATAAATATTATATCGCTAAACGTTTGTACGCCAAAAATTTGATTATTATTCGTTTGTTTCTGCTTACTTTTCTGGAAATTTATCCGGAAATAAAAAAATAACTCGCTCAGAAATACGTATCTGAAAAACCAGTTGTATGTTGTTATCTGTTAATATTTATGCCTAAACAGAAATCATTGTTTTGGTCGAAAGTAGCCGAATGGTGTGAGAGCACGACTTGTATTCCAAAGGGTAATTGTTCAAATACCTCTTGCAACTATAAGGAAATCATTTCAAAACACATACGAATAAAAGAAAAAGCAAGCAATAGCCCACGTGCAAGCTTGATCAGGAAATAATTCCCTATATAAACCGAGATGCTGAGAGAATTTATTTGTATACTGTCTTATTTTTGACTGTTTTATTTCTTCCTCATTGGAAGAATCAAGTATAGAAAATCGACGTCAAGATACTTATTTGTTAGCTAACATCTGCACGTGAAGATCGCGTGCTTCCTCGTCAAAACATAATAAACTGTCCGCAACGTCCAATAATTCGTTAGAGGCTGTGTGAAACACCGCTTATTAATTGCATGGTTTTCTGTTTGTCGTGCATCATTACGACCGCATCTAACCCCCCGAACATGGCCGTGGCGTCGTAGGTTTGTGTGGATGTGAATAATGAGCAGCCTGGGTTTGGAAATGGTATCACCTTGTCTTTTCCGAAGAGTCCCATTGCAATCTGAAGACCCGCGAAAGGAGAATATTTCTATGCCGACGGACTGGTGAACGTCAATACAAGGGATGGCAAACTGTCAAATGATATTTTTATATGGTAATAAAAGATTTATAAAAGATTAATAAAAGACTGTGTTTCGACGTACACATAAAAGAGTACAAATTCTATTTAGGGGCACTACCAAAAGGGGCGGGTGGTCAATCGACAGGGCTTGACGTGGGGAGTCGAACTGCAGAAACAACCCATTAAGAAGTTACGTCACTTTTTGTTCCCCATGTCCTATGGGAAATTCTTTTTATTGAAATTCAATGGCGCATTAAATTTTACAATGGTCCATACCTAACCTAACAACATAATCAAACCTAACCTAAAAATCCTGATTGGTTACTTTGGTGAGTATCGCCAAGCAGTGCAGTGAGATTAAAAAACTCGTTTTTTTACCAAACTAACATAACCTAGCCTGACCTAAACTAACCTTATCTAACCTAAGTTAAATTAACCTAACCTAACTTAACCCTACGTAACCTCATTCACCTCAGAATTAGCCAATCTGAATCGAGTAAAACTTACTGCATCGAGTCATGTCCGAGTTTTTTGAACGGGGCATTTCCGCACTTCGGGACTAATGTCATTCGACTCAGCTCATCAAGCTGAATCGAAAAGGTCAATATCAGTCGATAAACAAGCTTGAAGGCCTGTTATCATCAGACCAACTGGATAAAGCGCTCATCCATGTAAAGTCTCATTTTAGTGGAACATCAAGATATTGGACCAGATATTGGGTGATGATTTATCGGAGGAAGAGCTTGACCGAGGGATGATAGATGTGGAAACATACAAGACCAAGATTATCACTGTCAATCATAAGATACACCGTTGACACAAATTAATATTAGTTAGAAGATAAGTTTGTCACAGACAGGATTCAAAGCAAAAGAAAAGCGTCTATAAAAATGAAGAAAAGGTACCGATTATGGCAGGAACCCATGCAGCGGAAATATCTTGTGTCTGTTTCAAAAAAAAAAAATCATGGTAGTAAAGAGTGTTTTAAAGCTCAGGTCATGGGCATCCAGGATAAGAAAAACAAAACAAGAAACTGAAAGAAGAAAAAGTTTGCTGCCGGTGCTTCAAATCATAGCATGCTGCGATTAAGTGTAAGACAGTTATGAAGTGCGCAATGTTCTCCAAAAAGTAATACGTGATTATGTGTCCAGAAAATACACTGGATATAACATTATACTGGAGAAGACCGGTGATGGGTATAACTGTAGAGCGCAGGTTCGAGACAAAAACATTATGCAGTGGTATACATATACATGTGGTATAGCATTTCTGTGCTGAAGCAGATGAAACATGATCGTATCAATAATTAGATGGCGTGGATCACCGTTTGGGTACTTCAGTTTGTACATAACTCGCAGCAAAAAAGGAAAAGTGGCCGCAAATACGGATCATTAAAGGTGTAAGAGATTTGTAGAACTGATTTATATGGTATTAAAGGAATTCCAAAAGGGCCTTTCTCGAGAAGGATGTATTCTAAACAATCTTAGTCAAGAAGATTAATCTGAATGGGTTGCTTTGTTACAGAACAAGAATAGGAATGCACAGTGACCTGGCCGACTTACAGCATCTACATTTTCTACTAAGAAAGCGTCTATTTCTCATGAAACTCGTTAAAAGACAACACAGGACCTATTGCCATGCTGGAGTTGGGTTCTTGATGTCAAAGCTTCGGAAGAATTATTGACTACTGCAGATTCGAAGAACATTTAATCTCTGGATCTCGCAAGGATCTTTTATGCTGAAAGGTGTGCACAAGATTCTGAATCATAACTTTTACTTTTGCCTTATTCAAGATCATCACTTTGGATGTTGTTGAATCACTGAGCAGTTGGGCATCACTGAGCATCCCAAAGCATCGAAGGCACGATGTGATCTGCAGCAACAGTGCCACGAAGTCTTCGGTACTGATAACCTCTTCAAAAACTTAGACTGAAGCAGGATCTAGGAAGATGAACTGTGGCTAATCGAGTGTCCAATCCACATTCAGCATCATGGTGGTGGAGGGATTTGTAAGCGTCTCATCCGCATAATGAAGGATTTTATAAAGCCAATGTTGGAGGGGGGGGCGCCGTGACACGGGAAGAGCTCCTAGCGGTAATAGAATGGGTGAAATTCTGTTTCTTAGCTGTCATTTCACTGTACTAGCTGGAGCAAACAGTGGATCTGGAAGTATTGATGGTGGTTGGTTGGGCGATATACTGGGTACACATTCAGCAATTAACGATATCATATTGAATGAGCGAGTGCTGGTGTTGGGTTAGTGTTGGAGGTGAGCTGACGGTATATGGGATTTTGTTAACGTGAAATATCTGCATTGGAAAATAACAATACTTTGAAAATGACTTGCTTCAAAATTATGTATTTTATAGACATTTTATTTTTTTATGAAACAACAATAAGAATTGCTGACCCATGTTGGTTGATTTTCTATTTAAACCCGCCATCCGGTAAAGAAAAATCTGATACCGCAAGATTATAGCATGTAAAAGTGCATGCAACGACATAATTTTCCGCATAACATTTTTTGAATAGTTCAATCTCGAGAGACACGAGAAGTCGATAAGTTTACAATACAAGGGAGAAGCCTAAAATAATCTCATAAAATCGAATGAGTAAAAGGACTTGTGTGGGAGGAAATAGATAGATACACATAAAACCGCTGAATCGTTCATATTAAACTGGGATAAAAACGAGCGAACAAAGCATTTGCACAAAAAGCATCAAGTTTATACGTACGTAAGCAAGTTTTTGCATAATTTATTTCCAATCGGAATTTATGCATGCAAATGCGCAAACTTTCAAGTAATTGTTTCTGTTCAGAAGGCAATGTCGCGTGTGTATGTTTCTTTCCTTTCCTTTCTTTCTTGCTTTCATTCTTATGGGTCTCGTTTTCCTTTCTTATTATTAGGAAGCTCGAGGAAGGGTTCGAGAATTGATATTGCCGCGATGCGCCGCCGATAATTTATTGCAAGAAATGAGAAGCGGAAATGAATAACTCTTTTTGATTATCAGAGTAGACTAATGTCTTCTCTTATACCAGATGAAACCAAAAATTTTTGTCAATAATAAGTGATGACCTTTCCCAAAATGTATAATAGCTTGTAACGGATTTTAAACTTAGTAGATCATTATTAAAAGAAATCGTATATAAAAATAAACGATTAATAAGGGCTAATAAGTAATTGTATTGTTCAACTTAGGTCTTTAGGTAGAAACAGACCGAAATTGAGCTTGATGTAGTATATAAATTTATGTTTATATTTAGGGAAAAAAAACTGAAATAATAAAGAGAGTCATAATCGTTTAACCACAAAAAATCTCACCTGAGATTGAAGGCTCCTTAAGAAACCCGTTGTAAATCTGCACAAAGGCCTAATAAATTAACGAAATTGTTAAAAGAAGTTAGTGTGATGATATTTCTATCAACATACTTATAAAATTTACCTCAGTTGTTCAAGTTAAAAAAGTTTTTTGTTTTATGAATGTTCATGGATTTTTATTGATGCATATAAAGAAACGTTGTCTATTTGCTAGTTGCCATAGAATTAATAAAAATGTAAAACATTTTAACATTTTACCTACCAACAATACAATAAAATAATGTTGGGTTACAATCATAATTCAAAATAGTTTTAATAACGGTTACTAGAGAAGCAATCTATTTAATAAAATAATTATGATTAATTTTTTATACAAGGAGAGTAACATGTAAAAACTTTAACTCTTAATCAAATACAAATAAAATAAATGTCCGACAATGTTTAACCGGTGTTTAAAAAGGCCTACATTATTTCTAAAATAACAACTTATCAGAAGACGATAGATTCATTCAAGGGGAGGTTTCGCACGAGAGACCTTCATAAATCGGAGAGGTGTTCAGTTCGATTAAAGATTAAAGAAGATATGAAAAAATTAAATTAAACTATCCAAAATAAGCAGTAAAATGTTAAAATAAATCCAATAAGCAGGCTGTGCAGAAGGAAAACATAAATTAAAGACACCCGGTTTGTGCATAATCAAAGTGTGTAAATAAAAGCTGAGCTTGCGTGTTGTTTTTGAGTAAGTGAAATAATTTCTTCAAGCCTGGGTATATTTAAGGTTAAAATAACTCACCTTTAGTTCACAAAGTACGTTATTGTAAAGTGGCAAGTAAAGACATCACATAACCTAAAATAATTAATGTCAGTAATAAATATTCCACAATTTAATCAAAGATTAACACACTTGAATCGTATCAGCTCTGCTACACAAGTTTTAGGCTTATGATAGAAAAATGCCAAAGTTTAACGTTTCATAATTTAACACAAATTCCCCATTGAAACAAATTATCTTCAGAGCAAATATGAGGAATTATACCATTAGTTCAAAATGTTCTTTTTCTTATTTGTGAATGTTCAATGAAGAAGCCAGTTGGAGATTCATTAGTCACATCTTAAGTCTTAAATTAAAAACAATATTTTCATTTTAATATAGTAAAAGTATGTATTTACTAACAGGTTACTTACAAAAGTGCTTATATTTCTGTATTGAATTGTTTGTTTGACCACCACTTTCTATGTTTCTACGGGGTGGTTAAAGTTACAATTTAACTTTGAAAATTTTATTCAAACCTGATGTAATACGTTTAAATTAAACAACAAAGATGTAGCAAATACAGTGTCGCTTATCAGGCGAGTCTTAATATGAGCAGATTTCTAATTTTCACGTTTTATTTTAATCGGAACAAGCTTATTCGTTTTATCCTCATCCTTAATATGTTATGATTTTTGTTAAATACTGTAATGCTTTTTAATTGCTATAAGATGAAAAATACCACATAGAAATCCTAGGAAAAAGCCTATATATGACATCAAACAATATGTTTTGTGCTTAAATATAATTTTAGAAACCGCACTGTGGCACATATATTTTCAAACTGTATTTTCTTACTGTTATTTCAAAAGGTTTCAAAATGTATAATTGGACGCCCAGTGCTCAGACAAAATACATTCCAAATTCCTCAAATCTCCGACCCTTCACTATCAATTTCCGATCGAAATTCTTTCAATTCTTTTATAAAATTATAAAATGATGTAGATAGTGCTATTCGCGAGTTAATTAATGTAGATATTACGAGAAATTTGTAAAAATTCGTAGTGGGGTAGCGTGGAATATATAATAATAATAATAATAATAATAATTGCTACAACCCATAACCTGGAAACCAGGCCCCAGAAGCTATAAGCTTGTGCGGGAGGGAGGGGGCGATTATTATTATTACGTAGACCCTATGTGCGTAGGAACCACAAAATGATCAAAATAATAAGCTGTAATCATCATTATCAAGCTTAAATAAGTTATTGACTTGACTTCTAAAGGCCTTTAGACTTAACCTAAAAAAAATTAAATTCTTGTTCAAACTGTCGGTGTAATCTTTGTTATGTAATTTTCCAACATTTCACAAAAATCTGAACTCTTTCACATATACATGGTGTAACTAATATAACTAGAAATCTTGTAATGGAGGGTCGCTTCTGCTTTCTGCTAGTTTTATAGAAAATAAAAAAAAATTGAAACAAAATTTTTTTTGTTTGTTTCGTATGTTTAAGGTAATGCGAGTACAATAGACGTACTTAAAATTTAAAATGTGATTTTTTCGAAAACTGGCAGGAAGCGACCACATGTTGATAAGGAAAATGTTTTAAATCATTACACCGTTCCCCCATTACAAGGGTTCTAGTTTTATTAGTTACATCCTCTATATACTTGCATACATTATAAAATTTCTTGAAAGGCCAGGACATTACTGTACAGCTTTTTTACAAAAATTGCACTACTACTTATTGCTCTTCTATTAAGTTAACATATCTCTTTGTCTCGATCAGTCACTATCGTCAGTGAGTTGGTTTCTATCCCAGTAGCATACTATATTTCATAAATATTTGTTAAACATATTTTAAATATTAAATGTTTTTTTAATTTAAAAAATGTTTATAAAATCTTTATTTTACATCGAATAATTTATATTTAAATATTTCTATATCATACATATTTAATACATATTTGCAGAAATATATAAATTCATATATAAACTTACATATTGATGTAATAATTTTTATTTTGAGGGTTTATATTTAAATAAGAAAAAAGTGCTTTTAGATTTAGATATGATATATTATAAAAATAAAGTATAATTTATTTAAATACTAGACACATACATAGATGCAATTGTAACAAAGATGAAATACACAACTCACTACTTGCTTACCTTTAATTGAAATAAATGTTCCGGCTAAATATGTTGTAGTTGTGAAAAGCCTTCCTTTCCACAGAGACTCTCAGGCGGGTCGCTTTAATGTATCCTTATCTATTATGGGAAAATATGGGAAAACAATAATAAAAACACATACACAAAGTAATTTTCAAAATACTAACAATACAACTTTATTTTTAATTAACAGATACCAAAGAAAAACAAAGAAAACAAAATGAAAATTGAAAATAGATACCAGAAAATAGATTTTCTTTTATGTGAAGTAAAAATATAGAAACACTTCTTAGTTATGAATTTATTTTATTTATGAACTATTTAAAATCAACAAAAAAATCTGATTACTAAATTCTATCTTTTTAATTATATCATTATTTTTTTTATAAATCCCAAAATAATAACACATATTTAATTTTCTTTAATTATAAAAAATATATATTTAACGATTATAATTTGTTTATATCTTTTTTATTGACTTTTGGCATCATGATAATTTCTTAATAACTAAAAACAAAACTAACTACAACCAAAAACTCACTTTTTTATTCATTAAGATTGCAACCATTTTCTTTTTAAAAAATAGGCTCCACGAGATTGCTAACTTTATTTTATTAACTCCCCTTGTGTCTGCTTGGCTGCTTTTATTAGTCTTGACAAAAAATACAAGAAATAGATGTTAACGGCCTCTTTTAAATATTTCCAATTAAAAGGCTTTACTAATTGAAATTCCAAATCTCTTTAGTTGTTTTAAAGCAATGGTAAGTAAAGTTTTATTTATATATATCCCAATCTATTTAAGATTCATTCAATTTCATAAATTCTTCTTGTTAGCAGATAATAAAATTTCTATCGAAAAATAAATTAATCTTGTGATTATCCTTAAACACTTGATTTACCAACTTTCTTAAATTTGACGCTTTGACGCTTCACAAAAATATTATTAACCTCTAAATCTTGACATTGATTTCTTTACATTTTAACTTATAACATAACCTTAAATTGCTTTATGCTCCACAAAAAATTGTGAACTTCTTGAAAGATGAAATTGGAAGAGAGTATATGGAAAAATGGCTGTCCTTTTTATATGATTCGGTTGAAACAATTGATTATAATGCAATTTTTACATGAAACAAATAAAACTTTGACAAGTCCTTTTAACATAACTACATTACGATTTATAAATTTTAATTAATTCTAAAACTAATTGGATAATGTTATAGATAAAAAATTCCCAATCTAATGGTATATAACACTCTTATGAACAAACAACACGAACTTTATAAATGAATGCCAATAAACACAATCTCCTTAAAAACTGAATAATGCCCTTATTAATTAAAATAAATACCTAAAATACCTTTTACACCTTTCTAGCTTTACAAACATAAAGGCATAATCTCAGGCATCAAGCAACATGAAAATTCAAGCCAATTAACAATATTCATTGAACGTTTTAAAATTGCAGCAAAATTATATGTTGTTTATTTGATATCATTAATTAAAAGCAGCCCCTACCAGATTAAGATATGAGCAATTATGTGGTACTGAATCAGCTTTACAAACCTTCACCAAAATAAGTTAACCAAGAGCTAAATTTATACAACTAAGGTATCTCGGTAACATGAAAACACATTTATTAACTATTAATTGATAAAGTAAGATAGTCAATGCTTGTATACCTCCCCATTACAGTACACCTTGTCTGTTTTAGGTTTAAAATTACATTGAAATTGACCTAACATCATTAAATTGAAAAATTAGATAATCCTCTCCCACATCGTTAATGGACAAGGAGAATTAACTAAATTTTATGGAAGAATCAGTTTTCCAGATATCTTTTATCTGACTATTGTGTGCAAGTGTGCATATTAACCATAAATAACCATATTTTACTTCATAAAAGAAAAATTGCTCAAAATTATTCTTTAGAAAATTGAGGTTATGCAAACCATCTAATGGGTGTTGCTTTGAAACTTCATATATATATTGAGATGATATTCTATCATCGATTGAAAATTTAACACATTAATAAAACATTAAAAATATTTAAAGGCTACGAACATAAATAGACATGATACGATACTAGTTTTATTCATCTTAAAAGTTACATGCTAGCTTACGTGTAGGATTATTAACATAGAATAGAAATGTAGGAGTACAAGAGCTTTCATCAGTATTTAACCTCACTTTATAAAAAGTATTGAGTTATAAAAAGGCATAGCAGTCAATTATGCTATTTTATAGCAAAATATGTTTTATGTAACACAGGTTGCATGTTTGCGATAGTTTATCCACTTTTCTTGATTGTTTTATATTAACATTAGGTTTGAAATTGACTTTTAGGTTAACGTAAAACAGAATTTTTCTTTTCTCGCAAAGCCGAATTAGTTTTAGGTAGATATTTCACTGGAAATAGTTAAAACCGATCAATACCTTGCTATTTATGAGTTTGTATTTAACTTACTGTATCTAGTATTTGGAAGATTTGAGGTCATATAAATGCAGATATGGTTTTGTAGATATTCATTGATTTTTACAAATTTTTAGATTATTTTGATGTTTGCTCTATTATTTAGATTCAGTACTGTATTCTGGACAAGATTGGTTGAAGTCTAATTTAATTTATGTTGTTATTATTCAATACTTGCAGAAGCATTGCTTGATGCCTAAATCGTTGTAAACAGATTTTTAAGTTAAGTTTTTTTCTAGTATGTAATTATAATTTGTGTAAACTCCATGTGAGTAGGTTACCTTGCGTGACTATGTAAATATTTCGAGCATAGAGATAGATGGGAATTCATGTATTCCGAATGCAATTTAGTTTTAATGAGATTTGTGATAGCTGATCGTTTTTATTGATTTTTTCAGTAATTGTTCAGTTTAGACCATAAGTGAATTATGTTATTTTAATTGTCCTTTTGAAAGCTATCTTTCTATCTTTTCAGAATTAAGATTAGTGTTAATTATGAACACATGTTCGTTTTTGTGACGTCATGACGCTCGCGTTATTTGATTGTTTTAGTGTTTTGTGATTGTTTTTGGCTCGATCGTATAAAAGGGCCCCGGAGAAAGAACAATTTCATAAAACTATAAGGGTGAGACCCACGTTGGCTCACGATAAAATCTGAAAATTTAAATTGGGTTAGGTTAACTCACACATGTTTTTCAGTTAATAAACAAACGTCTATCATATGGAATTGGATATTTACCTGTATTAGGAAAACAAAGATTTGTTTTCCTTTTTAAAACACAATCACTGGGAATTGTTATCGATTTATTTTATTTAAATCAAAAATAGATTTTTATTGATCGTCAATTTGGATATCGACATTGTATGAATCAGCTGATATGGATAAAAGCTATCATTACCGATTGTACGGAACGAATTAAGATAAATTTGTTATATACAAGGTGGGTCGAAAATAAGATTTGTTGTCTCTTGGGAACAATTGTTAGAACAATTTAAAGTCATTCTTGTCAAATTCAAGAGGTTCTTACTGTACAAAGTTTGTTGTTTTTCAACAATTTCAATTTGTTTATTAATTGTAAATATTTTGTTTTGGTTGGATACATTTATTTTGACGTTTGTTTGTTCAAGGGAAGCCAGTTGCAACCCCCATGTCAGATTGACAACTAATACAAATTCACTTGAGCAAGCTTAAAGAAGATTCTCTTTTTTAATTTATTTTTAACGTATTTGTTTCTCTTGATAAGTTTTTATTTATTTTTAATAAAATAAATCTTGAATTCCGGTTTGGTATGGCAAATATCATGACAGGATGTATTAAATGTTTTTATAAATTCATATTGAAAAGTATATACAAATATATGTAAAACATTTCATATACAAATAAAACTTAATATAAAATTTAGCATGGTTAGAAATCTTTACTAAATGATGCGTTTTGCAAAATCGTTTTTTGTCGAGTATTTTTGTCGAATTTACATTTAAATCTTCATAGTTGATAAATATTTAACGTACATTTTTAAATACATATTTCCAATTTAGGATATATTATAGGTTTTATAAATATTACATAATTTCATCAATGTTTAACTGTACAATTAAAATAAGTAAAAAAAAACTAGTCTGAAATTTTGTTATCATTTTACTTAATACGTTTTTTAAATGGTTTATTGTGAAAATATAATATAATATCAATTTTTGTTGAATGTTTTATGCAACCTTATAGATATAATTTTGTGTTCTAAGTTTTTAATAATATTTTATAATATTACTATCATATTTATTACGTTAAACAAAGTTTTATTTTTTATATTTTTGTAGGTTTTACCCTGACAATGAACCAAACAAAAATGATTTTTATTTTGATTGTTTTATTTCTTTTATGCAGATTTCAGTCAGCCATTCACTCAATCATTTTGGGATATATATTTATATTGTGTCAAATTAAAAGTAAATACAATAAAATATACTTAAACAACATTTATAATACTAAAAATAAAAAAAATCTATCATTTTTATGTTTGACAAATATTGAGAATTAAATGTTTCATTTATATATAATGCCTACCGGGGCAGGCAGGCATTGATATCAGTTTCCAAAATATTTTCTGAAAAGGTCTCAAGTCTTGCTCTTGGGCTATTGCATTTCTAGATTTATTTGTATTCTTTCCTCTCAAGGATAATTTATAACCTAATCAATTTGAATCAAATGGAAAATAGTTAGTCGAACGGGCCACCTAAATTGACTGAACGTTAAAAACAGAAGATATTGATCCGAAAACTGTATTGAAACATTTTCCTTGTTTGATGGTAACCTTTTTTTTATGATTCTTAATTCTTATAATAATAGAAATTTTAAACATGACAAATCTTTCTACTTTCAAACCAAACAGAAGTATTCCATTAAAAACTCGTCAAGCCATAGAAAATGAGCTTCAAACAGTAACAAAATAAAAGTAAGCAGATCTAGGCAGAACAGAAACTTAAAGTTTTAAGTGCCTTTAGATTTGCAAAGTTATATATCATGTCGATGATTAATTTCCGTATACATATAGTACATAAGAAGCCTTTAAGATCGACCGAAATCCCAAAAATATTTTAGTGACATTTATGATAACACATGTGCTAAACAATATATGTAGACAGTAATTTCCTGAGTCGTTCATTGTATGTTACACTTTACTTATGTTATTTCCAATGGGGTAAAAGCATTTTAAAGCAACTCCACCCGGAGCGTGTGTCAGTTATAATAAATTTAATGGATTTATATCAAAAGTGGGTCACATGAAAGGATGTGTTCTCTTCCTGTAAGTATACACATTTAGCAATGTATGATAACAATTTAACAAAAATCCTTCCTTATTGATTTATTGCATATGCAGTCGCCTAGATACTGTTATGAAAGTCTAGGCTGCTTAATACCTTAAACATGCAAATTAATACTAAAATAACGTGACTAAAATATGGAAATCGAGTATGAAAGGAAAACGTCGTTTCCATTAGCTCCTTTTACATCTAGTCTCACTAAGATATAGGCAGAGTGCGTTTTGCGTTGATTATTCCTTTACCACAGGGAGGCTTTACGTATAATAGTTATTACTCCTCTTTAGGGACAAACATGCGTATATTTCGAACAATTCTCAGTGACATTGATAATTAGTTAGCGAATTTATTATTATATCCAAAACGATTGTTTGTCCCTAAGTTTGTGCTGTACTCTAATGTCTCTGGTAAGTGCATTCTCGATGTGGGACTTCAAACTAATAACTTTTTGGTAATTAGTCTAATATTCAAAACTAGGTACAATAAACTTTGAACCTTTAGGTCGAAAACACTTCAACAAAATTACCAAACCTTGACGTTTCACAAA
Organism: Agrypnus murinus; assembly: GCA_929113105.1. Taxonomy (NCBI): domain Eukaryota; kingdom Metazoa; phylum Arthropoda; class Insecta; order Coleoptera; family Elateridae; genus Agrypnus; species Agrypnus murinus. The sequence continues at coordinate 18,694,736 of OV816027.1, forward strand.
ACCTTATATTTTTATCATGATCAAAGTTCAAATCTAACCCTGCAAATTTCAATATTGAGAAGCAGCTAGAAACACACTTTGTTTCTCTGATGTTAAATTGCTACTTCATTGTTAAAAAAATTGATTCCCTTTTTTTACTTTTTAGAAAATAAATGACTAGTTTAAAAAACTCTAAAAAACAAAAATCTTGACATTTTAAATTATTATTATACAATTATTATTTGTAAATTTTCATTAGCGTAAAAACTAATTAAATAAACTTATCTGAATTCAATCATATACAACAAAAATAGATTATGCCTCTAATTTTAATGTCGACGTCACAATATCTCCTTAATATATCCTTAGGCCCACCAAGCCTATAATTGATAGATCGGGGTGGCAAAACCATTAAAAAACCAAGTCCCGTCACAATTGAGGTTGGATTCGATCGGGTAGTGGTCCCACTTAGCAAGAGCGTTAAGCTGGGGAATAGTCCTATTACTGGACGAGGTACTTCGGTACCGGCGGGTGAGCACGTGACGCAAGTCAATCGCTCCGGTACTATGCCTGCGATAGCTAGTAGAGGGTGCATAGGCAACCTCGCTCCGACCAGTGAGCTGATCTGGTAGCAATTGCTGTACTGCCGGTTATGCAACTTGCGCGCTGATTGGACGTATCCCAATCACTTCCTTCTGGAAGGGAACGTGGGGGTATGTTAACACGGGTACCACACGTAAAACATACAGACAATCAATATCTCATTAATCATAAAAATTAACTTAATCTCATAAAAGCACCTTTTTACACATTCCTTTCTCCACAAATCTACACATTAAATTATTACTAATATTATCTTTTGATGCCAAAAACTTTGATTTACAAACCAAATTACATAATTCAAATGAACGTTAGAAAAGCGCAGCTTGTCAAACATGTTTCTATGTGATTATCTTATATAATTACTTTATATCTCGTTAACATGAAATTTATGTTTCATAGAACACTTTTAATAGAACATATTTTGTGTGTTCTAGACTATTTCTAACATTAAAAATGAACTAAATTTTATTGAGTTAAAGAAATGCATAAACGATCCCCAAATCGTTTTCGTGAAAGTAAATTATCGTTAGTATGATCAAATATCATGACAATATGTATAATATTTTTGATTCATTTTGTGTCAAAATAAAACTTAAAACGACCCTCTATTATAATTCTCTCGAATTTATTTCTCGCTAGCTACAATAAACTAAATACAAATTTCGCATTGTAATATTTTAAATTTTTTTCTAACTTGTTAAAACAAATTTAAGGTTTAAGTTGACGATTGGATTGATCTATGACCCCATTTGACAAATTAAAAATGTATTTCGACTTTTATCATTGATATAAAAATTAAATAGCCTGAGAAAGAAATATTTTAGTTGAAATCATATTTAGCTTGGGTACAAAGAAATATTAAATTACAGATGCAAATCTTGTCTATATCTATTATTGGCCGAAAATGCTTCATGACTCCTAAATACGGGAATGAGAAGTATCTCTTTCTTCGTTGAATGTATGTTAAGGGGTGCTTCTTATTCTTTTGTGACTGCTCGATCGGACGAAAGAAGTTTAACTTAAGCCAGAGAAAATGTTTTGTAGGGCCGTTGAATTTGTAATTTCAGTCTATCGCAATGGTTAGGAATTTGTTTAAAGATGTGACATTTTATTCTTGAGGATAGATTAAATACAAAGTCCACGCAAACAATTAATTTATTATCCAAAAATTCAAAATTCTACATGTAATTATACGTTTCGACAATAATTAATACAAGTTTCTAATTAAATGTCCATCTTCAGGCAAACTACGAACAATTAATTACAAAGACAAATCAACAACACCATAAAATATTTCAGTTAATACAACAACCATAAGAAATGTCATCAATAATAAAAACTGGGGAAAGAAGAGGAAAACATGTATTACAGATCAACTGCGTATAAATATATAATACTTAAGATATTATTCTATATTTATATAAATAAAAGTTATAATTTAATGAATAATTACTCAATATTTAAGAAACTAATTAATAACATTTTTCATGAATTTACCCAGGTTAGAATACATATTCTAATGTACACGACGACCCAACAAGCAAGAATCAAAAGGAGTGTGAGTAAATTTAGTTGTTATATATTAAAACATGTTTTAGGTATCTTAGGTTACAAAATTGGGATATTATTTATTTCAGTTTTTCTTGAATGTTTTAGCTTCATGTTAGATTTGTGTATTATTGTAGGGTATCGCAGGCTATGCTTTTCCATTTCCCAAGAAGCTAACACAGTTTCGTGTGGATATTTCACTGAAAATAATTAAATTAAGTCATTATCTTGAAATCTATTATGCCTCAATTAACTTAGCTATCTTTATATCTGGATAATCTTCTGTTTTGTGTAAAAAGGTATCGGATCTAGATCACGTTCACAGTTTGGCATATTATTGATGTTTACTTAATATTTTTCACCATTGTTTTGATTCAGTCACCTGAAGTAGTGTATTCTGGACGAAAATGGTTGGAATTTTGTTTAACATAAGATTTTATTAAGGTAGGACTTGCATTAGCATCGTGTTTACCATAAAACCTTGGTGGTCAACTTTATATGTTTTGAGTGTCTCATTAGTATTTATTTGTAATCATTGTAGATTTATCTAAGGGAGTTACCATGTCTTATGAGGTAATTATCTTATGTACTAGATTAGCTAGAATTTGTATAGTTTTGGTGTAATTAAGTTTTAATTAGTTTTGTGACAACTGTCAGTTTTTGTTAATTTTCTCTTCTCTTCTGTTAATAATTATTTTGGACCATAAGTGTTTTATTGTTTTATTTGTCTTTTTACCAGCTTTCTCTCAATAGATTTAAGAAATTTGTTAATTGCGATCACATGTTTAAATTTTGTCATAAACAATTGTGTTCAAGAAATTTTCAAGTTTTTCGATTGTTTTTAACCAAACGTATATAGGGAGCTGCAAACGAAAACAACGTCAGTCAATTAAAAATCAAAGTGCAAAATCTACGTCTCCTGGCTCAAAAAATATAACCAAAAAGTTGGGTTATCTTCCCATATGTTGTTTGTAAACAAATAAACGTCATGAAATATAATATAAATACAAAGATTAGTTAAAGTTTCACAAGTTTTATTAATTTCTTAACCTGACAATATTGTTTCGACACTTTGTGTCATTATCAAAGGTAGATAAGATTGAATAAACGTCAATTTTTAAAATAAATTATACATACCAATATGAGTTTCATCGAACTTAGAAGAATTAACTTCACCTTTATTATGCAATTGTTTGGATTTGCGAAGGAATTTATTTGATTTAAACAAGTTTTTCTATCGATCAACGGTTCGATAAGCAAATGGAAGCAACAGCTGTCAGCATCAATTTTGTGTAGTGTGTGCATTATCGTTATATTTTCCCGCGGAAATTCTTAAAAGGTAGTGTCTCATATATAGATTATTAAACCAAAAGTAAGTGGAACATTTCTCTAGTCAGAAATTTAAATAAACAATTTCAATTGTTCTTCTATGCTTAATAAAAAAAACTGTTTAAAACTGTTACTGTTTGTAATTTAAAATCATTTGTTTATTATTCATGTGTTAGGCAACTATGCAACCATTCTATAGCACAGACTATGAAATAATTTCTCGTCCAGCAGCAGAACTCCAGGTGTGTTTTAATACTTTTGTTTCTTTGTAGGTTTTGAGTTTGGTAAGACTGATTTAGGTGTTTATGGTAGTCTCATGCTCACACAATTTAAGACTGAATTAACCTACTGGGTAAATGAAAAATTATTAAGGTTTTATATTTTTATTCTATTAAATCATCTCACTGCAAAAATGACTATGTAATCTACTTTTTTTCGCAAGAGTGGAGAATACACAAATTACGGGCGTGCGCCATTTCAATTATTTTATGACATTTTGTTAAGTTTAACAATGTTCTTCCCGCACCGTTTGAGTTACGTAATTCAAGTTGTTATTCAAGTTCAAATTAGGTTAAATAAATATATAATAGATACATCCATTTTCTGTGGCGATTTTTTTAAGATAAATAATTGCTAAAAGGTAAATAAATTTAAAATTAAATTTATAAATTATTTATATCATATTGTTTAAGGGTTATGAATTTAACTCAGTTGTGATCATTTAAAGACTTTTGAAGTTTAAATAATGGTTAAATTTAAACAACTTCAAGTTAAGACAGATTACCAGAGACTTTCTTACCGCATCGATAAACTTTATTGATTAAATTTAAAGAAGTATTTTGCGAGGTTGCTTGTGAAATAAAAAATATGTAACAACGTTTATCTCAACATATGTTATTCAAAAAATTTGAATGTAGTCATCTTAATTCTCTAATCATTATTTCTGTTGAATTCAATGAACTGAAATTCCTTTTAATTTCTTATCAGAAATTATTTGAAAGTTCTCTATTAAAACTAGCTAATATTATTTACAAATATTCCGTTAGCAGGGTGTAAGGGTTATGTTAATGGTATCAATAAGGGTTAAGGTTAAATAAAATGTTTTAAAAATATTACTGTATGACGTTTGGAAACAGCAAATTGTTTGTCGTCCGCATTTGAAACACTTTTATAACAATTTTTTTGCCTTATTTTGATTTAATTTAAAAATTGATCGATATTGACTCTTTCCAAATATATAACATCATATTAATTACGATCATTTACGTACAATTTGGTGGTGTCCGATACATTTTGGTACAAATACAATCCATTCTTAAATTTTAAATAAGCTGTTCAAATAACACCTACGACCTGAAAGTAATTTTTTCTAATTAAAGAAAAGTCTATGTTTCTTTTTTAAACAGACTTAGTATTATTATTATTCTGGCTCTTATTTCATTCTGAGTTTTTGTGTGTTACATATTTTGGCGAGCCTAATCGTGGAGTTCTTGAATTTTGTCGGTACACAGTACACCTACTGCCTAGCTTCTTCTAAACTGAGATTTAAACACGCAGAAAAGATTATGGGCGAACTGAACAGCATGGGAGAAATAACAACACCACAGTCTATTTAGATTTTACTAACAAGGCTGTTGAAGCTGCATTTTTGCTGTGGTGTGAAAAAAAACAGACAGAATATATAGAGTGCTTACTAAATATCTCTTATATGAATTGTTGTTGTTATGATTGTCACTGACGAAGATAGAGAAAACACGAGAAAAATGCAAAACTTCTCTCCTCTCAATGAAGCTGTTAAAAGCTGTGGTTCCTTTAGTGCAAAACTTTTTCCTTACAATTAACCTCAAATTCACTTTCTAGTTTTTCAAGTCTGTTTTCTCTTTCTCACATCTTAACCTTTACGGGTATGTCATGATACGAGGGGTGTGCTTCTTCAGAGAAATTGCCCCACGTAAAACGTTTTGTTCTTTCATCATCTTCTATTTTGATTCAGATTATGGTCTGGAACTCCTATTAGCAGTTACTAGTCAGACTTCTAGGTATAGTTACAAGTTTTAATTACTTAATAACGATTTCTTTTACTGTTCCAATAAGTATCAGTTTAACAAATATTAATCAGGTTTTTGTTTATTGGGTTGTAGGTGGTTAAAAAATCTCAAATTTAAAATTAAATGGTTGAAATTTAAGTGGATTTAGTTTTCTTGGGCGCCACCTAAAACTAATCTTCACCAATAATTGCATTTAACTAGATTGTGTATTAACTCCAAAATATCATACCAAATTTCCAATAATTAACACATTTCAATTAACAAACAAATGTAACATAAATAAAACCATTTAATAACATAATCGAGAATTTGTAACTAACAAAATTTATAAACAATAATACTTAGCTTGAACAATAAGCACGGCTAGTTTCGTTTTAAATCAAAGCAGGTTGTAGATGAATTAGAATGCCAGCTGATTCATAGAGCTATGGAGAAGGGCGCCAGCACGATTGATCTAAACAAATAAAGTAATAACAGTAATGCTGCACAATAACGGAGTTATAGACGTGAATTAGTCTCAATCATGCAAGCTCCGAATTCCTTCACTCCGTTATAATACCGAAATATCAAACAACAAAAGTAAAAAATGGAAATAAATAATTCCAATAATATAATTTATTTATTTGCACATAAAAATCTTTATCTAATCATTGGATTGATAGTTGAATTGGTAGTTGTTATTTAAATAATGTTTTATTATTATAGTTAAATAATGTTACAACTAAATTAAAAATACTTAAAGATACTTGAAAAATTAAATTCAAAATCTTATAAAAATTGATTTCTTATCGTATCATGGATATTCCTTAAATTAAACTTTATGAACATTCTAGTAACTCAACCTTAAAGTTTTTACAACGAACTTAAGTACGCTTCCACATAAAAGTAAGATATTAGAACCCACCTGGTTGTAGTAGGTACTCCAAATATTGCGGATGAAAAAACCATTCATAATGCCTTATATTTGATTTCATCGTATATTCGCCGGTATTATTATCAAATGTAAAGGGAAAACCTGTAGCTCAACTATGAAGGCCAAACTAAATTATTATTCAAAATGAATACTAGACTTAAACTTGAATTTAAGTCTAGATCGATTTCCTTATAAATAATAACTTATCTTGTAGAAAAAGCTTATCGATCACGTCGATAAAACAGGAAGAAACTTTAATTCAATAAAAATATCACCTTTCAGATTCGAGGGAATGGTTCCAAAATGGACGCAATGGGTAACTTCGTAAAAAAATACTATGATTTCGTTACATTTTAAAACTTCCAAACAATGATTTAATACTTTCACTATTTCACAAAACCATTTTGTGTACTAATTATACAATAATTAACCCATCAAAAAGGAATTTCGCTATTAAATCACAAACATTTAAACGGCATAAAATCGAACGTCTTGCTTTGTCAAGAAATCTTCAAGAAGTGAAAGTGTTCTAGAAAAGGCATCTAACATTTAATAGCTAATGAGAACGGTAGAAAACCATCGATAATTTGTAGTTGAAATGCCAAACATAGATGGCGCCATAAAATTATTATTAAAATGGTATTTTAAACTTCCAAAGGATGAACCAATAACATTTTTATCAATATACGATGTGATATTAAAACAAAAAAATAGACAGAAAAAACTGTCTGTTACAACTTCAAGAAATGAAAAGTAATTAGTAAAAAGTAAATTACATCTTATTGGACTAATATTGTTTTTAGAATTCAATAAAAGAAACTTTAATTAAAATTGCACATTTCTAAGAATTCATACCAACAAATCCAATGCAGGTAGTTGTTATCTGACAACAGCCTGAATTGTTAACAGATTGCCTATCTGATAAATTAGATACTATCTGTAACCAAATAAGTTCTTGACTATAAAGATCGGGATTCTAAATTGATTCATACATACTCGTAATACCAATGAGACCTTAAGTGATCTCAGTTTGTGTTTAAAAAAGACCACAAAATACAGCTCTAAAATGAATAATGAATTATTTATAGTCTCAGCTTACATTCTGGCTTTTGAATGGACTGATCTCTACGTCATGCCAGAATCTGATTAACTTGACCATTATTTCCCTTTAATTACTACGTAATAAATTAGGATGTTTTTGACCTTTCATATATGAAAATAATGTGATTCTGAGTTTGACTCTTAAACATATTTTGAGCCTGGCCTGCTTGCTGATGCTTTCAACTTAAATACAAAATAACTTCATTAAATAAAATTAATAATGTATATAATTTTGTTATCGTTAATCGTCAATAATTACGTAACTTTAATTAATATTAATCGCGAGCAGATGGCGGTAGTTACTGATAATATCACGGCTTTCCGAACTAAATATTCCGCACGGATATAAAACTCACGAGTGAAGAAGTGACAGCTTTACATTCGATGGTTTCTGGCAGAGGGCATAACCTTTCGTCTTGTCATTTATTTGCCAAGATTTAAATTTGGGACGGCCGTCATAACCCCGTGCGGGGTTATTATTATTATGGGGTTATAACCCCGTCACGGTCATAATAAGGCCGTAAAGCTAAAACTGACGTTTACGTAGGGCGCGAGCTGGTCTAGTGGTTTTATAGTGCATTTCGGAGACGTTAATTAGACAGTGAAATTTAAAACTAAGCAAGGCTTGAGATCGAATTAATGAATAAAACCTGGGATATTGAAGAAAATAAATTACAATATTGTTATAGGGAATAAACTTCCTGGAGGGTAGGCTTAGGGTTTTGAACACGAGCATTTTTATAGGCACTACTAACAGAACTAAGTAGAAATAGTCATTTAAATTTTTTTTTACTTAACTTTTTCTTTTGTATCAATCTGAAAGTAGTTTAGACTCTAGCATAATTAAATTTAATTCAAGTATAATTAATTGAGGAGAAACAGGTAAACATTAGTGTTGTTTCGTCAACAAGTCGCCATTGGTTTTCTCCTAGTACTTACTAGTGAATTTAATTATTTATTTTAAAGCGATTTCAGTGGCGCCCTAAAAACATTTAAATTCAGCTGTGAATTTTTACTTCACTTATATTTTCTTATCCTGCGAAAAATTTCTTTTGGATATCATCTTAAAGCCTCTAAAGTTAGATTTATTGCTTGAAGTAGGTATACAAAATGTACAAACTTTTCGATTCTGCAATACCAGATACTTATAGTGTATCAAAATAAATATGTATATTAAATAAATCACTAATATGATCACTAACTGTTTTAAGGAGATAACGTGATTTCGGCATTCGAAGTGTGCTCCCTGCGGTACGCCTAGTATGCAGGATTGTCACGTCATATTTACTTATGATGTTTGCACCTCTGTTGAAATTGGATTAAATCAATGATCTAAGTCACGGCTTAGACGTGACAATTTGTCCCTCTACAGCTTTTAAGCGTGCAAAATCAGGGATATACAAGAAGTTTATTTTCCACAAGGTTACTAAAATAGTTTATTCAATCATTTGTAAATAATTCATTTATTCAATCGCGTAAGTTAATTCTTTTGAGTTAAGCCGATTTAACGCAGTTAACCCACGCTTCCATAATATTAAATCTCAAGACGATGACTGCATAACAGTTACAAGCACACTTCTATTCACTGTCTTTTTGGGTTTTTACATTGCAAATATTCTGTAATTCTTCGCCTTACTTCTATATGCATTATAAATAATCCAAGCAGTTACGAAAACCCTCTTACCTTAGTCTTTCGATGACAGGGAACCCTTGTGACAACAACGTTCCTAACTTTCCGCTAAATAATTATTGCAGATAGCTCCCTCTACAGTTTAAGACTTACATTTATAATATATTCTATAACTAAGTTACTTTTATTATTCAAAGGTGCAAGACCTGGAAATTGCCCGTCAGTTCTGCCAACTCTTTCGAATTATTTAATTAAGGTACTTTTGATTAATTTCTAAGTTATAATAACTGAAAAAGGAAGGTGAATAAATCTGAAACAAATACTACTGCAGTTAAAACTAGTAAGAAGCGTGCAAGTAATGGTTAGGATATCGATATACTTTTAGTCGAATAACTATAGTATCGATATTTTATGTAGGAAATGGTTTTAAAAATTTTAAAGAAATAGTAAGACATCTGTTAGTTTCTCATTGATGTTTAAATTGTATGTCCTTTGAAATCATTTTAAAGATGATACATGTTCATTTCGAATACAGAAGGAATAGATAAATATCATTGCGTTCTGTATTGAAGAATCTTTCACTGTAGTGACTGTGGCAGAATTTTTCTAATTAATTTTTCTATTAACAAAACGTAATACAATTCCTTTAGTTTGCATGTAGGCTAGTTAAACTTTTAACAAGACCTGACGAACATTTCAAGAATTATCTTTCATATAGTAGAGAAGATTCTTCTATTAGACCGAATAGAAGCACTAGCAAGATACCTAAGTACCAGTAACTGAAATCGGAACTGTGATTGAGTAGTTGTTACGTAACTACGATTGAATTTATCACTTTATAGGTTTAAATACTTAAATTCGGAATATTTTAGTAATTGTGTAGTTATTTCTACTATTTATTGGAACTATGTAGTTCCATTACTTCTGAGTAACTTTTAAAGTATGTGGAACGGTATTGTCACTTAGTATAATTACTTTAAAGTCGTTGCAACTTCACAGTGGTATTATGATAGTAGCAGTAACTTTCCCGAAGCTACTTTAAAGTTTTTAAAACCTCACAGTAGTATTGAAAGTAAAACTTACGTTTTTGTTACCCAAGAGAATTACTTTAAAGTATTTTTTCGTAAACTACTCCATCTCCAAATTTACTTGTAAAATGTTGGATTAATCAATAATCATTAATCAGTTTGCAATTTGTTATGATTGTTCGTCGATGTTTTACTACATAACCTTAACCTTCAATAAAAATAAGAAATGGTGCTAAATTGTGCCTTGGGAATTGTTATGTATGTAGCTTGAAGTTGGCAACATTAATTTGTAGTGCTGTAACTAGCCAATCCTGGCATTCCTTGCGGGCGTTGGTCAGGACCACTTGAGTCGGTTTGGAGGATATACGTCTTGTAATGCATGTATTGTGTATGTAATATGTAATGCTCCATGCTCACTCAATATTAATAAAGTTATTTAATGACAATAATTGAGTATCTTTTATTTAAGCGCATAAAAGAACATAACAGGAATAATATAAAAATGGTTTTTTGCATGTGTATCAACTTAATTAAAGACCTTCTTTATTAAAAAATATATTTAAAGAAGGCGCGTTGTTATTTTTCGACCTATCATCATCACATTTAACAGAAAAGTTGCAATGGTTTATATAATTTTCGTATACTGTCATGACAAAATAATCAAACATTTCATCGCTCTTTGTATTTTTAAGTACGTATTACAAATAAAATAGTAATCCATTGTGTCACACGATCGCAGCATTAGTATAGAAAATGATAGAGTATTTGCTAAGTTGCAAGAGTCAGAGAGAGCAACACGCGACACGATGTGTCAAAGAGAAAAGGAGTTCCACGAAAGTAGCAATTACTACGCCGCTACGTACCTGCTACCCAGAAATTGTTCCCCATTTTGGTTCCAGGCATGTAATGAAACCGTAGCAATTACGTGCTTGTGACTAGCGGCAAAAACTTAATAGTTCCACCGGTAGCTGCTGGTACGTAGCGATGACTAAAAATGCTGCTTGGGTACAGTTCAGAAAAAAAAGAGTAAGAAGGCTAAGCTTGTTTGTTAGGCTTAAGAGGATCAATACATTTAGAAACAATCGGGATTATTAAAGATTAACATTAGTAAAGCTTCCAGGAGCTAGGTTCAATTGGGCACATCAACACAGTTATATTTGTTAGACTCACCTGCGTGATTCAAAAAAGTTGAGTTCAGTAAACATAGTGAATGGTTTTGGAGAACTCCAGCTCGACTGTTGAACAGGTCCCAGCGATCAACATCCACATCCTTTGTGTTTAATCCCTACAGGAGTTGATTTCAGCATTTAACATTTTAACTATAAAAAATCTATCTTTTTTAATCCTGGTTCTATCCTGTTTAACAGTCGACAGTTAATCATTCGAGCAATTTTCTGGTTTTGACAGTAGAACAAAAATAACTTTGTGTATTTCGACCTTTTAGTTTACGAAATCAGTATTAGAACTCACTTTCATATCTTGTACTAATGGTCCATCCAGTGGCAGGCATCATTTAAAAGACACCCGATGACGTCATGTGTGGTAACAGCACGTATTCAAAAATGGGTTCTAATACAGATTTTGTAAGCTAAAGATCAAAACATACAACATTCTTTTAGTTCCACTAAAGTGTACCCGACTTTTAAACGGGAGAGAACCCGTTAATTGATTCTAGCTTCGTTATTATGCATTTTAGACTAGTGGTACCTTGATCCTATTTTATTCAAAATCACACTTGCTATCAATTTTCATACTTTAAACTAAATGGTTCAATTGAAAACAATTTCGATGACGTCATGTGCGGTACCAGCACATGTTCTAAAATGTGTTCTAATGCAGATTTCGTAAACTAGAGGTCAAAACATACCAAGTTCTTTTAGTTCCACTAAACTGTGTCCAGTGGCACCATTTAAAAGAATGCCGATTACGTCATATGCGCTAACAGCACATGTTCTAAAATGGGTTCTAATACAGATTTTGTAAGCTAAAGATCAAAACATACAACGTACTTTTAGTTCCACTAAAGTGTGTCCAAATGATTGAGTGTAGACTGTTAAACGGGATAGAATCCGTTAATTGGTTCTAGCTTCGTAATTATGCATTTTAGATCAGTGGTTCCATTGAAAACAATTCCGATCCGATGTGATGTGCGGTACTACCACATCTTTTACAATGGGTTTTAATACTAATTTCGCAAACTAGAAGTTAATATATGTACACAAAGTTCTTTTAATTTCATTGCTATAGCCAGAAGCTTGTTTGAATCATCCAGTGTAGTATTGTCACGTGGGTTTTCGTGACTGGAGGATGTAGAGGTAGAAAGGAAAATAAACACAAGTCATAAAAACAACTATATACTAACAATAGAATAAAGAATACAAATGGTTACACACATAGGTTATACAGTGTGAGGACTTACATGTCCTCTTAAATTTAACATAATCATGACGGTGGTCGGAACCACCCTGTTCTAGCACCAAATCTACAAGCTAAGCGTAGTAGTCAAACTCCTGGTGATCTACAAACTAAGCGAGAGAGGGCTTTAGCGCAGCCCCTCATAACTAAGCAGAACTAAGCAGTAGATAGATTAAAAGGTACTTTACCACCTTGCTTGTACAGTTGTGTTGAGTCATCTTCACTGACTGAATTGTAAACTCAAAGTAAGCTGTTTATATTTTACTCTGAATATCGCGGAAGCCTTACTGTATAATTGAATAAATTACAGATAATGAGATGAATAATAAGATGCAAATATAAATGCATACTGTATATATTATTTCTAATGAGATGCAGACTGCATACATTATTTCCAAGGATATGCAGACTGTATAAATTACTTCTAATGAGATGCAAACGCGTGCATGTATGTGGGTAGTCATTGCAGTAACCTTGATAACATTTGTACTAAATGAATACAAGTTGAAAAGTTACAAAATGGATTCCATTTGAAATAATTCCGTTTGTGACAGTATGACGGAACCCGTTAATTGGTTATATCTTCGTTATGCATATTATGCATTTTAGACTTGTGGTACCTTAATACTTTATTTATAATCACACTTACTATCGATCTTCATACCTAACATTTAATGTTTCAATTTAAAAAATCTCAATGACGTCATGTGCGGTACCAGCACATGTTCTAAAATGGATTCTAATACTGATTTCGTATACTAGAGGTACTCAATCGTTCATATACTAAATTGTTAAACAAGACATCGGTGTATATGCGTTGATGTAATGATGAACCACATTGACTGTTGACTGTCGACTGTTGAAGAGGCTCCATCAGCGATCAGCATACACATATGTTGTAACATTTGTGTTTAACTAATTTATCTTTATACATGAGTTGGTCTCAACACTCAATATCATATTGACCCAACTTCAAGAGAACTGAAGTAAGCCAACCAGAACGGGATAGGAGGAACGAAGTACAGTGTATAGACGAACTGGATGACTTAAAGGGCGTTATATTTTTGAATTTAAATTAACTTTAAATTTAAAAGTCATATCGGCAAATCAAAGAATTTTTTGCTTAACCTACATTAAGAAAAGTACATGCCTTGAAGGCAACTGTGCAGTACTTACTCCAACAGAAATTAAGATCAGTTATATCGCTAAGAAGAACTGTTCTCAACTAAGAATAACATATTGGCTAAATCTATATTAGTTTTTAGTGTAATCACAAAATCATATTTGCAACTTACTTTACAGTTGATATGATATTTATTTATTATAAAAATAACTTCCAGTAATGCACAAGTAAGTATAATAAACTCAATTTTTTATGTATAATTATTATTAATCAAGTAAAGAAATAAATACCACTTCATTATTAGCACCACAACATATACACATTCCAGTTTAGATCAAATTTTCCATCCTTCTTTCTTTGGACAAACTGCTGAAGAGATCTTTCTTACTCGAGATTGTATCAAGCATAAATACAGTCTGAAATCTTCCAAATGATATCTGCAAACACTTTGTAAAAAGAAATATGATTTCAAATTTGTGCTAAAGCACTTTTACCAACATAAATAATTCTCGTACATCCTTCTTATGGTAAATACTTATATTCAATACCTTTTCTTCAGTTTTACAGCAGTTTACATTTAATATTGTATTATTTAACACTTTGTATTTATTAAAACGTAATATTTTTAATAAATTTTAGCATTTCAAAATGATTCTTGCTTACTTTATTATAAACTTCTTTCTATTCTAAATTTGTTTATAATTCTTAGTGGGAGGCGTTTTTGTCAAAATCTACCTTTCAAGACTACACATCTTAAAATTCATTAATCGTCTTGAAAGATACTTAGTTGTATTTTCTCACTTGTAAAAGGTATTCATTATTTTAGAAAAAAAATATTTACATGAGATAAAGTCTCTTAGAAAACGCGAAATTACTTCGAACACCTTTTCACCTAATGTCTATGTCACCTAAATAGGCATGGAAAACATAACAGAGATTTACAAGCTCTTATTCTTTTATTTTAGTAACGCTGCAAATCGTGGATGTAATATAAATAAAGAAGATTTTTAACAAGGAACAAAACTTCATATGAACTATATGAATTAACAATTTAAATTTATTTTGATAATTTCCTTCTTATAAATGAACACAATGAAATAATAAATTAACATGTATGTAACTCTAATATGTACTTTGCATTTCGTGATAGCTATGCATGAATAAATCACTCTTTGAAAATATCATTACAGTGTATGTAAGAGTAATACAATCCCTTGGTCTCTATTGGAGTTAGATTGACTACAGATAATGCTATAGTCAACAAACAGATGAATTTATGTTGGGTTTATTAAACGAACATCAGTTGGACAGAGAATTGTGGCAAAAAGAAAAGTTAGATTTTGGCAGGCACACAAATCTGTACTTAACGGAGTCAGTAATTATTGTACACAACCTATCGCATCTGGAGTGAATCAAAAGTGAAAGGTGGTATGGTTAAACTCAGCCATTGAGATCGACAAGAATCCACTATAAATCTTTTGAGAATAAAGTTAACATAATATTAAGAAATAATAGGACTCTACCAGAACCTCTGACTAGAAATAACGGGTGCGCCAATGGGTTCTGATTGTATTCAGTACACCACTGTATGATACACTAATGAGCGATTGTTAATTGTTTTAACTTATTTGTTAAAGAATTCCATTTTAGTAATCAGGGCTATTTGGTCAGCTAATCAACGTGTGTCCGCTACTAAGTCAGTAATTGAGGTTCAACAACGATTTCGACGTGAGTACAACAGAAAACCTACAACAGTCCATTTAAAATTTTTGGTGAAATTTGAGATTATTTAGTTCATTTTGTTCAAATTTCCAACTCTCGGTAAAAAAATGAATTATTCCGCTTTGCTTAAAATTGAAGTTGGCGTATAAAACGTAAAAAAATATTTTTGGCTGTGAAAGACAGTTACATTTAAACAAACATTTAAGAATGCAGACAGTCTCATTTAATGTGAATTTCGTGGTATTTAGTTGAAACCAAGAAAAAACTTATACGAATGAAATCTATTTCTCACGGTTGAAATCTTGCTTCAGGCACGTATTCTTCAAAAGTTTCCATATTATTTTATATTAAAAAAACAAAGAAAATACTGACTTGCAAGCAATCAAATTGGGCACAAACGGAAGCTAATCTATTTTATGATATTATTTTGTATAAATAATCTCTTATACTGCATTAATTTTCGTAGAACTCCAAAAGAACTGAGTGCTTTCAAGTAATAATTATTATTGAGTTTGGCAGTCTTTATTACTACGAATGTTGCTTTTATTAGCTCTGTGCACCTTTTTCTAAAACAAAAGAGAGAAACTTGTTCAATTTTGATTGGCCATGTATGTTGTCATATTTAAACTTGAGTAGTTAGATTGATTTAGCTACCCTTAAAACTGCACGAAAAGATAGTTTACCCTTCTCGGCAAAGCCACAAGTGAGTCTGGCATCAAAGCGGATGCTTCACGTCCACAGCACTCTTTCGGGACGGCGAATCGCGGCGAATTTCCTTGTTTTTCCACAACAGAGTTTAAATGCAATTGTAGAATAGGTTTGGTTAGTTCTGGTAATACCGGTATTGTGAGTCTAGTTAGAGACCAGGTTTTGTAAAGAGTGTTTATTTGTAGTTCTGTATCGAAGTGTAGGTCTATGTAGAGGCTACTTTTTGTGAAGAGATTATGTAAGATAATCTACTGCGGATTTCCCTTGTTACAGAAGTTGAGTTAACGAAGTGATTGAATCGTGCGACACTTCGAGGATAGGGAGAATTTGTTCTGGCTACATTGCACCAATTAATGAGAGTGTTGTTCAAGAAAAAATATTTAAAGTACTAGATACTGCGAATACTCATGAGGAAAGTTACACGTTTTAATATTAACGAGTTAACGTCTATCATCTATTTTAAAATATGGCTAGTATGAGTTTAAACCATATTACAGATCAAAATTTTGGCCGCATTTCAAGTATAAAAAAAATCAATAATAATAAATTTATTGCAACGTTCGAAGAGTCAGTTCTTAACGCAGAGTTTAATTCAGAATCTAGTTGTTTTCAAAATTTTGTTTTAAAAAGTTAAGCATTTATTTGTAAGGTGAATGTTAAAGAATTGCCAGCTATACTAGATATAATGGATTAATGTCACACATATTAGGTAAGTTGCTTGTAAATGTTTTTATTGAAATTTTATTTGTTGATAACGAAGATTTCGATTGGTTTTTAGATAAGGAATTAAAAAAAAGTGTATTTAAAATGGGATCTCAAATTAGGTTATCAAGCAGAAAATAATAATGTAAATAGGTATTTATGATGTTCAACTATTGTGTATGTCTTTGTATTGTGTAAACAATTTATCCCTGAATTTTATTTCCATATACATATATAATTTCAAAATTAATAATCAATGCTATAGTTTGGCATGATAAATTGTTGGTGTTCCATTAATAAAATAAATTTTAAAATAAAACGAAGATTAGTCAAAATGATTGTAACATAAATTAATAGGGAATATTTTTCCGAATTTTTGTTATTAATTATTAATATCAAACAATTTGAGTGACGCACTAACGTTTTTAATTGTTGCAGTATTCTATTCCAAATTACTAAGCGATTGTGATTAACACCCCTCGAGTACAGAGTGTATTGTGCAAAGGTTAACGTACAGAATACAATATATAGAGTAATTATTATAAATAGAAGTATAACTAAAGTGCACATAGTGCCAATATAAATTCAGATTAGAGAGTACAGTTAGAATGTGCGGAATCGTGTGCTATATTTAGAGAAAAAGGTAGAAAATCCAACATCTGGACCGCCTCGTTAATTCGATTTTCAAGTCGGAAAATCTTTTCTCGAATAGATGCTCGAACTAAGTCTGGTCCGAAATGTTGTTTTACGTATTTATTTAAACTTCCCCTTTCAGCAAAATATTTTTGGCAAGTTCTGTTGATTGGTTACACTTAATTCATATTGTACTGGCATTCAATCGCAGTTTTTCAGAGCTAGAATTAATGCAATCCATTTATCTAAGAGATGCACTATTTAAAGCAATTACATCCTACCAATCCAATTTTAAGATTTAAATCCATCAGGTTTCATTCTACGCACAAAACACTATAGAAGAGATTTTCCACGTCCATTAGACTATACATATATTTCAAAGACATTGTTATTTTCAGTTTTGGGTTCCGTTCACACCACTGACGACAGCAACGACATAATTAATCGGATTATAATTCCCTTTATAATCTTAGATAATGAAACTGATGGCCATTTGATAGCTCGCTTAAGCTCGTTTCACAAAAATCGATTAAACCTTTCGCTGGAATGCTTCGACGGGCAGTATTCTATAGTTATATACTATCCTTGAACATTCCGACACCCACTGTTATTTTGACTAGATTGAATTGGAATTAATAAAATCTAGTCGGTTTCTATAGTGTGTTTACAAAACAATGCAAGAGTCCTAATAATGCATATAATGCCAGATATTTGCATATAGGTGGATTTGCTTATTTGGTTCAACGTTAGATTTTGAGGTTTACCCGTGAATAATTTACTAAGTTTGGATTTCAGCCCTGTCAAATTATGCGCATACATTTGCAGCAATCTGCGGCTCGACTTACAAACCATTTATTTTAAACCGAATTGATTTCAAATATCTTCTCTCCTGAAACACCCTCTCCACAATACTACCACATCTACGCATGTGTTTAGATTAAACGCAATCGGTCTCCTGTGTTAAAACTGTTTTGTACAAAATTCAGGTTAAAAGGTTAATCAAAGTCGGAAGAAAGTGTGCCGCTGCTTTAAAATTCTCAAATTCAACTATGCTATAGGTAGTGTAGGGTATAACACAACAAAAATCTTCTCTTGTTCTAAATTTCAAGAGTTACTTCTCGCGATAACGCACAAAGCGCCCTCTGGCGCTGATGAGAATTTATGATTTATAAACCTTAATTTTCACTTTGGACTTTAGAAAAGATCAACTGTATTATTAAAAGTTAAACGTCCTCTGTGAGGAGAGTATAAGAGGAACTTTTTAACCCTCCGACATTTGTCACGGGTTTGTGGTGCGTTGTTAATTATAAACATGTCCGAGGAGTGTGTGTTCTTTATTAAATCAAGTGGAAATTTATTATCCCGGCCAGAATTTAATAGGGGATGTATATTTCACGTTCGCCCGACTTTAATGTTTGCTTTTAATATTTTAGCATCTCGTTGTATTGGGGTTTATATTTATTAAGTAGATATATTGGGGGGGTTTTAAAATTTTCAAAACAACTACAATATGACAAACCGTGGTAATTTATTAGCAATGTGGTGACGATGATGATGATGAAGGTTGCCCTTTATTTTTATCAGTGAGGACGGGGTCATGTCAAATTTTATTGATTTCTTCTCCTGAATAATAACAAACTGAAAAGGACAGCAATATAATTATTCTAGAAGATTTAACTCTGCAAATTCATAAACATAATAGGTTTTGTTAAAAAGTGCACCCTTTGGAATTCAAGGATGACCTATATTTTATAGAAAATTAAATCTTATATACGAGGAAAGATACTATATATAAGAACTGTATGCAATTCTGTTTCCGCTATAGCTTAAGATTAAACTCGTGTCTTCGGGAAAGTTAATGCTAAATCCGCCCTTTTAAATTTGCCAATACAAAAATTATTATGGGATTCCATTTTAAATTTTCTGCAAGAAGAAAGATCTATTCTAGAGATTTATTAATGACGCTTTTCATATACTATTGTGATGAATGAATGAGGTGTTACACTACACGTTTGAATTTATTTACGTTTATAGTGATACACCCACCTTTTTCGTAATTAAAAAAACTAGCGACTTTTCTCAAACCGACGAATGAAATTCCTAATAATCTATTTCTTATGCCAATAATCATAATCTTTATCCCGTATCTTTATATAGAGACTCCAATCTCCTAATCTATATTAATCATAATTAGTATGATCTTTGAATAAAATAAATTTATTTGTTGTTTGTAGTTAAATTCTAATTCATTTATCGTGGGCTTCATATGAAAAGTGCTATATGAATCTGGTTACTATTACTTTTTCTATAAAATAAATGTGATACATCCCGAAAATAATTAGTAGATGTCTCTTAAATAGCAAGAATAAAATCATTCACAATTACACAAGCATTGACAGCAACATGAAAAGTGTTACTTTTCCTGTAAACAGTCTTTTCATACTTATGCACTTTTCATGTGAAGCCAACATTATGTGTAACATAAAGGATGTAATAATAATTTCTAAAAGGGACTGTGTTCAGCCCCCTTTTAAAAAATTGGTTGCTCGAATCAACCATAAATCAGGAAAACGCTAAATTTATAATTGATTTTATTAATTAAATGAATGTTAATTTTGATTGTAAGTTTGCAACTTACTTTACAGTGACTTGATATTAATTAACTATAAAAATAACTTCTCATAATGTACGGGTAAATAAACTAAAACTCCTTTTTTATGCCTGTTTTCAACTAAATTAAATACCACTTTATTTTATCACTTTGTATGTGAAGCGAGTTTTATTATCTTCTGTGGCCGAAGCTTTTTTTTAAACTTTATTTATTGAATATAATAAAACACATTTATATATTTCATTTGCAGTCGTAGAATATATTTTTTCTACTCATGACATTGAAATCACTCATTTTGCAATCGATAACAATGGTTGAAATCGCATTTCAACCTCTAGAGGTTGAAATTATCGGACTACCGCGATTTTGAACTGTTCGACATTCAATTGCTGACAAGAGAAATGTCACTTTAATGTCATGTTTTGTCACTTAAATGTAATATTTTTTTCTAAAGTGAAATCATTTACTAAAAATTCGAAGAAAAAATAGTATATGGAACATGTGGCTGATAAAATTTCAATGTCTCGAGTTACTTTTTTCAACTCGCTGTCGCTCGTTGACCACTCTCAACGTTGAAATTTTATTTCAACCACTTGTCCCATAATATACTATTATTATTTTTAATCAAGAGAAAACTTTATCTCTTTTTAACATTTATGATACAAATATCATATTACTTTGTCAGTAATTATTTAACGAGTTTAAGACGAGTTTAAATAATTAGATTTGAATTAACACACTTAACAGAACAATTTTAGAATTCACATTTAAATGACATTAAGCAAAATAATTAATTAACAACTCGAATGAGTCTTTATGTTTTACTAGCAGGACAATTTTAAAGTCCACACCTAGATAAATACTCACTCAGGATAAACACTTGTTGAAGATTTATAAAGACTTGTGAGTTGAATAAAGATTTATAAAGACTAAAGACTTAAGATTAAAACAGAGGTATTTATACCTTATCTGCCTACACATTTCTCATGGTCATGAGAGAGTTGGTGCTAGAGCAGTTCTCATTAAGATAAGATAAGACTTTCCTTTAAAATGTAATTTGATATCGTGATTTTTATTATCTTAAGCAATTCTCATGTAACATGATCTTATCTATAGTGTGATTATACGTACGTTACTAGCGAGCGTTACGTGAAATGATGTAATAATAATAATCTGTAAAATAGGACGGTGTTCTGTCCCCCTTTTAAAAAATCAGTTTCACCAATCAACCATAAATAAAATCTTGAATGATTTTTGCCACCACATAGAGCGCTTTCTAATGAATTAATCATAAAAGATTATCCAGCTGCCAACAAAAATATAACCTTAGTTTATCAGAAAAACACTAATATTTATAATTGATTTTAATAATTAAATGAATGTTAATTTTGGTTAAAGGTTAATAACTTCAATCATTCATCAAGTTTGCAACTTACTTTGCAATGCCCTGATATTAATTAACTATAAAAATAACTTCTAATAATGTACAGGTAAGTAATATTAACTCTCCTCCTTTACAACTGTTTTCAACTAAAATTACCAACTTTCCAATACCATGAGGATTGGAGAAATTTCCAGTTCTTTCCTCTCTATGAATGAAAATCAGCCCATGATAACTTTCTTATTGAGATTACATCAAGCACTAATAAAACCTGCAATTCTCTTCCAATCAATGTCTGCAAAGACTATTATAAGAAATATGAGATCAAAATCTTCTTTTGTTTTTATTAGCAGATTAATCCCATAAATAACTTGTACACCTTTTATGGTAAATACTTATATTTAATAATTTTCTTCCATTATAGAGTATTTTAAAATAATATAATGTTATTTTACACTATGTAGTAATTAAATTGAATATTTTATAGGTTTTTTAATTATTACAAAATTATTCTGTTTACTTTCTTTTACAACCTTTTCTAGTCTAGTTTTGTTTATAATTCTCCATGGGTTTATTACGAAACTTACCTTTCAAGACTATACCTTAAAATTTATTAATCATCTTGAAAGATAGTTGGATATTCTCTCCTGTAAAAGTCGTTATTATTACGTTATCTCTAACCTTATACTTCAAAATATTTTACTTTATGTCAAATTATGTATAAATACCGATGATTTACCGATATCTGGCGTGTACATGCGCCCTTGCGCGAGTTCGTCTCATAATCGCGTTTTATCGCATTTGCCTCCTGTAGAAGCTACGCTCTTCTTTTATGTGCGTGTTTTTGCAGTGTTTTATTACTTTTAAGTTTCTGATATTTCTGCATACCAGGTTTTATTGCTGGCAGTTATCGTTCAAGTGTTCCTTAGAAATTTATTTTTAAGAAGTCTGAATACTTTTATTTTAAATACAATATCTTATAACTTGAAAAAACTTTTTGCTTTGTGTCTGTAATTTATGCAATTGTATAATCTCCATATCCCTTTAATCCATGTAACTCTTGTAATCCACGTAGTTTCTGTTATTATTGTAATATACATAATCAATCGATCCAACCCGTGTAGATTTTGTAATCTCTGTAATTCTGCCCTTGTAATCAGTGTAATCTCTGTATTCTCTCCGATGTGTGTGCTGTAACCTATAAGTTGTAACCTGAAATATACTATTGGTAATCGGTAACCGATATAATGCGTAATCTACACTTTTATGAATAACTTACTATAAATGATCAACGATAACCACAACTGATCAAGTGGTTGTCGGGACCGACTGTTTAACGTGCTAATCAGACAGTTGTCTGGGTAGTCCTCTTTAAATGTGGCGTAGTTCAGTTTCTTTCTCGCCTCTTTTAGCTTTTTTTTCTACGCTCGCGCATTTTACTTTTTATAAACGAATTGGATGTTAAAAGAGTGATCCAGCAGTTCATTGTCTTGGTTTAACTTGATTTGCGACAGGCCAGAGCAAAATTTCGGTGCAAAAATGTGGGTTACGAAGTGTCAGCTGGAGTGCCGTTTGGGTCCGACTAGGTGGACAAGAACAGCTTATCGGAGAAGATGTCAGTGGAAGTGAACACGCTGCATTTCTTACGGTGACCGCTTTGTCGTATGCTGCAGTGAACAATTCTGCGATTTAATATTTTGGTACTGGAATATCTTTGGGCTCTAAAGTATTCTCCAGTTCTTGGAAGAGTCTTTACACGGCTGGTTTATTAAAATTGATTGCACGAATAGCTGAAGTTGCTTTCAATTGCTAAAGAGATATTTCCAGGCGTCGAACTTGAAATCCCATTCTCTTTCAATTTATTTCTCGTTCTCGATATGATGTTCGATGCTAGCTACATTTCACACAATGCTACAAACTGATGTCAGCTCCAAACACGAAAGGCCATTCGAACAGATTTTTTAAATGATGTATTGGCACATTTCGCAAGTTTTAACCAGATGTGCTTCGAAACCGACTAATTTCTGTTTTTTTATCTTGAGCTTTTCTGCGTAAAGATGCCTAAAGTGCGTAGATTTTTGGCGCTGTTAATCACCCCATTCTTCCATTTTGTATAGCTGCAATAGTTTCCTTCATGTCTCCTTTTAATCACTTCTGTCGTTCTGTTTTTAGGTAGTGAAAACTACATGAAGAAAACTTTTTTTCTGAAACCTAGAGGGCCTTCGTTACTACAGAGATTATTCTTTTAGAAGCTTTGCGTACAACTTGCTTTCTAAGAGGCCTTAATTTTCGAAAAGCTTTCTTCTCACACAGTTTTGTTTTTAGTATTGAAGCTTTGTTTGTTAAAAACACCTTCTTAAAGCTTTTGAGTATAACAAACGTAGTAACATAATAACTAGTTTGAACCCGTTAGATAAAACGGAAAGTCCAAGGCGCCCGTGGCCACTTGGAAGTTGAGTTTTCAAAAGCAGCAACAGCATTGAAGGTATTTATTTATAACACACAGCCATGCGGTAGTGGTGAACTTAGTCCCGATTCCGACCCGGGCGGAAAAGCAGATGGCGCTGCTACTACTGGATCTAGAACACACTCCAAAATTCCTTTTATTCTTAATACGTGAAGATAATGATAAAAGGTAAAACATAATTAGAAATGATACATCAATACATCATACAAAATTGTTTCAGTAGGAATTCAGTATTCCACATGTGGAACTTACTAATGGTGTAAAACAAAGCTTTGCGAAGAGACTTCTTAAATAATAAAGTTTTTTAAAAATGTGCTTTCGATAAATTTACTTTTTAATGGGAGAGTTCCGTTTTAAGAAGTCTTTCTAGGGTGTGAGACGAAACCGTTTGAAAGGGTGCTTTTTAAACTAAGCTCTTGAATTTTCTTTTTTCTTCTGTTTCCGGAAATCTACCTTAATTGCAGATATAAGAAGTAGCACGTATGGAGCCTTGCAAAATTCAACACCTTAACGGATGCTCGCAAGAGCTACGATTCAATGTTGTTTTCAGACCACATTGTTTTAGAGAATACTGTTAATGTTTTATTGGTTCCTGTATTATGCTTCCAGATACGGTAGTTGACCTTTAATCTCGCAGTTTCCCTTCACTCTATACATTTGCTGATGAAATTCTTGGCCGTAATTTAACTTTCCGTGAATTTAAAGTTATTAGGGATCTTTATCGCATTTCGTACATGTTGTAGATTATACGTACTTACTATACACTATAATGGAAATGGTAATAATATAATAAATTGTGGAGAAGGCATATTTACCTCTTCTTTTGTCATGTTGGGTAGCTTTGAAAAAGCTTTCAAGAATTTGTAAAAAATGTTATAGATACTTATTTTT
This sequence comes from Agrypnus murinus, assembly GCA_929113105.1. Lineage (NCBI taxonomy): Eukaryota > Metazoa > Arthropoda > Insecta > Coleoptera > Elateridae > Agrypnus > Agrypnus murinus. The sequence continues at coordinate 18,719,568 of OV816027.1, forward strand.
ATAAGTAGCATATAAATAATGAGGTACAATATGATCAATATAAACCTAATGTTAATAAATTTGTTGCAGGTGAGTTTCTTCTTCAACTTCAGATGCGTTGACTGGGATTGGTTAATAGTGTACGTACTGTTAAACTTTGAACTTGCCAAGCAGAGAAAAATAAAGCAAAATATTCATTTTTGTTCTTTGCTTTCGGTTTCAAAATGCTAAATTCCTGAGCCTTAAATATTGATTATCGCGTCAAATGTTTACGCTTGTTTTGTGTGATGTATAATGCTCTTATAATTTTTACGGATATATTCAATTGAGAATTGAGAACTTTCAGAGTCGGAAAATCTAGTCGTATTATCCGGGGATTAATGTGTTTTATATATTTTTCCTGTTTACGACTATCCGCATCATTTCGGCGATTTGAAACTTTTGTCAAAGGATTTCGCTGTACTTTGTTAAAGGGTTTTGGGAAACGAATTGGCACGCCAGACTATAAGATATTTAAGAAAGCCGTTTAAGCTGTTAAGTGAGTGATTCTTACTAGTTTATTTTATTTTTCGTAGTATTCTCCGAGAGTTTACAGTAATGTAAATTTTCAAGAAAAACGAGAAAAATGATTTACGACTAGTAGGCTTTGATTTCTGGTTCTCCAATTAATAAAACAGAATTATCTAGCAAACTTAGGCAAATAACAAAACTTTAGTTCTTCCAGTGTCGTTTTTACAAATTTTAGCCGGGTGGGGGGGTTTACTTTATAAAGATTCCGAATCAAAATACTTAGATTTTTACATAACATAGATTTTAACATAAATGACCTGAACTATTAAGAAAATTTCGAAGTTGGCTCAATACCTTTAGCCCCCCACTCCCCGAAATATGCCCATTTAGAGAACAGAACATAGAGAATGCCATTATGCCATTTAATAATATATAGGGTTTATACCATTTTTGGCCAATAACCAAGTCGCTACAAAACGAGGCATTTTAAATCAAACTGCCTATATATTCACGTGTCAATTCATTTAGATTGATTTCATCATCTCAGGAGATGCAGAAGCTGAAAAAATATTTTAAATGAGTATTTTATTTTTACATTGCGGAATATAACGGAATATACACTTTTTTCAGTTTTTTTACACATTATTTTTTCCCGCTTGTGCGTAAAACACCATTCAGTAAACCTTGCGAAGGTTGACCCTTCTTGAAGACTTTTACCTAGTAGTACCTCCTTTTCTATTTTAAACTGAACAGGCTACAAAGTGAGATAGGGAATAAGCTTAAGATAGTTTTACATCCCCAGCTATTAAAGGTCAAGGAACTTTGTAACGATTAAAGTTACTCAACACAATACACTATAAAAACAATAATGACCTTACACAAAAACACAATAACCAACTGCTGACCTGGGCGTTGCAGGAACATTTTTATATTATTTTAAATTCTGAACTATTTTGTCTTAACTAGATTCATCGAACTTTAACATAATTATTTGCAATAAATTCCAAAATGTAACAAATTCTTTATGAATTATACTGGTAATGGTACTTTAACTCTGTATACTTGAAGGCCGCTTAACAATTCTTTAATCGATAATACGGAATTATACTTAATTTTCCGATATAACGAGACGATATTATTTTTCTTCACTAAATTAACTAAACTTGCGAAATAATCCTTGTATTGGATTAATTTCCAAACAATTAAATCGGTACGATATAACACTAAACTTAAATTGAGGCATAAACGGTAGTACGGAATATTTTATCGAATTCACTAATTTCGAACTAAGCACCTAATAATAACAGTTAAAATATCCTAGGGGTGCGAAGCGCCCGGAGAAGCCTCGAGGCACCAGCTTCTTTGATGGTTATCTGCGACCGTCCTGTTAAAAATTAAAAACTGAACTAAGGGATGTGAATTTTATATCATCACAATTAAACTTAGGGGGGGACTTTTTAAACTAACCTATAGCGAAATAGCATGACTTCTAATCCAATCAGGAACAACCATTCAAAAAGCTACGAGAGAGTTCCATATAATTTGAAGGGACTTCACCGCAACTAAAATCTTCTTACCGAAAAGAACTCGATATCCACATGTAGCTTCAATGTGTTTTTATACGTCTGCACTCGGGAGAACTTGTTTATGCACAATGTCGATAAGCTTGAACAGGAAGCCATAAGAAAAAACTAAATACATTTTAGGAACTGAAATCCTTTGTAGGAAAGGCGGTATTAGTTTAAGATATTTATAAATTAAATTGCATCATGGTTCTTTTCTACGAAATAACTTTTATAACTATAGGAACGTCTTGAACTGAACTTTAACATTTACAAAGACGTCAACATGTTGCTTTTAGAAGCATTATTCTAGAAGGAATGTCGTTTAGACGAAAACATTTTAGGGTAACCCAGGCATTTTAAGAAAGCATCATTTGAAATAAACTAAAGTCTGCAGCTTTTCAACTCAACTAAAATGTATTGAAATACGCAGGGCCAAACTAGGATTATTTGCTATTTATGCGTATTAAATAGAAAATTTGAATACGTTACAACTTATCGGAGAAAGTTTACGACAGGTTTACTATATAAACCGTTACCTATTCTATAGGGTGATTTTCATTCTTATTTAAAGTCACAAGAACGATAATCTATTGATAAATTCAAATAACTTTAATACACAATTCCACAACACTAGTCAAAACTCAAAAACAAAAAACAAAACCAATGTGTTTGCAAAATTTTGAATACCTATGATAACAAATGCGGAAGTTACTTATAACTTACTTATACAATTTTCCATAATTACGCATAATTGATTGCTTAATTTTAACTCAAACCGTACTCAAATTTTCTCAATGGCATTATTTGACTTCATTTACGGTGAAACCGAAACTTATAGAAACGATTTAATGCAAGGATTATACAATTTCGAATTCATGTAATTTTCCATTTAATCTTTTTACTTAAAACAAAAAACATGGTTAATTCAGTTAATTAATTATATCAGCTGCAAAATTAACACAATTTTACAGCATACTTAATATATATTTTATGCGAATAAATATTGATTTTATAATAATTTGTTTTTATAAATATTAAAATTGCCGAGTAAAATCATCCTATAACTTCTTGTTCTTGTTAAACAATTGAAAGATTAACATTGAAAGTTCATCATCGCATATCCTATGGACGTCTTTTTTTTGGTTCAATAACGAACTTACATTCAATGTTTAGGTAGGATATCCTATGGACATCCTTATTTGGTCTAGTAACGGACGTTCATTTATCGTTCATTTAACGTTCATGGTCTGACGTCCTATGGACGTACCTTTTTGGTCCACTTTGTGACCACGGACATTTGGATATAAAATGGACCAAAAGAGGACGTCCCTAGGACATTCTGTGCTATCTGGGTTATATATGATTTTTTGAGATCCAATCGATATACTGGATTTCTCTTGTAGTTTAGAAACCCTACGACCATCGATTCCTCCTGCGCTGGCTAGCACCTCGTGGGAACCTTTGACGCCTTACTTTAATAATCCCACAAATACTCTAAAAAACTTTAATTGCTTTTTTGTTTCAAATGGGCGTTACAAACTTGAATTGGTGAATCAAAATTGTGCAATAATAAAAAATGAAAGATTAAAAAATATTGGTAATGGATTACCGATCTCTACATTGCATGCCGTCTTCATTTATTTTGTTGCGTCGTATCCCAATTAAACGTTAAATATTTCAAGGTTTTATTAAACCGCACATTTTCCAGGAAACCATTGGTTCTCATTACAATGCCATTAAAGTATAAAGAAGCAATCAATAACAAATCGAAAATTTCCTAGAACTGCAAAGCACCTATACTTGTCCCACTTAAATTATTCATTTGACTAGTGGTACATGCAACTCTTTTTCTCTCTGCTCTCTCTACCGGTAATAAAGATCGTCAATGGTTAGCGGTAGTAAATTTGAAATCAATATTCAATGCATTCGAAAAGAGAAAGGTGCGAGAGGGATATAATGGGAGTTAAGAATTTCCTCCACCTACAGTCTGCAATAGTAAACAGCATTTAGGTGTTCGGAAACCCATGAGGTTACTCAATCATTGTTTAAAGTTTAATACGGCCGTCACGACCGCCACTTTATCCTTTTCTAATGGAGGGTCCTTTTTGCTGCCTTGGTTGGTGGTAGTATTTCAGGAGGGCAGACGTGCTTTCAAGAAGTTAGTAGTAGAGTGGTTTAAAGGGCTCGTATATCAATACTTTGTAACCTGTATCAATTTTACAATGTAAGAAAAAATAAAGGAGAAAGAAAGGCGAACAAAAAAGTATTAACGACGTTTAGCAGCCATAACAGCTGAACTACAATTTCAAAGCTAGTTCAATAAAATTAAAAAATGATCTATGAAGGTACACACCACAAATAAAAGAACTCAAGATTCTTACAAGAGAGGATTCAATGTAGTCAAAATTCGTTTCAATTTTAATGTATAGGTCACTGACTACCGATTTCTCTTGTCTAATGTCACAGAATATTTTAAACAACAAATTCGTATATTCTTTTGATTTTAAACAACCGTAGCGTTGTTTTCTTGTGAGAATGGCAAACAGATGCATTCCAAATAATCATTCAACCCGATAAAAAAATTATTTCATGGACTACTATATTTATTAAATTTTGTATATTGCACGCCTTCGATCTCTTTTATTAATTTTATTAAACACTTTAAACATAAAAAGGATAGGCTGCATAGTGTATTGTAGTATCTAAAAAAATAGCTAATTAAGATCATAAAAGGGTTAATGCATAGATTTATAAAGAAGGAACTTTGGGAAATTGTGTTATTATAAATGTACGTATGTTATTATTTTAGTTAAATACAATGTTGTTTTATTGACAACAAAATTTAGATGAATATTCTACTATGTATGCTAAATGTTATATATCGGCAGATTCGTAAATTTGTGGTCAACAAGGTGGTATAAATAGTTCTTTAAATGAATATTTGTAAAATAAATTAGGGTTAGAGGAAATTTGAAAAAATTATTGTCTTTTGTTTAATGTTCAAATTTAATTGTTTTGTCAAAAGTATATGCAGCAATCCATTACTTAGCAATTAAGTAGCTCTAAACTATCGAAAGGGAAACATGCACCTCTGGAGCGCATCAAATTAGATTTTTGTAAGGTTATTTTGAAATTTAATTTGTCAATTAAAATAATTTTTTAAGGTTATATGTTAAACGTCAAACTTAAAAGTGATTAAACCAATCTAATTAGTGTTAAAGTTAATTATTTAAAAGTGAAAACAAAAATAATAATAATAACATCGAAAGTTAATTTCTCAAAGCAAAAATTTATTAATTAATAAAAAATTTATGGTAAAGTATGGACTTACCGATTGATAACAAATTAATACATAGAATTTGAATTCAACTATATATTTTGTATGGATTTGGTTCATTGCAAATATCGATTAAGAATCTTAGTTTTGACATTTTATGTTGATGTAATTGAGATCAAGCAGCTGACAAAATGGCTGTAGAGATGGTAGCAATTGGTCTTAGTTTTGACATTTTATGTTGATGTAAATGAGATCAAGCAGCTGACAAAATGGCTATAGAGATGGTAGCAACTGGCTTCACTTTTAAAAATATACAGATGAATACCCTAAACAGAAATATATTAAGGACCTCTGGGATTGATAAATTTAATTGATTGATAATAAAATAAGAAGCAAAAAGACAGACAAGGGCAATTCATGTTTACGACAATAAAAGGAAATTCACAAATATAATAATTAAATTTTTAATTATGGTAAAGATTAGTCTTTTTGAATCAAAATAAAAGATATTCAGATCGGTATCTATTTTTGTTATTGTGTGTAATTGTGTTAAGTAAAAGTTAAAGAATTTTGTTATTATTATATAAAAATGTATTTATGTGATGGTATTTTAATTATCTGAATGCCAAAATAAAAACTTCAAGGTCTTCAAAGCGACCCGCCCTGAGAGAGTCTCAATTTTGTGGAATATTAAAGTTTATCCTAACAATAAATATTTGTATGCTGGAGCAAGAAACAATACAATTAAGTACAATTTGCCTGCAACATTTTATTAATAGCACATTCTACATCATGATAGTATTTAGGTACATATATTTGATTTATTATCTCACTGAAGGTGAACATTTTTAGTAAATAAGAGCAATTTGCTTGTTATGTTAATTAAAGAATTTTTCCTTTATAACACATGTTAGATAAATAAATAGCAGATTTTCCTAAATGTTTTTGGTGTTTGACAGGGATTTTATGGCATATGGGTATATTGTGGAAGGTTTGAATGAGGAACTAACCATTTAAAGTAGCTTGCATTATTGTTTGTTTAACCATCACCTACTGTGTTTTAAATGCTAAAATTAATTTAACTTCATGAGAATGTTGTTAAATCGATCATTTATTACACTTCAGTTATAAAAGGCTAAAACCATAAAATTTAAATTTTTCCACAAAGAAATTGTGTTACTAATCTCATATCATGACACACGAGGCCAGGCAACAAAAAGGTTTGGATGTACAAGCAGCAATAATTACTTCGAATTGATTGATTTTACGGTTTAACGTTAGAATTAGGATAGAATTGCTGCGAAACGCGAGCTTGGCAATGGAAAGAAAGAAGCATAGATGTATCTAAACTAAATGAAAATTAAACAAATTAATTTTTATTCCACTGGGAGTATTACTAAAGTTAATCTAAATTGTTTAAATGTTATTATTTATTCATAGCAGAATTACACTTAAAATTTATTTGGCTGTTATAACTATTCAAAATAACTTTTTAATTTTTGTTTCGTAATAGATTCGGATAACTTAAATAATTGCTTGCGTTTTGTATTATTCAAGAAAAGCTTATAAGAAACTTCTTAGGTTACCAATCCATTCAATTCTTGAAAACCAGGCTAACCTAACTTTCCGATGATGCAATTATAATCTACCCAAGAAGACGGTCTCAAAAACATGTTCAGGGTGGAATAAAACTCCAGGTCAAAAACCGTCAATAAACGAATGTAAACTAGAGGAGATGAACAAACTTGGTTTTGGTTAAAGGGCTAGTTACTTGAAGACAAAGGCAAACAAAAAAGTTTTTTCACTAAAGTGTTCAGTAACAGCAACTTTTTTTATGGGCGCTTGAGTTCTTAAACTGAAGGTGGGGTAGGTGGTAAGCGTATTTGTTCTCTAAGGGTAGCGTCTAAAGGAAGTATGTTATTCGGCAAAAGTCAACCTGATTGGTAAATCAAATGAAGGTGTTAAAAATGAGTCTGGATCCCAATAGTTTTACAGGAAAGTTGCCTATTGTAAGCAGATATTAGTGAATTTTTACCTGATATGACAATGTGAAACTTGATACTACATTTTTTCAAGTTTTAGGGCCGTTGTAAATCATTTATTAAATTTTATGAAAAAAAGAAAAAAATGATATAAGGGAGAACTACTGGTTGGTTAAGATTTTCTGCAGTTTCCTTTAGCTGTTAAATCGGCTGCAGCCGCACGTTGGAACTGCGTAATAATAATACTCGCCCCTTTCACCTGCACAAGCTTCTTAGCTTTTGGGGCCTGGTTTTCCAGGTAGGTAGTTGCAATTATTATTATAAATATTATTACAGAATGCGAAATTATTTAAATATTTATTTATGAAAATACAAGGTAGATTTCCTATGTAATGCAGCCTGATATAAAGTATTTATTAAAGGTAATACGTTGACAAACATAAATACAAGACCAGATTCGTATTCTAAGCAGTGCTTCGGACTGTTTAACGTATGTCTATTAAGGTTCGTCAGAGAATTTTAGTTGTGAAAACTGTTATTTGCGTGCGTACTTGTAAATAATGTGATTGATATTCTTTTGTTCATAAAAAATTAATGTAATTGAAAATAACGCATGAATTTTAAGCTTGTCCTTTAGTAGTAGTCTTTAACGGTCTTGTTAGTGCAGAACATTTGCTTACCAAGCGTTCACTCTGGATGTTCGAAATTCAAAATTGACGACTCGGCACTGAAATCAGGCAGGTTTCCGTAGTTTCCAAGTAGTTTTGTTTCACAATAAAAATATTCAACTTATTTAATTTTTTCCCCTAGAAAGGGCTCACTACTCTTACACACATGTATAAATATACGTTTCGAAATATCCTTCCATTGAAATAAATCAAGATTGATTACAACTTTCACAGCTTTTATTAAATTATAACCTGATAATATTGTTTCGCCAGTTAAGCTGTCATTCAAGATCTTCTAAGCGACCCGACTTGAGAGAGACTTTTGTAGACTATTAAAGTTTATCCTACGAATAAAAATGTTAAGCCTGGGCAAGAACCAATACACACTAAGCTGTCAAAACAATATTGTCAGGTTATAATTTAATAAAAACCGTGAAACTTTAATTACTTCATGATTATGGAATTCCACAAAGTAAGGCTGGAGACAATAAACAAAATCTATCCAAGTTTGAATAATTAAGATATTATAACATAGGGAAAAATAATGTTGCAGAAAGTGTTGCTTTTTAATAAACGAAGCCTTACTCTGATGAAGTAGGCAGATGCTGCTTATTACATTTGATATTGTTACGTGGTAATTGCTTAGCACACAGTATAGTTATGCTTTTGTGTTATATTGTAAATAAAAAAATAAAAATAAATTTTTATGTTCCCCCTAGAACATTAAGGTCAAAACAGACATTTTTTGAAGATACTTCAAGAACTAATTATTTACGTAATTTTGCAATTAACCGATTGATTCGTTTAGCCAATAAACATAATCATATTGATTTATTTAATGGAACGTTACATGGTATGAAAACCCAACTAAAACACATTAATAATATTTAACTTGATACTTAATAAATTAATTAACTAATTAAAATTGTATAACTAATTTGAATATTAATAAATGTAAAAATTTTGTAATGATTATACAATAACTAATCTTTGTAAAATGGAAGATTTAGTAAATAATTGTACTCACATTATTATAAGTGTGCGCTTAAATTGTAAATTGAATTCACAATGATGAAAATGAATAATGATTTTGTAATGTTTATTAATTCAAGTGTAAAATGGAAGATTCCGTAAATAAATGTATTTGTATATTGTATACTGTTAGGGATTTTCGTATTCTCTCTCCATTTAGTTGCCTTTTTGTTTTGGAAATAACTTCCTGCTGATAAGAGAACTTACACTTCGTCTGTTCGTTCGTGTGAAGCAAATTCTTTAAAAGAATGTTTTAGTGGCATCGCCGTTAAATTGATTTTCCCTTTATGCTGTGAAATGGGAATTGTATTTGTGCAGATTTTCTTTCTTTCCACCTTCTTTGGTGTGATATCCAATTTTATTGGTACCGAAAGGGATTTACCGCTAGTTCTTTTGGAAGTTAGAAGCAACTTTTCTTTACGTTCAGTCTCTATATTTAATTTTTAATCGACGTTAACCGCATTTGGAAGCGGTATAACTATTTCAGAAGGTCGCCTTCCATCTAAGGTACTTATTAAATGATTACTTGGTCATTCTAGTAATTGATTTTGTTTGTTACAGCCCTTTTTTATATTATGTTCATATACTACGTTGTATATTTGGGTTTAAAAGACCATTAAGCTAAGCTTCCTGCTCATGTACCGTTACCTGGTTGCTGTCGTCTCTTTGTCACCTATATCGTGAGTCACTTACATTGTAGCATCTATTTAGAACAACAATAACGTTTGACAATCGTTTATTGGAAATAAAACATTACTGTATATTTGTATATTATAATTTTCTGTGTTAGATGGTTTTCCCCAGTGTGCGTGTAGCACTTATATCTAGTTCATATACATTATATTATCAGTTTACGTTGTTAGAAATATTTGCGAGTGGATAGCTAGTGATTTAGCACTGATAACCAGAAGAAAAAGAATCAGCAGCTCAAGAATAAAAATAAAAAGTTTATCAGAATATAATTTAAATCGGCTATTTTTAACAAATTGTTGATTTAAAACTTATTTACTACGATTTTGGTAGAGGTGGTGGTTAAATGTTAAGGACGTTAACGTATAATTTAAGTGCTTTAATTTTACTCTTCCGTTCTTATCGTACGTTCCACAACATGTGCTGGAAAAATTGTATCCCATTTCCTTTACATGAATAAATGTAATCTATCAATCACCTCCGAAAAGAGAGAAATAACCTTGTCTAAAAAAAAGAAATGTAAGTTTTTTTTGCGAGTTTTCCAATCTGAGTTTTCTTTTAATATTTGCATACAAATAATTTGAGTTCGATGTTGTTATAAGGAAAGTTAAGATTGGACACCAACAGATACAACCGAAATACATTACCTTAACCCGTGGTCGTAAGATACAGACAGAAAAAATACATGTCAGTTTTCGTAAAACTTCTGATAAAATTATGTATATTTATACATACATTCAGTCGCGTTACGTTAAAAAAAGGAAAAAAAGAAAAGGAAAAATGTGAAGTAAGAAAGAGTTCGGGCCCTTGGGTAAAACTTTTCTTTATTATTGATTTAGTTATAAAACTGGCATTTCCTTTAAGCGTTACGTGCTCTATCTGACATCCTTTTGCTGACACGAGAACAATACTTGTAAAATATTCCTGGATGATAAATACAAAGGTATTACAGTGGTATAATAAAATGCTCATTAAAACCTTCCTTTATTTTAAAGAGCTCTGTATCAAGCTCCGAATACAATGAAAGGATAATGTAGTTGTAAAAGAACAAAAACTCTGCTTTTCATCTGCTTCCCAAGATGTGCTTTGTTGGAAAAAATAATAAGAAAAAGAAGTGAGGAAGAAAAAGAAAAAAATATATAATAACATCGAGTTTTTCTTCCGATAATTTATAGTTTAAAGAACGATGATGAGGAGGAGGGCAAAAGTTGTTTTGTTTAGAGAAACCCAGAGGAGTGATTTTGATGAATGTGCTGAACAATTAAACAGCCACGCTCTTTCGCTTGGTATAGAATAACTACATTTCAAACAAAAAAACAAAAAAAAACAGAAACTTAATAACAATTTAGCTTTCCTTCTTACGTTAGTTTAAAATTATTATATACATAAATACATTCTATGTGGTTTTGACCTTTTGTTTTGATTCAACAGGTGAAGGCAGTAGGTTAGAAGTAAAATGGAATAATGGCGCTTATGAAATGAGCTGTTTAAATAAAACTATTCTCTAGCATGTATTTAAACATTTACATCTGGAAGAGGAGCATGTAGATAAATTTTATAAAACCACTTGGTTTTTTAGCTACAAAGAATTTAATAGTTAACATATATGGTGATAAAACCTTACACTTTTACAATTTTCTTGAAGTGTTTAAAATATAGGTACCCAGGAAAAATTACCGTTTTATTTTCTTTCAATGAGTATCACTGAGGAAATTCGATTTTGGTGTTTTGCTACAAAAAAACGAAGTGAAGATATTGACTAGAAGGAACGGAACATGAAAAATTAAATATGAAAAGCAAAAGAAACAGAAAAATGAAATCATCAGTAATTAGTAAAAGATGGTAATTATAAAAGATAAACTGACATGTTACAAAAATATTCATTCTGAGTAATTGCAAAATCAGAATTACCAAATATACCCAGAAAAATTAACTTTTTTATTTCATTAAATTTCGGTGGCAAAATTCGTGGTGGTGTTTTTAGTGGAGTAACCTTACGCTTTTATCTCGGAACCAGTCCAAACTTCTTCGATTTGAATAATTTTTTTTAAAGTCTTATAAATATAAAATACTAAAACCTTTACAAATTAGAAATTGACGCTCAGAACGGGAAATGTGGTGAAACTCGAATAACCTAAAACCATAACCAAGTGGTCCCGCACCGGTTGCTCGACCATCTCAGAACAGGATAATTTTTTGTGTGTTATCACATCTATGTATTGGTAGTTCGAAGCCACTATTAATTTATTTTTATTTCTTTTGGTTTAAATACGGCAACCATATTTGTTTCGTGGTGCACGACGTTTCTTGCAGTTTTCTATGTAAACGAAAATCTTGATATCTCAAGAACAGTTGGTCGTAGAAAGTCGCGGTAAAAACCATTGCATTGTTCACATTTCGAACTACATTTGTTGCTCTAAACGTAAATTTTATAAGATGCTTCCTTTTGCTTTTTTGCAAAATCTCGGCTTTTTAGAGTGTCATATTTCCAAACAATGGTGAAGTATCAGCGCTCATTCTTTTTAAAAAAGTATACAGTTAAGACTAGTTTATGTTTAAAATACTTCAAATCTGATTTTTCACTATTTTGGTATTTATGGGCTTTTGAAATTCTTGTTTTCTTCATTTTTGAGCAACTTTTGACCTCAATATCTCTAATGGGCATAAATGGATTTTTTTATATTAAGTGGATATGAAGCAGTATATGATGGTAAACTATGGTGAAAATGGTAACTTTTATATTAGCTTAAGAACAGAGTTATGCTCATGTTAGCTGTCATTCAATTTACGCGGATTGAGAGGGAAATCGGCCACGGAAAAAAATACAAAGAAAAAGCAGTCTTGTTATATTAATAACTTTAGTTATCCCTGCAAGGACCTTTATCAATAGCATATAACTATATATAATAATAGTAATAATAATAATTTTACTTTCCCAAACCAATATTATCACCAGAATAAAGTACATTTACTCAGTAATACTAATGGAAATGGTACCTATACATTTACAGTTTTCAACTGAGCATAACCCTATCCTTACGATAATAACAAAGTTAAAATTTTTACCACAGTTTGCCATCATATGCTCCTTCATATGCACGTAATATAAAAAAAATCCATCCATGACCATAAGAGATGTTGAGGTCCAAAGTTGCTCAAAAATGAAGAAAACGAGAATTTCAAAAACCCATAATACCAAAATAATGAAGTTTTAGATTTGAAATATTTTGAACACAAACTATCCTTAACTGTGTACTTTTTTAAAAAGAATAAGTGCTGATACTTCACCATTGTCTGGAATATGACACTCTAAAAAGCCAAAATTTTGCAAAAAAAGCGTTAAACTTCGGACTTAATTTGCGCCCATAAGGAAGCATCTTACAACATTTATGTTTAGAACAACAAATGTAGTTCGAAATGTGAAGAATGCAATGGTTTTTACCGCCACTTTCTACGACCAACTTCTTCTTGAGAGATCAAGATTTTCGTTTGCATAGAAAAGTGCAAGAAACGTCGTGCACCACGAAACAAATATGGCTGCCGTATTTAAACCAAAAGGAATAAAAATAAATTAATAGTGGCTTCGAACTACCAATACATAGATGTGATAACACACCTAAAATTATCCTGTTCTGAGATGGTCGAGCATCCGGTGCGGGACCACTTGGTTGAGGTTTTAGGTTATTCGAGTTTCACCACATTGTCAGTTCTGAGCGTCAATTTCTAGTTTGTAAAGGTTTTAGTATTTTATATTTACAAGGCTTAAAAAAAATGATTCAAATCGAAGTAGTTTGGACCGGTTCCGAGATAACGCTCTTTTGCTTAGCGTTACTCCACTATTTATTACAAAAACCGAAATGAAGATACCGAAGAGAGAGAGAGAACGGAGCACGAAAAATCAAATATGAATTAATAAAAGATGGTAATTATAAAAGATAAACTGACATCTTACAAAAATAATCATAGTGGGTAATTGCAAAATCAGTACTACTAATTATACCCAGAAAAATTAACTTTTTTCTTTCATTAAATGCCGGTGACAAAATTCGTTTTGGTGTTTTATTACAAAAACCGAAGTGAAGATACCGAAGAGAGAGAGAGAGAACGGAGCACGAAAAATTAAATATGAAAAGTAAAAGAAACAGAAACATGAAAACATCCGTAATTAATAAAAGATGGTAATTGTAAAAGATAAACTGACATGTTACAAAAATAATCATAGTGGGTAATTGCAAAATCAGTACTACCAAATATACCCAGAAAATTAACTTTTTTCTTTCAAAAAATTTCGGTGAAGAAATTCGTGGTTGTGTTTTATTACAAAAACCGAAGTGAAGATACCAAACAAAGAGAACGGGACCCAGAAACATGAAAACATCAGTAATCGGTAAAAGATGGCAATTATAATATAATAATAATAATTGCTACAACCCATAACCTGGAAATCAAGCCCCAGAAGCTATAAGCTTGTGCCGTAGGGAGGGGGCGGTTATTATTACGTAGGCCCTACGTGCGGCTGCAGCCGACTTACAGATGGAACAGCACAAATCCCATATTTGTGTCACAGCTAAGGAAAACCTTGACGTGAAAGTCCAGCATGGCCTTTCATTTGGAGGTACCAAGGCTGGTAGTGTAAATTATAAAAGATAAACTGACATGTTACAAAAATAATTATAGTGGGTAATTAAAATTATCTGTTTATACGATTTGTAATAACTGTAACACCATACCCAAGATTTGTGATATAAACGCCGATGCCTTAAGTAAAATCCTTGCGATTGGAAATTACTTTGTCTAATAAAAATTACGTCTTTTATCTTATTGATTTAAGTGTGTGCGTGTGTGTTATATAAGTTAATATGTCTGTCTGTATATATAAACTATAGTTCAACCAAAACTATAAGAAATGAGTCATCACAAATACGTGTGCGAAAATGTAAAAAGCATTTAGAATTACGCGAAGGCCACGCTGTAATCTAAATGATAAAATAAACAATAAATGAGCTAGAAAGATTCAGTATGATTCACCAATAAAATCAGCAATGAAAATCTGTTGGTTCTAGCGTACGTAACTGAATTCTTACCTCGGGTCGTATTTGTTTATTCAGGTTTGATTACGAAAATGACTCATTTTTGTATTTACGGTTGAAGTATAGTATGTTCAATTTTGTCACTTGCGTGCGATATAGTTCTATTGTTATATTTTTCTGTAATTGTCCTTGTGCTGTTGGGAAAATAAATACTACTATTATAACTAAATATGTAAATGTAAACAACAAGTAAGTAGTTCAATAAAAAAACACCAATAAATACTCAGTAAGACTTTTAATGATGGTGATATGCTCTAATTCGAGTACAGAAACAAGTATTTATTAATCATGTGCTTGAGTATTTCAAGACTAAATCACCACATTTAATAATGCGACAACTATTATCGTTAGTCGCGACTAAATAATTTTAATCAATGAAAAAAATATTATTTTAAGCAAAAGACCGTGCTTCGTAAGGATTGTGAACAAAGAACGTTTACAACTTAAAAAAAAATTGGCTTGGTTCTTGTATCTAAGAACCAACATCTTAGAAGTAATAAGAGCCATAATTAAAATAAATACTTGCCAGATTACAAAAATTACTGTCTTTAAATATCTCGCCGGTTAAATAATTGCAATTTTAACATTTATTCGCAGTTATTTCATTATGTAGAATTGTCGTGATCATTTTCAATTCTTATCATTCTTAAGCTAAAGGTATTTTATTATTTTTCGATTAGGTATAACATGCTGAACGGTGTAACTAAAATTTTTAGTGCTTGAACTATTTATTTAATTTTACCCAGTTTGCAATTGAAATTTATTGGTGAACTAATTTACATTAATCGATATACTACAAACTCGGTTTATTCTATTTCATACCAAACCGTTCTCTTCCCGTCCAATATCTCATATGCATTATTATTATTATTAGTAAATCTTTATATAAGACTATTAGATAGAAAATCTACGTTAGGTTTATTTTTTATAAATAAATATGAATAATTCCGCATTCCCTCTTTTTAATCCATAGAATCCCAAGTAGCACAAAATATTGGCAAATGATTGGGGCAATATTGAACCTATATTGCATAATTGGGGCAATATTAGCAAGATTTAACCAATATTGATTTTTGAGAATATGTTTTAACAATATTGTAATAATATTGGCGGAATATTTAAATGCAATATGGCGCTTTACTATGAAACCCAATATTGCAGGATCATTTAAATGCAATATCCCATAAATGTTTGCAATAAATATTCTAACAATATTGTTTTATAGCATTTATTTTTAAATTATTGAACCAATATTGGCACATTACTGGCAGAATAACTGTAGCATTTTTCTTTTAAATATCGTATAGCAATATTAAACGATTATTTAAATACAACATCGCATACATATTTATAGTAAATACTCTAACAATATTGTTTTATAATATCTATTTATATTTATAACATTTTTCATATTTATTTAAGTCTAGTTTTCTCAGTAAACGATTTAAACTATATCGAGGACAATAGTTATTGAAACTCATCTCAATAACTACCTCAAACGTTATTGAAAATTTATGTCAATTGAAAATTGCAATAATGATTATAAGGAATCATGAAATTTTAAACAAAGAACAACTAAAACGATCGCTTAGGGAAGAGAGGTCAAAAATTTTAATTAATTTAAGATTTTAGAGTTAGTTTTAGTTATTTTTTCTTTTTACTGCTTTACTAGGTAGAAAATCTTGTACGAGTGTTACTTTGCATTTTAACGAAACCAAAAATAAAAGATATATATTTGTAGTTAACTAAAAAGGACAATTCGTTCCGCTACCTACCCCTAATCGGAGAAAGCGGCATTTCTAAGAAGTCCGTTCCGGATGGATGTTTACAGATCAAGCCTTGAGAATTCACAGTATGTTTTAGGATGCAACGCAACAAGTTTAAAATAAATGAGTGTCTGTGCGTACGACTTCATTATTTTGTTTAATAAATAAATTCGTGAAAGTGTTAACATGTGTGTGTGATGATAATTCATGTAATTATTTAATTCAATTTATTCATTTTCTGTGATGATTGAACATTGGCTGTTGCGAACACTTGTCAGTGTTGAACCAGGAGGCCAGGACCAATGCCGTTATTTTGTGTAACACCATTATTGTATGCATGTATTGTAGGTAAGTTTACGCACAGTCATAAAAGGGTAGTTACTGCATCGGTCAATACCCTACTTATTGAGACGTTTCTCATGCTGTTTATCTTTTATTACACGAACGGACCAGTCAACCAGTTTTGGTGTGAATAGCCATCCTTACTTTTATTAGATGTTTCTTCTTATTATAAGTTCTTGATTATTGTAAGGTTCATGTTCTTTCAGGTTAGATATTTTATTTTGTTTATAATTTCATTTAATTAAGTTTCCGTCGTTTCTTTTATTATTTATGTATTTTTAAAAATTAACATTTGATTCTTTCGAATAAACTTTTGTATTTATTTGTATGTAGTTTTCAATTTTATTTTTTTATGTATTAATAATAAATATGATGAAATTAACTCCTCGTTTTTTATTTATATTACCTTTATTTCTCTTGTTTTCTAATACATGATTATCTGTATGTTTTTACGTGAGGTACCCGTGTGAACATACCCCCACGTTCCTTTCCGGAAGGAAGTGATTGGGATACGCCCAATCAGCGCGCAAGTTGCATAGCCGGCAGCACAGCAATTGCTACCAGTCAGCTCACTGGTCGGAGCGAGGTTGCCTATCCACCCTCTACTAGCTATCGCAGGCATAGTACCGGAGCGATTGACTTAACACGTGCTCACCCGCCGGTACCCTCCCGTCCTCTTTCATATTGGGTGAAGTACCTCGTCCAGCAATAGGACTATTCCCCCGACTTGACGCTGTTATTAAGTGGGGACCACTGCCCGATCGAATCCAACCTCAATTGTGGCGGGACTTGGTTTTTTAATGGTTTTGCCACCCCGATCTACCAATTATAGGCTTGGTGGGCCCTCGACAGAGCTTCGTTTAAGTCTACACGTTATAGACTCCCGGTGTGTACCCGTTTAGGTGAAGTTGTCTTGATTGTGAGAGGCTATGTATTCGCTTCAACTCTCCTTAAGTGTAATGGCTTTCAGAGCTTCTCTCAATCACTGTACCCGGCTGCAATCCGGATTATAGGGTGGTCGGAATAGCTCCTAAGCACATTTGTCTGGCCGCCTGCAGTTTCCCATGTGTCCAAAAGCGGGATAAACCTCACTTCGATTCTCCGCACTTAAGATTCAGTCAAACAGCGGGTATCTTTGGTGACCATAAATGACCTCGGTCAAGCAGCGGGTTCCGTTTGGTGGCCATAAATGACCTTGGTCAAGCAGCGGGTTCCGTTGGTGACCATAAATGACCTTATCCCAGGCGAGATTCGAATACGCCCACACCGGTCTCATATACCTTTTTTCTAATACAGTGACAACATTATAAAGCAATATTTACAATCAACATTTCGCCAACATAGCATACTATTATTGAGCAATGTCCAAAGACCATATTGGACCAATAAAGTAGAATATTATTGAGCAATACTTAAAATCGACATTACACCAATAATGCAGATTATAATTGAGAAATATTTAAAATCAACATTGCACCAATACAGGATACTATTATTGAACAATGTTTAAAACCCATATTGGATCAATAGAGTAGAATATTATTGAGGAATATTTAAAATCAATATCGTACCAATAAAGCAGAATGTTCACATTTCTATATTGGGTCAATACTTGTTAGGAAGATTGTACCCTTAATTCCGCAATTTCTATCCAATATTGCACCAATATTTTGTGCTACTTGGATTATTACAAATGTTTTCTTCGTATTCGTAAAGAATCTATTTATAATATCATATAAGTTCTTAAAAAACACTGAATCGTATCACGTCTCACTTTAGAAGCTTTCATTCATATTGATTTCATACCATGACCCTCCAATCTCGTTGATTTTTGTTGCAAGAAAAAAAAAATCGAGAAATCGTTTTTGTCAAAGAATACGTTGATTTTATAAATTTTAAAAAGTTGGTTTTTGTAGTTATTTTATCGTTAGATGTAACGATTTAATTGAATGTTAATACACTGTGTTGATTAACGATTCTTCTGAATATAATTATCGCATTATTTGGAGTATTATTGGCGTATCCCTTTGTTGGTGCCTATTTTTGAGCAAGTGGTGAATTAATTTGCAACAGTTATATAATTCAAGAATTCATCTAAAGGAAATTGATTAGAAAATTAATTTAATGTCATAAAATCCAAGGTTAAGGTATTTAACTGCAAGGTAAATTTTTGGTGTAATCTTATTCAAACTAACGTAATTTGCAATATTTAAACAGTTTATCTTAAGGCGATTCCACCTAGTCAAATCTAGAGCCCCCGAATGTGGTGTTTTCTGCACGTCGACACACTTTTCTGCACGTCGGAAACACTCAATGCAGGAAAGGACTCCGGCGCGGCGAGACAATGACGAAAGACAGGACAGAGCTATATTGAATCACTTTTAATTCCCTGTTCCAACAAAACTTTGTCGAAATAGTACGCCGTTTGTAATTACTCAATCAACTTGAAATTGTAACGGCATGTCAAGTATACATTCAAAAAAGTCTGTTGATGTTTTTTTTCTAAAATTATTAAAATTAAGGACAGCACAGCACTTTAAAGAAGGTGAAAAATCGCATTATATAATATTTTTTTAAGAAAAAAGTAAAAGTTTTTTCAAATTTCTGAATATCAAGGGATCTCAACCTCAACTAGTTTTACCAGATAAATTTTTTTTTAAATATATACATTATTTTGGCTACATTTTTTCGACAAAAACGCGTTTATTTATGCTTGATTTCTGGTTGGTAGAATCCCCTTAATCTTATAATGCACATAGTGGAGCGATATAATTTTGATTAAATTTGGTTTAATTGCAAAACGGCTGTTAAGTTAAAATAAGTAATTTAAATTTTTGCACAATACATCCAAAGTCCTTTATAGCTTTTTTATTATAATTATGCCCTTCACGAAAGGAAACGGACTGACGCTTTGAGTGTCCAACAAGAGTAACCTATTTTGATTTAATACATTCTCATTAGATTCGTTTTGGGCATGGGGAAAATTGAAAGGTTGGCTGATTCGAATTGAATTATGAGTGCCTATGAGTGTTACCTTGTTTGCAATAAGTTTAAATAATTTTACATAAATGCATTAGAATTTATTAATGTTGCAAATAAATTGTTTTAAATATCTTGCTCAATAAAAGTTGAAACAACTTAATGTCTTGAATAGTTACTACAAACAAATTTCTGAATAATCGTTGCTCCAACTACTTGATAATGTTTTTAAATTTGGATTTCCTTTAATGATTATACCCAAAATGGTTAGCTATTGAACCATCACAACGAATTAAAGTTCAATTCTGTGAAAGGCTCCGAATGAATGTAAATGGGATTTGAATAGGTTTTGGGCTAACATTCTTTAACATGCTGCCATTTAGTAGTTTTTAAAGACTTAGTGGGCGTTGTAAATAGTTTTTTAATTTTACCAAGAAAAAATTATAATAATGTGTTAAATAGGTTCTATAAATTAAATGAGAGAATGCGGATTACTCAAATATTTATTTATCAACAAACAAGATAGATTCATATCTGCTTAATACAGCGTCATAAAAGAGTTCTATAAAAAATAATACGTTGACGTACAGAAATACAAGAGCGAGTTTTTCACGCATATCTATTAATATAAATAATCACCAATAACTTTTAAAAATTGCGAGCTGGGTAAATGTAAATGCATAATTTAAGAAATAACAATTGTCCTACTACAATCTCTGAAAGTTCTTCTCAATCTCTCAAAGAATACTTCTCAATTTTTCAAAAATATGTAAGATATATAGTTACAATGAACTCGCTGGTAAAAAAGGCCGATCTCCTCTTTTTTTATGAAAGGAGAAAGTAAATCTTGCTTGATAAGAAATTGGAAGGATCTTGCTTCATTAGCAGACCTCCGTCGGCCGTTCATGGACCATATAGCGATGCTTTGGAAAAGTGTAGGATCAGGAGTAGACCAAATTACCATATTTAAGATTTATTGGAAGTATCTCTATTTACAATAAAGTACAAATCTGTCACAAATATTCCGACGAAGTCCGACATATTGGGTATTTACAATTTGCAAGAATCTATACTTTACACTTTTTCTACATATTTTCTCTGCTGAGTTTGCAGCATTATACAAAGTGCGTAACTACAATAATTAGCTTGGCTTGTTCTGACCACTTCTTTTTGTACTAGTTTGGATGGTGTTCACCTTCTGAGGTTTAGTTGAGTTTCACTTTTTTTATAACCTCCGTGGTTGGGTGGGGCTTCATGACTTACAGACGTTTGAAGGGGATTTGAAGATTTCCTCGTGCTAAGATAAGACAGGACATAAACAAGGTCTGGGTCAGAAATATACTTCCTATTACTTGAAAATAAGTTTGATGCTTTAAGGGACTTAAATATTATATTACATTGAAATATTATAAAGGAGATTAATTTGGTATGCTTTACAATTGAAAGTAAAATATAATGAATTCTAAAAAAGAGAATGAAAGTCTAAGACATATATAAGATAAACAGCCTTGGTAGTGTAATGTCTGGCGTGCCGGACTTTCACCCAAGCGGCCCGCGATCGCCTCCCGGCGCCTGCAGATCTGGTTAAGGTTTTCTGCAGTTTTCCTTAGCTGTGACACAAATGTGGGGTTTGCGCTGTTCCATCTGTAAGTCGGCTGCAGCCGCACATTGGGCCTACATAATAATAATAATCGCCCCCTCCCTCCCGCACAAGCTTATAGCTTCTGGGGCCTTGGTTTAGGTAATGGGTTGTAGTAGTTATTATTATTATTATTATATAAATATTGCAAAAAAAGGGACTAGGATATACATAAACATAATATGCCTTACAATAAGCAAATATAATGAGATATGGATATTTTATATACATATGGTTCACAGTTATCTACAATATGCGTGCCCCAAACTTTCTTTGGTGAGCATTTCCAACATCGTCTTGAAATTTCTTCTCTAAAAGATTACAAGGTTTTCGAAACTTTGAGGGTACGTTTGACTATGTTGCGTTATTGTGGTTTATTAATATAAGCGATACAGACAATAATGTTTGTAAAAATGTGAAATTACAAAATACTCAACTTGCCTACCTTTAAATAAAATAATGCTCCGGCTAAATTGTGCAGTTGAGAAAAACCTTACTTTTCACAAAATTGAGACTCTCTCAGGCGGGTCGCTATAACGGTATTCTATATCTTTATAATTATGAACATAACAATAGAAAAACACATACATAAATAAATCTTCAAGATAATAACATCATAAATTTATATTTTTATTAACATACATATCTAACAAAGAAACAACAAACAAAATGAAAATTGATACCAGCAAAAAATAACGATGAAATTTTCTTTTACATGAAGTAAAAAAATAAGAAATAAATTTGAAATTTGAAGAAATAAATTTTAATTATGAAATTATATTTATAAATTAAATTGCGAAGGAAAGACTTGACTACAGAATTCTATTTTTTAATTCTTTGATTGTCTTTAATTAATTCCAAAATAAATAAATATTTTTTATTTGGAGATAATTAATTTCTTTTCAAACCAATACTAGCTTACTTTAACTATAAAAAAATAGTTCTTTCAATAAATAATATAATTTGGTTTATAATTCTAATTTATTTTTGTTATAATTAAATTTCTTATACTTAAAATTAATTAATACAAAAAAACTCACAAATTTTATTTATTAACATACATCTTTTTTAAAATTTGACGCTATAAAATACCAAGCATATTGTTATAATTCCCTTGTATCAACTGCCTGCTTTCATTAATCTCGACTAAGAATTGAAGAAGCATGTGCCAATCCATTTATGAATATTTCGGGATAAAAAAATTACAAAATGGAATTCCAAGTCTATACTAATCTTAATCGTCAATGGTAAGTAAATAAATTTTATTAATATATCCAAATCGAATTATAAGCAATTAAAATTTCTATAAATTATTCTTGTTAGGAATAAACAATCGTAAAATTCATTCAATACGCGTCTAACTTTAAGCACTTGTCAATTAAACACTAAGATTTATAAACTTTTCAAATTAAACCAATTGTGCGTTTCTCAAAAATAACTCTAACCTCAAATACTTAACATTTAATTTGTTTACATTGTTTTATAAACATAACCTTAAATTTATTTATACTTTCTATTTATATGATTTGGCTAAAACAATTGCTTTCTATACAAAATTTGAACAGAACAAAAGATTCTTGACTTTTCTAAATATTCTTAACCCAATTATTGTAGATATATTTTTAGTAACACTTAAACTAATTAGATAAACTTATAGAAAATAAAATTCTGAATTCATTGATACCCAATACCTGTGTAAACAAACAAAATCAACTTTACAGTTGAATGTCGATGACATCCTTATCTTCTTAAAATCTTTATTGACTTAATTACCCAAAAAATACCTTTTCACGCCTTCTTATCTTCACAAAACTAAGCATTACACCATCAACATTTTTTCAATGTTTTCGATACCAACAACATTGAATATTTTACTGAATATCCTAAAGGCGCAAGCTAATTACATGTTTTTATGCAATTACTATAACAGAAATGGAACCCTTACATTTAAAATTGTTTCAATTTTGTGGTAAAAAAGCTGCTTTTCAACTTTCCAAAATCAACTTTACAGTTGAATGTCGATGACATCCTTATCTTCTTAAAATCTTTATTGACTTAATTATCCAAAAAATACCTTTTCACGCCTTCTTATCTTCACAAAACTAAGCATTACACCATCAACATTTTTTCAATGTTTTCGATACCAACAACATTGAATATTTTACTGAATATCCTAAAGGCGCAAGCTAATTACATGTTTTTATGCAATTACTATAACAGAAATGGAACCCTTACATTTAAAATTGTTTCAATTTTGTGGTAAAAAAAGCTGCTTTTCAACTTTCCACAAAAATACTCGAGCCGAAATTTTTAAAAGTGTGAAATACATGAACTAAGCAGAATGAAAGAATCTCGTTAATAAAAAAAGCTAAACTTTTAACTATAAATCAACAAGGTAAGTTGCTAAATAATTTCATACAACCTTAATACAATACACTTTGCCTTCACCAGGTGAAATCTTACATTGAAGAATCAATTTTATATAAATTGACAAAATACATTAACGGCACCCAAATCGTCAAGTGAACAAGAAAATTGTGTATTTTCTATGGAAAAACAAGATTTCCACATGTCCTTTATCTACTTAAAGTGTTCTAGTGTGCATGTTTGTTAGAATTACCTAGATTTAATCACCTAAGAAAAAATTATCAGAATTTTCAATAGTTATGCAACCCATTTAGCATGACAGTATACCGTGATTATGTGACTGTTGTGCAACGTTTAAAATTCCAAAAGCACGTCAGATTGATGAATTTGAAATATTGTTAAAAAGTTTTATCTTGATCCGAACAGAGCGTTGTGAAGTTTTTGAGGCTATGACAAGTAGTCATACTCTAGTGTTGACTCAGAGGCACAATTTCTACAGTGATGAAAAATAATTTTAACTAAAAGAATTAATTTAATTCTAATTGAAGGTTAAGTGGATAGTTAAGTCAATTTAACCTAACAAATTCAAATAAATAACATAAAAACGCCAGTTTTTGACACTATTTTTCTGCTTTCATATGATCAAACTTTTCGTAAATTGCTTGTAGTATAACTTCTCATTCTTATCGTGCACTTTATTGTTTTCCAGCATTATTTGTATAACCGTTCCTTTTTATAGTCTTGTTTTCTTCTTGTATTCCACGCAGAACATTCCCATAGAGATCGTTCTTTGTAATCATTCCTTGCAGCTGTTTAATAGAACTTTCAGGTTTCAGATACCAAAACAGAACCTTAATTGAGCAATTGAACAAACTCGCGTGTTTTTTATCATCTTCGGGATTATTTATTATTTATCTAAAGTATTATTAGAAAAAAAGGGTATTATCGATAAACCAACTGTAAATGAGGAGTATGGACAGACGTTGTGGTTAGGATTACCGAATCGTTAAAATTTAACAGACGTCCATGACGAAATCGTTGAGCTTAATTATGTATTAGTCCATCCAATTAAAGTTCGTTTTTAATAAATGTTTTTCTAAATGTTGAATACCCACAGTCAATATGATGTTCTACGTAAAAAATCATTACACAGAAGTTATTTTGATACTAAATTAAATCAGTAAACATAAAGCGATTATCTAACCTTCTGAAATAAATATGAGGACCTCTTTTAGAAACTGATGTCTACTTGTTACCCTAATTTAATTTAATAAATAATTACGACCCCAAAAACAACGAGTTCCAGCAGTAAATAAAATAAGTTATTTATCGTTAAACTTGAGAAGGAAATT
This sequence comes from Agrypnus murinus, assembly GCA_929113105.1. NCBI lineage: Eukaryota > Metazoa > Arthropoda > Insecta > Coleoptera > Elateridae > Agrypnus > Agrypnus murinus. The sequence continues at coordinate 18,744,806 of OV816027.1, forward strand.
CGTTCTAATTTTTTATCTTTTCTTTACTACAAGTATGCAATCTGATGTATTAAAAATGTATTAACAAAAATATTAACAAAAATATTAACAAAAAACATCTATAGTCTGAAAGTAATTTCGTGCTAATTGTAAAATTTTCATATTAATGTTTGAAATTTTTTTTATATTTATAACACCTCTATTATAAGCTTTAGTGTCGTAAGCATTCATTCAACATTTACCATAGGCGGCTTTAAAACTTTATCGTGTATGTATTGTAGGGAGCAAACTGCTGACTTGATTTCTGTTATTATGGTCAAATAGTCATTTCTCTATCAACTATTTAACTAGTGAAGATGAACTTTAACTTTTTATTAGTAAATGTATTAGTCAATAAAACTTAAAGAAATTAGTTGAAATAGCTGTACGTATTTTTGTCTATCTAACAGTGTCTTTATTTAACAGTGTTCAGGAGGTCAACATCTATACGTTCGCAAAGTTCTAGCCAAATCGTATGGAAACTATTTGTATCAGTGAAGGTTATTATCGACAAACAGTTTTGGGTTAGTGTGGACAAGCCTTGAACAGACCAGTTGTTTCATAAGAGACGACACCATCGCTGCTGTCATTTTCCACAACAGTAAATATGGGCATTCCACTACTCTCTAGTGAGCTCACCTTAAAGGACTTCAGCCTTCCATCAGCTTGTAATGCAACAGCTTCCCTTTTACTTGTGGTTCGAAGTTCTAGGACAGTTCTAAATGACATGACCACCCTTAAAGACAGTGATTTCAGAAAGAGGGTAATCATCCCAGAAAATTTCCCCTACTCAAGGTATCCCTCCGAACTCGACAACCAAGAAGACACAAGGAAACCAATACTTTCTAGCACTCCAGTGAAAATGGAACTCAAGTTCTACTAGTTCTACTAGAACTAAATGAATATTGAAAGAGGAAAGCAGCTGCCCAGAAAGAAAGAGCAGAGGCCCGGGCCTTCATGTCTCTTTTCGAAAAGCAGAAGAGAATTAGGAAGGAGAGTGTTTCCTGTGAGTCTCTAACATATACTTCAATCTGAAAATGAAGGATGGACAGTAAAAGGAGATGACTCAAATATTTTTGTTTCTAAGGAAGTCAAAGAAAATGATTTTGTCTTGGTCCAATTTAGCACTAAAAAATCAACACTATGATGGCCAAGTCATGTCAAAGACTGAAAATGAACTGAACGTGAATCTTCTGCGGAAAAGACTGAACAAATTTGTATTTCCCGAGGTGTCAGACTTTGGAAAAGAAGACCTATTGGGAGTGCTACCACCTCCAACTAACCCAGGAACAAAAAGACAATAAAAAACTGAAAAGTAAAAGCTTGTGCTCATTGAAGTTACAGCGCTCTATGTCTCATTGTGTTTGACAAAATAGTTCTGACAGAGAAATTGCCCTCACTAACGCCTCTCTTCCCTAATTCTGTTGTGAGTCATTGCAACAAAAAGCCGGAAATCAAGCAATACCACCCAACACCATACTAACTGTACCACTGATCGATACACAGCCGTTAATTGGATCGATTTGTTCTATGGGAGCTTCTATGCATCGGAGATCGTTTCCTTATACTAACTGTAATTTATTATTCTCATGCCAATCTTTGCTATATACATGTCACCTCTAAGATCTACCAAACTACTAGCATGCAGCCTACATTACCGGGAAAATATACTATCTCATATTCGCGCCGCGTGTTCACTAGCATCTGACAGTTAATTAGACACAATCAATAGCCCTTTTGTTCTAACTTCTTAAATCTCACTCATACTGTACCATACTGTCTACCTTAACTGAACATAAATATCTTACGATGAAAACAACAGTAACCTGTCAGCACATCCACTCCACAAACTCGAAAAAACTATTTTGGCATAAACCACATGATTCAATCCACTTTTAGGCTGAATATATCAACAGTCTCCTATAACGGTCACTATCTGCTTCACATGACATGAAACATTCATTATTCAACCACTTCAAAAGTTCACACAGTAAGCATCGTAAAGCGATTCGTTATAATTCCAGCCCATAAGACGTGACATAGACATAGGCATTAGACGTGACATTGATGTCATTATGTGAATTTTTAGTAGATCATAAACTACTATTTAAGCCTTTTTTTGGTACTTGTTTCGTCTAAAACCGTCGTTGTATACTCGTATATATAGAGACATTTTTATATAAAGATTCCTTTAAGGTAGGCAGCCACTGTTTCATGTAACCAAGTTATCAATTATAAACAGGCCGAGGCATTTGCTTGCCGATTGTCTAGTTACTCAAGCCCACAATAGATGTAGTTGTACGTGTAATTAGTCATCATAATTCTATATACACGACTGCACATCCAGTTGTTAACACACTGTGGAACCGATCTAGCCTAGATTACCGAGAAGGAAGAAAACATCTTGCAACCGATTTAGAGTTCTTACCGAACAAAAGAAAATCCAGGTATTTTATATTCATCTAACCGGACGTGTCAAACACGAACCGTCGACTCTTATTCATGTCGTCGTATAAAACTTATGGTAGGGGACCAATTGCACAACAACCTGACTCTCTTTCACTTTTTTGACATCCCACAAGTACCTCAAATAAACCCTCTAGAAATAATTTCGGCAATATCTAAGAACGAAACCGTCGAATCTATAGTGTTGCGAAGAATTCGGTGCCTGGTTGTGACCACCCTTCCTCTAAGTACGAACAACCTCAACACCTACCTTCGCTAAGGCTGCTTTCCCACAGCTGCCAAATCTGCCATAGTCGTCAGAATGCTAAAACCCGGGAGACCCCTCGAATTTATCTTCTTATAGATCGATCGTTTTACTAAACGTACTGCACAAAACATACGAAAGATTTCTAGAAAGAAGATCCGTAACTCCCACAATCTTATAAGTACCGGAACATCAATTCGGTTTTTGACCAGATAGGTCGATTTCGGACCCTATCCTCCAACTATCGTCGCACGTACGTGAGACGGAGAACCTGTCGATTTGTGTAGTAAAATGAGGGTGATACCGCAAATTTTTTGATCTAAAATCGCTTCACGTGTTCTCGTCGCTCTGGATCGCTGGTTCCGAAAGTGTACTCAGATCAAATGCTGATAAAGCACGGATTATCCTGTTTAGGAATTACTCTCGCACTAGACACCCCCACTAATAGCTCCGCTTCGAACCTTGGACACGCCCACCCAACTGTCGTGTATCTCTGGATATTCTTTTCATAAATGTTGTCCTAAATGGAGAAAGCGAGCCGTTGTCTAGATACGATCCAGCAGGTGTCTTCGAGCCAGGATACGCGGAAGCGTTACATGCTGCCATCGAAGGACGTGGATCCATACTTATAAAAGTTTTGTTCGCTCTGTGATTACGATCTTGTGATTGTTATCTTGAGAAGTGTGCAACCTGACCGAGATACTTCCGGCAGATGCATGCTCCGAATCCCTAAGGATATGGTAAGTGAACCGGGCGAAATAATCAGTTCTTCTTCTCTTTCTAACATCCTGTTTTGCAAACCTGGAACAAAATAAAACCCAAATAAATAACTATTTGGCTAACCCCATATTCACGTGATGTGATGTGATTCACGGCGCATCTTTTTTTAGAATTTAGCCTACGACCCTAACATACGCTTGCTATATTCTGTAAGTCAGCTCATCAGTTGTGCTGCTATCTAGTGTGGGAAACTTATAGAGGGCTCTATGAATGCAAGGATATTATTCATAACTTCTTTCGTACACTGGCTGGTTCAGGAAAAAGGATCTACGGGGCGGGATTCATGGAGGATCAGATGCTCGTGCAGAAGACTTGGATCAAGCCTAGGGATCTGAGGGAGATGACACTGTGCAAGGAGTATTGCTTCGACTGTCATACTTGGTGATATAATTTCGTCATCTCAAAGGGGTTGTCTTTATATTACATAACGCTTGAAGGGGGGAAGGGTATGTAAAAGCGTTACGCAGTGTTACAAGAGATATTAAGAGTATTAAGCTTAGCGTTAACTAAATCTTAAATTTCCTTTAAGAAAAGCATTTAATTTTTCTTTTTGGAAAATTGATTTAAAACGATTAAAACTTTAGTATGATAGCATCGGCGTCTTAAAATTTCGAAGTTTACATGCTTTTTAAAATCTGTGGAGGGGGTTGATAGCAGCGTTACATAATTATCGAAAGGGGGTTCAGAGTAGCATTACGAGGCGGTACAAGTGGGAGTGTACCAAATTTCTTCTAAACATGCGTTGCGTAATCTAAGGACGACCCCAATGCGATGTCTTTGCTGCTGGCTGCTGTTCCTTGACTGGAACGTCTGGACTGCCTTTTATTCAAAACCCCACAGTCTGAAGAGAAGTCTCCTATAAGAGCCTCTGATTACTTTTCCAGCCATATCCATGAGCGAACAGAAAGTAACACTGAAAATCAAATAAATCTGTACATTGATTTCCAATGCTTTATATTTTTACCGAGCGGTTCGCTAAAGATTTGCGAACGTCCTGAGAGTTAATTTGCTATGTATTCTGATTAATGATTCTGATTCTGTTTAAGAAGATGTAAGGTCTTTATTGTTCAATTAGTTGAATAAAATAACAGTATTGTATTCCCCGCCTATGTATTTACATTTGATTGGATAGAAACTTCGATTAAACATCAATAAACAATTTTTTTTTAATTTTTCTATAAGTTTCTAGATTTTAAGTGGTAATTGAAAAGGTCGTTAAACCATGTGTGTATTCCAAAAAAACCATTTTGAATTTTCTTTGGTTGGAAGATTTTAACCGTGTTTTAGCGACTTTTATGGTTTCAAAGAAAGATGTCTATTGTTGATGAAATTATAGTTGGTTTTTCTAGAATCTGGATTATTTTGTCATAATTTTGATTTGAAAGAGAATAGTTTCAGACTAGGAGCACATAGAAACGAATTTCTTATATGTCGTTAAGATCGTTGGTTTTTTTTCCTCTTTTTGTATGGTTATTATTATGGGTGCCAGTTGGCTTTCATTTGAAAACATCAGCCTAAACATCTGGCGGTATGCTAAATTATCTTTAACTTATGAATGTTATATAATTAAGAACAACCAGCACGGTTTTTACAATTGAATTATTAAGAATAATTATTAACATTTTCACTGCCAGAACTGAGAACTATTCAAGCATAATAATTCTTGTAAATTGTCAAGTATTTACTTTAATTATGGCTCTTATTTATTAGCTAGATAATTATACATTTAAATACAGGTTCTTGTAAGCTTTGAACGTTTGCTGTCCATTAAATACGTGGTCCTGCATAAATTACTACTTTATTCACTAATTAAGACTGTTTAGTAATTACGCATTATTTATTAAGTATTTAATGGTGCTTATAGTTAAGCTTATGTTAAAGAAATGAATGCAGCTTTAGTACCAGTGTTTGACACAGGTGAAGGTGATTTTTTGGAAAGCTTACATCCTCATCTACAAATTATTATTGAAAAAAAATTGTGCCTGACATAGCAAAAATGGCTAAGATAACAGATAAAACAAAACTTCGGAGGGGGGGGGTAAGAGTGACCAAAAACTTTTACAGAATTTCAAAAAATAAAAAATGAAACAAAAAAAATAATTTTGTCTCTACCCATTCCGTTAGTACAATTTTGTTCAGTCAGTGACTTGGCAGAGAATTCTGCCGCTGTCTCCGTGGAGTCCGAAAAGTCATGGAAAACCAATTTTCTGTCAAATTGGCAGACCATAGCGTTAGATTTACCAATCTCAAATTTGAGAATTGGCAGAATTTTTTAACAAGAGTTTCATTATAAATAATACACAACATATTCGGTTGAATTAAAAATTAATACGTATACGTGGTCCGCAACTCCGAAAAGGTACAACGTACAAGAATTTGTGTCGTCACAACGGAGATGAAGTGAAGAGAGAAACGAGTCTGCCTCTCTACGAGATCAACAGGCAGGTATTGGAGGGAAAGGGAAGAGAAGAATGTATCGCTGCACAACAAAATACCCAAAATATTCTAGAAGCACGTGAAATATGATCACTAGTACAGCGTTACAGCTGCTGTATCTCTCCCCTTCTTATTTCCGGTATCTAAATGTCAACGTAGACTTGCAATGGAGGACCACGTTGCCATTTAGACACCGGGACTCCCCATCTAGAAACAGTAGCTACTTCATAACTCAACCATCAGTACACACGGTTTTCGAAGTCTTTAGAATTGAGCCGCCATTAACAGCCATAATCAGACGCGCGTAAGGCGGCTGGGGCGGGCATTTTGTATATCGACTCCATCCATTTCCGTAGATCGATTTTGGCAGAAAGCTAATTTCCCACATTCTCCACATCGAGACGAATTATTTAAGCCTAAAGGCATCCTGGACGCGTACTGTATACGAATTTTTAAATTTATTTTTGAAATTCTGCCAAAAATTGCCCGGAGGACTAAATTGGCAGAAAATGGGTTTTTGGTCACTTTTAGCCCCCTCCCCAATGTTATCTTACCATTTTAAGTTAAATGAATGTTCTTCTCTGGAATTGCTGGGTAGCTACATAGAACTGTCTGGTCTCAGAGGCGGGACGTTCTAGGAGCAATAACGTAGTGATTTTTGGCAGTTACATACTACGAGATCGAATTTCTGTTACACTGTTTAAAGTAGTAGTAGTAGGTCTTCAATTTAAATTTTTATTTCTCCAACTTTTGCCCCAAACTAGACGTTACGTAGCTTTCGGCTTATTATTAATTAATTTATAATTTCATCGAAATTATACAGAACAAATAGAACGCTATTCAACTGTTTTTGTCAATATATTGCTTTAATTGTATTTATTTCGGTTATTCAATAAAATATTCTGCATATATTCACATACCCATACACCTTTAATCCCCAGCAACAGAGAATAAAACCAAAATTAAACCTTGTTTTAAAGAATTGCCTTCATTAGAACGGAATGGAAGTGACACTTAATAAATTGGCTTGAAAAGGTAAATACGACAAGCCAATAGAGCCTTCATGAGCCGTTCAATCAGGTTCAAACCCTCAAAAAGTGAAAAGCTCGTGATCGTTACATAAATGGCTACATTTTTTACAAAAGGCGATTTATTTCCTACACCGCTCGTTTCGAGTTACCTACCGGCGAGAGCTATTGAAAAAAGACAAAGTAACCGACGAATCATTCAGCAAGATGCCAGTAAATGTGGAAAACGTAGGCAAAAAACTAAACCAAAGGTAACACATGTTAGTCTAACATTTTAGGTCGAATCGAGAATCAATTCGGTATCGATACTACTACTTCTGGTACTTAATTCGTTCGAAAAAAAATTGGCCGAACGTATACCTTTCAACCTTTTAGTCATCTCTTTCTCGGTCCAATAAGAATGAAAAGTGTCGACTGAAATGGCCGAAAATAAGGGAAAGGAATTTCAGAGAATCTAACTCCGGGTATTAATTCAGCTTGAGTAATGATACGTAAAAATTTCCTAGGAGTTCTTCTTCTTCCTGGAGTTTTTTCCTGAATTTAAGCGAAAAAAATATCCTCGTCATCCCCCCACGCTATCTTTGTAGTGCCAAGAGTTTAAAATCTGGCGTGAGAAATGTGGAAGGATGCAAAATGTTTTTCCCCTTTTACGCGGTGTAATCTATCACGTGTTTTCAAAAGTTTTCTGGTTAACTGTGGAAACTTTGAAGTTGTAAAGTTTATTTTTCAGGGTGATTTGCTTACCGCCTGTTTTAATATTTCCTGGTGGCTGAGTTGTCTATATCAGATGAAAGTTTTCAGTAGTTTTTTTCCTTTACTTCCTTCCACACATATTCACATCCAATCTTTAATAGAATATAAAGAAAACTAAAAGTTTTTCTCTTTTCTTCTAGTTTTCGCCGTAGAATTAAAACTTAATAAAGTAGCGAACACTAATAAGTAGGAGAAATTTAATAATAAGGAAATTTAATTACGTGAACATGATTTGTTAAAGAGGGTGACTTAATGAGGGTTGGCCATTAAAAGATCGTGGTTAATGAATTTTTTATGTTTATGGGGAAGGGAACATTCATTAAGAAGAATGTTTGAAAGAATTCTGTTCTTATTGATTTCTTCTTTTCTTTACCACCCTCCTCAAGGCTTTCTGCTGTTATTTAAATAATAATGAAAAAATGTTTTCTTTTGAATTTTAATTAAATTTTAATATTTCGAATATATATTAGATAAAAACAAAACGGGATACTGGCGAGAAAGCAACTAAACGTTTTGATAGAAAAAAATGAGATGAGGAAAGAAGATAGCAGTGTTAACTTATAATTGCTACCAGAATTAGCTTGTAGTTCATTTTTTACTACGTGGCAACTTTTTAAGCTGCGATAAAATCAAATTTTATACGGACCGAACAACCTTTTTAAAAAGTATGTCCAGTTGTGGTATCCCTCCCCTCTATGTGAGTGTGTGATTTGGCCAAATTGCGTTTGACACGAATTTAAATGTTTGTTTTAGTCTAAAAGATCTTTTTAATTCTATAAATTCAACATGTGGTGCTACTAGTCCATGATGTTCCTTCTCCATTCGATTTTCTGACTGTCTTTAGCAAGTTTTCTTATTTCTATAGCCAGGGATTTGTGCATGAAGAGCCCTAAAGATTTTCCGATTTGCTGCTGTTTGCAATTGACACTTTGCCTTTCGTGATTGTTTGGAAAAAATCTCGACGATTTGTTCGACTTTTGCAATCTTGGGAAGCGATTAATTGCCTGCCGTATTCGATCACACAATACTCATTGACGTACTAGAAGAAGACAGTACAGATAAAATGCATATAACCGTAAAATTTGTTAATTTATTGATTTAATGCGTATGAAGATTTATTATTCTTTACCTACAGGTTTGCTCATTCTGAAGTTTTGCTTTTTTGAAATAGTGTTAATTATTTTTGTGATATTGTGGACTATTATAAAAGTACAATAATTGAGTAACTAAGTTGATATTTATTAATATTATATTTGAAAGGTCACCGCTATTATCTAAATGTAAAGGAACCTGTTACGTGCTAATTTCGTAGCACCCTGTATAGCTATGCTTTTGTGTTAAGTTGTATAGCGTTTAGGAATTTTCGCATTCTCTCTCTTTGTAGTTGCCATTTTGTTGTGGAACTCGTTTCCTTGTTGATAGGAGACTTTCACTTTTGTTAGATCTGTTCGGGAGTCAACTTCTTTGAAGGATATCGCCGTCTAATTAATCTCTTCCTTTATGTTGTGAATTGGGAATTGCATTGGTGCAGATCTGTGATTTATTTGTGGCGATAGTTTTCCAATTTAGATTGGAACCTTAATGGGATTTTTTTCACTGTTCTTTAGAGGTTATAGAAGCACACGTTCTCGTAAGTGTTTTTAGGTTAACTTTTCTATCATTCAATCTCTTATACTTAATTCTTTTGATAGATTTCGATGTATAATCGTCGTTAGCTGCATATGGAGACGATATAATTATCTCTTAAGGTCACATTACACCGAAGGTATTTATAAAGTGTTTGCTTAGTGCATTCTGGTAATTTGATTCTATTTGTTACAGACCTTCTTTTTTTCTTTTGGGTTTACCTTTACTCATTTTATAACTTGTTGTATAACAAGTATACGTTGTATATTTGGGTTGTTAAAAGACCATTACGCTGACTTGGTTGCTGTTGTCTCGTTGGATCACGCTACGTTCGACCTGGTTGGTGACGTTCCTCTTCAGTTCGAAGAACATACATCTGTATCGTGAGTTAGTTATATTGTAGCAACTATTTACTACAACAATATCGTCCGACGACCCGTATTGTATATAAAACATTGCTGTATATTTGTATATTATAATTTTATGTGTTAAATGGTTTTTTCCCAGTGTGCGTGTAGTACTTGCATCTAGTATCTGTTTCATATATATGTTACAGACCGTATGTATAAATCAGACTGTATGTAAAAGGACTAGTCCGTATATAAACGGACTGAAGATATTAGTCCGTATGTATAAAAAGCATCTTCTTTTATAAACGGACTAGTTAGTTTAGAAAAAGTCTAGGCAATTTATATACGGCCTAACTGCATCTAGACCGTATATGAATTTAATATTGGTAGTTCTAAATAATTAATTGAATGTCTACTTTTTTTATTTATGTATTTGTACAGAATGAATACATGATATTTGGAATTACGTAAAACATTATTTTTTCGACAAACACATTTGTTTGATTGAAATTTAGTTTTATAGTAACACTTTTTAAAACCTTGCGAATGTCCAGTAGACGTAGCTGTAGCCACAGATCTCAAAGAAATTTCCTTTTCTTTGGGGAATCATCAATTGTTACAATGTTAGCAGGGCATGTACCAAATTCTGAGCGTCTATAATATTATGAAATGATCTTCTGTAGCTTCTAGAACTACCGCTAAAAATGACCGAGAGTCTCTTCTATCATGATCGATATCTGGAACGAGAATTCTCACAGTTGATCCAATATCACGTTTTGGATGAGTGTTGTCTGATAAAATCACTTTCGTTTCATTTAAACAAATACTGCATTTGGATTACTGTTTATCTGCTAGAATGTGACATGCTGATGAGGTTTCGTGGTTTCATTTCGTGGCTCTACAATATACTTAGTAAATTGTTGAAAAACTAAAAATATCACGTGTAACGTTCCGACCAGTGGTTCCGATTTAAACAAACGGTCTGAAATGCGATAGTCCGTATGTATACGGTCTAGTCCGTATATGAAATATCAAGTTGTTAACATACGGTCTGCGTATTTTAGACTGTATACATACGGTCTAGGTCGTATATAAACGGACCGATTTTATATACGGTCTGTAACATATATAATTTTATCACATTGTTAGGAATATTTGCTAGTGAATACGTATACGACTTTGCTCCGTAATGAATTGGTTAAACAATTAAAAATCTGAGTTAACGATTGCGCAATCTACATCACAGGTATTCGCGTTAATTTTCTGCGCCAGTTGCGTTCTGAGACTTGAAGTCAAGTCAGGTTAGAGTAAATAAAACGCTCGCATCAATCCTCACCCAAATCAAATTTGTAAATAGAAAACAATAACTTACATTCAATTTTTGCCAAGGCTATTTCACATTGGTTAATTTGTTTTAATTGATAATTTGTTCAATTAATAATAAAGCACTGTAAATCTCTTACTTGAAGACTATTATTATTTATATGTTCGGTATTTGTGGTTTATATTTTCAGCTATCGATGAGCCATTATTGGGAAAAGTCGACTACATTGGTAGAAGTCGCAAATGTGTTGTTCTTTTCAGATTTTGTCGGCCAATACTGTAGCTATTTTAGACGATTCTTGGCGCCCAGTACAGAAGACCTTTAGTGAGATCCACGACCTCACACTAGTTAGCTGGCAGCCGACAGGTTTAACTGCGGTTAAAGGTTGTTACCGTTTTTAGGATTACTTAACTAAGATTTGAAAGGTTTCCACGATATGATATCTAGAGAAATTAAAGATATTGATTCGGCATCTCAAAATAATGTATAAATACGACATCACTGGCTAAACAAAAAAGTCATTTTAACGGCTTTGTGCCAACGGTGCCAGACGGCATTGATAAGCACCAAGTAGTTTTCGCAGCCTCTCATAAACTTACTTTCTATTGCAGCTTTCATAACAGCAAGGTGACATAATTGATATAAATATAAATGTTTAAATAATTATATAAACAAATACCTGTAAGACACAAAAACAATTAATGAAATAAACTAACATTCATAATAATTATGAAAAACTAAGAAACTAAGGTTTTTATAATCTGATTAAAATTTCTATAAAATGATCTTTGAATATCAGTTTCTCAAGCAAAGAACATTATATTTCAATTTGTAGTAGTTATTAGAAATGATCAAGTAGGCGAAGTCCATTTGAAATGTGATTTTCGTTACTAGTTGCTATTATCGTTTACGTCATTCTGCCAATAATTCTCTCATTTCGCCTAGGTTTTGCTTTAATGGCGGCTGGTTCCAGGGGAATAATAGCCTTTCAGAATCGTGGCCCACTAAAATAGAGACTGGAGGTCTGGCCTTAGCAGTTTCCTGCAGGAGCCAGCAAATACTCAAAAATCATATTATGGAGTTGACTGAGGAGTGGTAAATAATAATCCAAAAGAATAGGAGAAAAAATACAACCAGAAAATAATTTAATGACCCCTCCAATCAAGTAAACCTACATTACTCTAAGATCTCAGATAATGGACTGATTTGATTAAACAAGGAGTAAATCACTCGTTAAAGGTCTTAAAATGGCTTGCTTGAATTTCCTGTAATCTGGTGTGCGAGGTTGGTTCTAATGTTGCTTATAATGAATGTTATGACTCAAAATCATACCAGAAATAGTCGTAAACGGGAAAACTACATGGGCGACTTTACAATTATCTACCATATTCGCCAGAAAAAAATTTAACAAATGCTGTTAAAATAACAATGACTTTGATATAACTGACTATCTTTTTTGTAGTGGCTTAAGAAAGTGAGTGTTAAGTTGCAAAAGCAATATTCCATTAGAATATACAGGGAATTAAATTGTAATCAGCTATTTAGTAATGTTATAACTCAATTCTTAGTATCACGGTGTTTACATGAGATATGTATAACTTTTATTTACTAATATTTTTACTAAAAACTTCTACCAAGTTAAACGAATTTTATAGTAAATTATAATCGTATTCCGGAGGTAAAGTGGCATTTGAGGAGTACAAAGTGTTGCTTAAATCCAAGGAATATCAAGCTCCATCTAAGATTTTTAGTTTTGCCTCATGTATGTCTATTCTATTCTGTAAATTGATAAATTATGAAAAATGTGATTTTTTTAATTGACCCACAAAGCTTAATGGCCATTGCCGTCTAGAGTTGAAGTAAACCTTAACAGTTTTGTTGGAGACTATGTTTACTGTGTTCTTAGTACACACTCCAATTACTGTGTACTATGAATTACTAAATCAACTTAAGAACACTCGCTAGCTTTACTAATCTAATTGATGCGACTAATCTCTTGTCGACGTATGTATCTTCTTCTGTTATCTTCTTAGTTGCTTTTTTATTCAAACTTCTCAATTTCATCACTATGCTGCCCTTCCTATTGCTTTTTAGCTCTCTTCACAATGCCATTACTTTCTAGCAGCATTGACATGTGGAATCACTAAGTAATTAACCCAGGATGTTAGATTTTTAAGGTTTGCTCGATTGGTATGATTCGATGGCCTGTACGACATATTAAAAGTCTCCGATTCTCCCCAGTTCGCGTTTCTGGTTCTTTAAAGGTTTTCAGACACGACAAACACCTACAAAACAGCGTGTGTCAACTACACTAGTGCACTGATTTGTGACTTCTAGTTTTAAATTGGTCACAAAAGTGCAGCGAGTCACGTGTGTGTGGAGGACCAAGCTGTTTTCTTCCGCCATGGTGATACATGACGCGAAGCGTCCGCTGAGTTTGAATAAAGTATTAGAACTGGCTAAATTAAAGATTAGTTTAAAACTATGACAGAAAAGATGTTTCTGTAAACATTGTTGGCTACTCCGGCTGTTTTCTGTTTACACCTAGTTCGCGTTTGCGTGACGATTTGTTTCTGAGATATCAAACATAAACCTAATCTGTCGACAGGACGCTCGGATACTGCAAAAGACAAAAGGATGCCCAGTGAATGTTAACAACACTGAACATGTTTCCCAGTGGCGGCTGGTGCTGTTTAGAAGTGGGAGGTAAATATTTTAGAATGATATACAAAACAGAAATTACCACCGAAACCACTGTGCTTCAACTTAATTCGCCTTTCCTTCATGCTGGCAAAATGGTATATAAGTAGTTTATTAAAGTTAACTACACAAACATTACGAAATTTAATACATTCAATAATTATGTTAATGTTGTATCTATCTTTTGTCACTTGTTCATTCTTCTTCACCATAGTTTATTAAACTTTCTGGAAATATATTTTTATTATGTCCTTTTCAGTACTGTAACAGTTTACATTTAAAAAATTAAAGTTGGAATCAAATATAAGAAAATATTGAATGTGGCAACAACGACGACATCATTTTTGAGCTTGTTGTTTTTTAATAAGAGATTTTGTTTAAATCAAGCAAACTGTTGCCTTTATCCATGCTTTATGGACGCTGTATAATAATGATTAACACGCTATATCACGCACATTTATATAATTTAAAATTTTATGTATTAAATAACCATAAGTGCAAGCGAGTTTCGTATGTTCAAATGAAACGAGTTTTTAAAAAGATTTTTTGTTTTCCCTGGATCTTTATTGTGAACCAGCAGAAGTAATGACAATTACAAAACACGAGAATGTAAATGCTTGTTAGAGCTTAGATCTAAACTTAACTATGAACTGATCAAAACTTAATGAATCTACTGTCTAACACACTATATATATATATATATATATATATATATATATATATATATATATATATATATATA